>OX457048.1:19146178-19273678 GCA_949752735.1 Lumbricus terrestris
CCTTGCAAATGTTTCCACTTTTGTGACAAGCATCTGGGCTATATGTCATGGCACATATCGCAAAGAGTGGATACAACTGCGGAACAGTTAAGCCAGTTCCGAATTCCAGTCACAATAATTATGGACCAATATTTAAAACTTAAGTTTACATAAACAAGCCTACATGATACTAGCGTTTTTACCCGACTTCGCCTAGGGTTTGCTTCTTAGGCGTGAGCTTTCACTATATTTAATGACAATTGAATGTAGTTAAGGCAAGTAAGGCACTTCCACTCCATAAAAGATGGAGGAACAATAGTCACAGCACAAACTCGTAAACATGGGAGACCAAGCTTTAAACGCCAGGGAGTGATCAATCACCCTGAGCGGCCGCAATTGGGAGAAGCAGCTGCGGCAACCTGGTCTATATGAGGTGCCATGCGCATTTTAGTTAAGTAGGCTATACTTCATTCAGAGTCCATGGTGTCGTCTCAGGGTTTTAAGTGCAGCGTGGGTCACTACTCGGTCATTATTCTTGGAAGACTATGCAATGCATTCATACGCAAACCCGCTAGGCCTACAGCTCTTGTTGTACAGTTTCAACTAAAGGGGAGAAGTAATCGTTTAATTTCTCTGTTTGTACATTGTTTTGGAGGCCAAAACAGATTGAACTTGATGTGGCATGCTCTAAAGTTATGCAAATAAGCGAATAAGACTTACTTGCTCCTCTTCTGTGACTGAAGGCAACGTTTCTAGCGCATCAGATGTTAAGTTACACTCCAGTTTCATGTCGAAATCTCCGTTTTCCTTTATTACTTCGTCGAGAGCCATTCTGGTCGTTAGGCCTGCGAAGTTTGTCTTGCATTTTGGACCATACCTTTTGTTACCTGAAAGCTGTCTTGCGCATGGGTCGCTGTGGTCACCGGAAACGTCAATACCAAATTTGAGCAGAAAATGTTTAATGAAACCGCAGCAGGAGGTTACTCGGTAGTCATCTGAAACCAGAATCGCTGCATACGTAGGCTATATAGGTAAAGCATAATTATGCTGTCATAACAATCGAACAAAAGCACGATCAGGGATCTGGACATTAAACGCTGCGGGTCAAACTGATTTGACTCACTTCGTTTATTGCAGATAGGAGATTTTGCATGTTTAGCCTAAAGGAATTAGCCTAAAGCTGTTCACTTTCAATATCGTAATCGCATTTCCTATTTTCTATATAATAGTGTATGCAGTAGATTGAGTAGAATTGATTAGTCCTCTTTCATTTAAGTACAACTTACTGTAATGAAAAAAGAAGGCATTCCGAGCATACCTAAGAACAGTTCTTTGTCATCTGGATCGGACAAAATATAGCATCGTGGATAGAACGAGGCCGGATCAGCAACGGTGTACCATGGAACGTTCCGAAGATTTTGACACAGACCTGCCTATCAACAAAACTACATCAGTATTAGTTTCTATGCCCCGAGATAAAATGGCTAACTCAGGGACTTAACGTCATTTAAAGCGTAGAATGTGCAGTATTTGTCTGTATCCGTGATATCCTGCCTGTTCCATCTCGCATCGAGTTCAAGCTCTGTCTGCTTGTCTTCAAATCAATTCACGGAGCTGCGCCCGAGTACCTACACGACTACTGCACAGAAACTCATTCATCCGCGACCGGGCTCAGCTCCGATCATCTGAGAGTACCGATCTGCGTGCACGGAGGATGAGGACGCGCTTCAGCGATCGTGCTTTCTCGGCTGCTGGTCCTCGATGCTGGAACAGATTTCCTCCCGCTAACTGATCGGCCGGTGTCACGAAATAGAGTAGGCCTATCCTAATCGTATCCCAAATGAAGGAAAGCTGGAAACAGTCACTCCCGCATGTGTATATTTTTGCAAATTAACTACCATTTGCTTTGTTTTGAACAATGACACTAGCAGGTAAACCCTAAATTCCCCGTCTGAATTATTAGATAATTTTGTTTGCTTTGGTTTCAGAGCCACAGAATATTTAGAACACATAAGAACACTTAGAGTCACTCTAACTAAGTTCGAGTTACCTTGCTTTGATCATTGCTTAGGACACTTAAAACAACTAGAGTCACTTTAAATTTTAATACAGCATAAATTTTTCAATTAGGCTATACGCATTTTTTTTGATAGAATCGTTTATCCCCAGGATACTCTATACTAGGTATAGGGCCTATATTTCACACCCCCCCTGGAGAGCTTCAAGGAGGGGAATAGAACATCCCATGACATCAGGAGATCTTTATGTGCGGAAGACGAGGACACGTTTTGGTGAGCGCGCTTTTTTACTGCTGGCTTCCGTTGCAGAACAGTCTGCCCACCACTGTTCGTTCGGCCAACTCAGTTGAGGCTTTCAAATCTCGACTCAAGACATTTCTCTTTTCTAATGCTTATGTACCTCTGACTGATTGCATTTGTGTTTGTAGAGACGCCCTTGTAGCGGCATGTACTGTGTAACGACGCCATAGAAATTGTCTATAGCCTAATTATTTTAATTACTATTATTTATAAAAAAAATTAAATCCATGCTAAATACATGTAGGGCCTACATACTTGTTCGCTAGATCTTATCCCGCATGTTAGCTGTTTTGTAAGGTGCCCTAGTGACGCCATATAAATTGTCGTTATTACTTGTATTATTGCTTTTATTATTATGATCATAATTATTATTGTAGTGTAGGACCCAACACATAAGATAGTACTGACAGAGAGAAAGATAGAGAGAGAGAGACAGATAGAGAGGAAGGGAGAGAGAGAGAAAGTACGGCAGTTAGACAGGACAAACCAGATGAGCACAAGAAAAGGAGAGAGATAGACAGAGAGCTAATCAGACACATATGCTTGGCGGAGTCAAAGAGCGTAGGCACTGTTGTGTTGCTTAGCAACGAGTGGTCAGCTTGGATTAAAATACGATAGGCCAAGTGAGCCAAAGGAGGCAATATCATATAAAGGATTGCAGAAGAGCGAAGGAGGCCGGGCCTATAGTCAGAAACAACACCAGCGAGAGGTCGGTTGTCGGGTAGTTCATCGGTCGAGTGTCTTGTCATTGTAATAGTCAGTCGGTTTGTCAACGTACTTATAGGCTACTGTAGTGCTATACAATTAAATATTAAACCATTCTGAGCTTTGTTCCTCGGCCTTCTGGTTGAACAATTTGGACTAGTCGAACAACTAGCGTCACTACATTATTATTATCATAATTGTCAAAGTTGAAGTTGGTTGATAATACCTTAGTTGTAAAAGTACTTGACCGTCCAAAGTGGTTGACAATCTGGCAATTGCGTGTATTATGCGAACCGACATCAACGGATTTGACGGCAAACAGCAGAGCAGGAGGGCAGTTACGAACGACCTGCGACTAAAAGACAAAAAATCAACGGATTCCTACTATTATCCTACCGGTAAATCATTAAACCCATGCAAGCATTACAAAAACCTAGTTTCACTCGTGCTCCATTTTTAAGGATATCAGTGATATTTTCATTAACGTCAAGTGAAATTAGAACTGAAAATGTTGATTTCCGTTAAGTATAACTGTAACCGTAACTGAAATTACTTTAAGAAAGAAAGCTGAAATAGAACGGAAATTAAGCACACTGAACTAAAATTAGAATAAAAACGAAAATTAATTCCCGAACTGAAATTAATAAAAGAAATTGAAATTTTAGTTCACAGTTTTTCGATGCAGCTGTGTTTAGATCTAAAAGACGCACACACTTTTCGACTCTTAAAACTTTATATCTTTTGCCTAGCATGTGCAACTTATTATGGTCATTTTGCATTTGAATTTTTCCAGTAAGTTTTTGCTACTTCTTAATCATGCACGAAATAATAAAATATGTAGCGCAATTGCCAGAGCAAGGTGCCAACGCGATATGAAACGAAGAATAGCAATGGGAAAGGATGCATTCACGAAAAGAGGAGAATTGTTGAGAGGAGGATTAAACAAAGGCTTAAAGAAAAGACTGGTCAAAACACTGGTATGGAGTGTGGCACTGTATGGGTCGGAGACCTGGACTATCAAGAAGGAGGATATTCAGAAATTAGAGGCTTTCGAGATGTGGATTTGGAGAAGGATGGAGAAGGTGAGCTGGACGGAGCATATAACGAATGAGGAGGTACTACAAAAGGTTGGTGAAAAGCGATCGCTAATAACAACAATAAGAGAAAGACAAAAGAACTGGGTTGGGCACGTGTTAAGAGGAGACTCCCTCCTGAAAGAAATCATAGAAGGGAGAATGGAGGGAAAGAGAGGGAGAGGAAGACCGCGGCAAATGATGCTCGGAGGGATTATGGTCAATGGATACAGCAAACTGAAGGAAAAGGCACAGCACAGAGAGGAGTGGCGTCATTGGAGGTTGGAACCTGCCGAAGGGCAGAGAACCTAAAGAAGAAGAATTGCCAGACACCAAAGTAACTGCCGCCGACGCCACCTCGAACAGTCTAAGCTGTCTTCTTTCCATTGCCAGCAAGTTGGACCGGTAAGGACCATTCACCTGCAGTTAAGTCAAGATTGATATAATGATATTCCAGTGTCTTTTAGCAATGACCATGCTTTAAATGAGTTGCTTGCAGTAGACCAATTGGCAATGGGCCTGTAAGGATACCTGATACTTAAATATATGATATCATGATATGTGAAGATCGAGACTGGTCGGGTCTCATGTAGCCTATAGAGCATGGTTGGCGTCGTCGACAAAGAGGCAATCCAGACAACTTAGACTGCTCGAGGTGGCGGCGACGGCAGTTACTCTCTCTGTTGTCTGGTGATTATTGCGCTAAATATTTTATTATTTCGTGCATTTGCCAACGACCGATGCACGAGATCCATATATCATCAGCCGGCAGAGAGGTTAGATTGGTTTCTGTTTTACGAAGCTGCATGTTATAGTGAGTATGTTAGTGTCGCGGCCTCCTCTTTCCTCCAGTCTTTGGACTAGCACTGTCATAATACGGCAACATATCTGATCTCACTGCATCTGATTTTATGAATCTTGTATCTTCAGGATGCCTGCTTCAACATGACGACTTATCCAATCACCTCAGTATCCAAACCATTGACCTCCTCAACGTCACTTCTCTCCCTTAAAATTAGTGTCTCCATTCACCGCCAATCATTATCTGATCTTAAATTCTCTCAGTTATCTGCATTCATTTCAGAATCATGCCTCCTCCTCCTCCTCCTCCTCCTCCTCCTCCTCCTCCTCCTCTTCCTTGGCAGTTCTATTTTCCTCCATCCTCTCATTCTTTCCGCTGCAATGAACCCAATGACCACCAGATTAGGCCTCTTCGTGCAAGATATCCTCACACCTGGCTCTAAATCCTCCATATTTTCTCAACAGCCTCTTTCCCATTTACCATGAAGCACTCTCGAACCACCTTGATGTTTAGGCGCCGTACCAAGAACAGCAACACGGTACCCTACTAAGAGACATCATTGAGGGAGGAAAGGAAGAGAAAAGGATGCGAGGTAGACCAAGAACAATGCTGCTTGACTGGATGCTGACAGAGGAGGGATACAGTGGACTGAAAAGAGAAGCACAGGACAGAGAAAATGGCACCGTTGGACATACGAACCTGCCTGAGGGCAGATATCGTGAAGAAGAAGAAGATGAACACTCGTGTGCGTACCAACCATAATTGTCAAGACAAAATCTTCTTCTGTAGATGGGGCAACATTCTCGTTGACATCAGGTTGTTTATCATCTACAATGACACGATGATTATGCACAGACACGATGCATTCAACACCATCAACAACTATTCATTATTTTAAAATTCATTCCTCAGGCAGAAATGATTCCTCAATATTCAAGCGAATACCGGAAAACGTCTGGATCGCCAGAGCTTGACAAGATCCGAGATGTAAACAAGTGTGGCAGCGTTGGATTACAAAGCCAGTAGTATATCGCGGAAAACACTACCATTTTAATTTTTTTCAATACATCGTCCATTGTGTCGTAGTGCATTAATGGCACATTGTTATTATCATCATTATTACCACGCCATAGAAATTGTTGTTCTTGTTGCATTTCCATTTCAACTTATTCTTCCTCCTCCTCCTCTAATTCTCATAATAATTAAGCCTAGGCCAACTACTCTACTGTTATTGCTACTGCTACTGCTTGTTACTACTACTGTTACTACTACTACTACTACTACTACTACTACTACTACTACTACTACTACTACTACTACTACTTGTAATGTTTTAAAGATGATTGCCGTGCGTTTCTTATTAATTCCTTGCCAATCAACTAATTAAAACTATCCTTGGTGGCAGCGGTGTGGTCTCCAGTCTCCTCCAGTCTCCTCGGGTATCGATAGCGTAGTTCTTTTGACGACTATAATTATGATGAGTGGAATAACACACAGTTGATTTTCCTTTCTTGTATTATTGATTTCTTATCGTACAGTGTTTTATTTACAGATTTATTATCGGTTTTTCATAGCGAGTTTGTTTAAGTCGTCGTATACAGTCTGTTTCCTATACTTTCGTTCCTATCCTTTATTCCTGCACTTTACTCCTACACTCCTAGATTGTAGACCTAACGCCCTGATTTCTTCTCAATCGCATTGATCTATTTTATCAATCCTTTTCCTCGGGAGCAGTTTCCTCTTCTGAACCGTTCTCTCCCTAACGCCTTCTAAGAGTAAATCCCTTTTCGAGTAGATTTCTCCTTCCGTTCGTTTCCTCCGGCCGTTTTCTCAGAGTGAACCCCTTTTCGAGTGGATTCCTCCTTCCGTTCGTTTCCTCCGGCCGCATTCTCGGAGTGAACCCCTTTTCGAGTGGATTCCTCCTTCCGTTCGTTTCCTCCGGCCGCATTCTCGGAGTGAACCCCTTTTCGAGTGGATTCCTCCTTCCGTTCGTTTCCTCCGGCCGCATTCTCGGAGTGAACCCCTTTTCGAGTGGATTCCTCCTTCCGTTCGTTTCCTCCGGCCGCATTCTCGGAGTGAACCCCGACTCAATATTTCGTCCCCTATTTATCCATTCCTTCCATTGCCTGCCTCAGCCCCTTTCTATCCATCCATTTTTCTCTCCTTATATGGTCATCTTCACTCCTTTTATGGTCATAATTCATACCTCCGTTTCTTCTACCCTAGGCTATCTCTGCACAGTCCCCTTGCTATTGCCTTTCCGCCTGCAGTGTACTACTGTCTGCCTGCTCTGAGTCAGTCTGCGTCTTCCAGTCTGCGTCTCTATGTATATATATATCTATATAATATTTATATTACCCTAGAGTCCTTTACGTTTCTAGTTGTCGGTATTCTTCCTTATTCTATATATAATCTTCAGTTTCATGCCTACAGTGTTCAATCTAATCCAGTTAGGCCTAATCGTCTTTACGTATTTTAACTATACTATTCAGTTTCATACATATTAAAATTCTCTACGCAGTGTTCGGCTGCCTATACATTATTCGCATCAGTCCCTCATAACCCAGCCCCCTCTTCCATTACATCATCCAACTTCAAATGCTTCTGGCTCCAGGTCGAGCATCAGATGGAATGAACTGTATGGCCGAGGCTCGTTGGACTGCGGTTATGTTACATGAGCACAAGTGATCAATTGTTCGTCACCAGGCCTTCGTAGCAACCGTTGCGTAGACTCCTCACATAAAAATACACACAAACAGAATCGGCTAATATGCAGCATAGAATCTATCTACTTAACAAGTTACATTGTTACTTCAGCATAACTCCAACATTAGTCTATATATAAAGACTATTAGCCTTTAACACATTTATAGTTATCCTAGTGTGCCCGAGATAAGCCATCTGCTTAACCATTTGCTTCCAAGGCACATAAAAACACTTAGCCTATTGTTTCGGTCAATTTTCGACAAAATTTCTTGCTTGAGTTAAAGTTATATTAAATTTCCAATTCCCATAACGAGTCTCTCTAGATCTATGTCTGAGAAAGTGTTCATTTTAAACTTCTCGCGTCACTCGATAACAAGCTTATAACTTCACATTAGAATCCATCTACACATGGGTAGACCTATTTATAGGCTATGACCACAAATTCATTATTCATCTAGCCTTATAACTACAGCTAAGCACGACTACAGTTTTCCTCTGTATCGAGAACACTTTGCTTGTCTCAATGATCAAATGCTTGTACTAGCAGAGTTATTATATTACAGCTTATTGGTGTCAATCTGTGACACTCACACATTTACATACTTAGGCCTATATTTATACCTCACGCGTTTCAAACGACTCACTCAATCCATGTGTTCTCCATACGCTCTCCATGCATCCGCCATCCTTCCCATTTGTGCTCACTACTCATGCTTCCTATTTTGTACGCATTTTAATCCATCCCTGCATGCACTGCTATTCAGACAACCTCTTCCTCCTCCATGGCAAATCATCCCTCTCCTGTTCTCATTGCCATATGCATTGTCATTTCGTGCTATATTCATTCTCCAATTATAGTCACTTTTAGCTGGACTCCGCCAGTCCAAAGACTCTCCTCTATACTTCATTCTATTGCACGTCCAATTGGTCAAACAAAGTCTGCTACCAATTTGTCTCCTAAATCTCTGATCCATTCGATCTCCATTTTCATGCATTGAGGCCCTAGTGTATTGAGGAGTCCATGCCTTATCCCGTTTATAATTAACCCCAACGTTTCGCCTCCCGAGGTAATTTCTATTCCTCCTGCATTCAGACCTATTCGTCTGCTCATTCAAACGATCTGCTCCATATAAATTCACTGAATCTCGTGGCTGTCTACCCATCCAGTTTGAAGCACGTGACTTGTCATACTCTTTCTCTTTCTTAGTCACTTCATCTTCTGCTCTCTTTTCCTCCTTCTGCTTGCCCTTTGAACCGTTCGCATCATGTGCAATCCGATCCCTCTTCACATCTCTCTTTTCCTCCTTCGGCTTGACTTTTTGAACCGTTCGCATCATGTGCAATCCGATCCCTTTTCACATCTCTCTTTTCCTCCTTCTGCTTGCCCTTTGAACCGTTCGCATCATGTGCAATCCGATCCCTCTTCACATCTCTCTTTTCCTCCTTCGGCTTGACCTTTTGAACCGTTCGCATCATGTGCAATCCGATCCCTTTTCACATCTCTCTTTTCCTCCTTCTGCTTGCCCTTTGAACCGTTCGCATCATGTGCAATCCGATCCCTATTTCTTTATCTTCTGTAACCCCTTCCCCATCATCAGCATCCGTCTCAACATCTCCTTCCTCTCTTCCTCTCCTTCTCTCATACTCTTTCAATCGTCTAACCATCTCTCTCCTTTCCAGACCAAATGGTTCAATCTTTCTCGCGAGACATTCATCTTCCAAATCCTTCTTCTTCATCGATTCAAAATCTGTCACTATGCCTCCATAGTCAGCCATTTCTTATGACTATCACAGTTACAATAGAGTTTTATTCAGTTTTACAAACCTACTCTATTTAACATTCAATCTTACAGGTTAACAAACTCTGATTCAGATTATCATAAACACAACACTCGAAATCCAACAACAGAATCTTCTCACCGGATTATTACACCGTGTGTAGAATCTTTTTCAGCGTCCGTCTCAGTACGGGCGTGTCGTTGATTTCGTCTCGTACCACGTGCAGTTTGCTCCTTCGGTTCCTCTTGTCGCTGGCTGCTGCCGTCGAGTATCGGGTTCCGTTGACCTCTCTCGTCCGTGCTCCAGTCTGCAGTCGACACCTCCCTCCGTTGCTACGCCCTCTCTCGGTCGATTCCGTTTGGCTCGGTAATCTCCGTCTGTTGATTAGCCTTCTTTTACAGGTCTAATCCGGTTGATTTAGCGACCTCTACGTTCTCGCGTACACTGTTCAGAACTTTAGACGCTTTTCGCTTCCATTTCCAAAGTTCTTTCAGCTACTCCTGTTTCGTCGTCTCTTATATGTAATGTTTTAAGATTTATTCCTACTCTTGTCGTCTCCGTGCACTAGCCCCATGTAATGTTTTAAAGATGATTGCCGTGCGTTTCTTATTAATTCCTTGCCAATCAACTAATTAAAACTATCCTTGGTGGCAGCGGTGTGGTCTCCAGTCTCCTCCAGTCTCCTCGGGTATCGATAGCGTAGTTCTTTTGACGACTATAATTATGATGAGTGGAATAACACACAGTTGATTTTCCTTTCTTGTATTATTGATTTCTTATCGTACAGTGTTTTATTTACAGATTTATTATCGGTTTTTCATAGCGAGTTTGTTTAAGTCGTCGTATACAGTCTGTTTCCTATACTTTCGTTCCTATCCTTTATTCCTGCACTTTACTCCTACACTCCTAGATTGTAGACCTAACGCCCTGATTTCTTCTCAATCGCATTGATCTATTTTATCAATCCTTTTCCTCGGGAGCAGTTTCCTCTTCTGAACCGTTCTCTCCCTAACGCCTTCTAAGAGTAAATCCCTTTTCGAGTAGATTTCTCCTTCCGTTCGTTTCCTCCGGCCGTTTTCTCAGAGTGAACCCCTTTTCGAGTGGATTCCTCCTTCCGTTCGTTTCCTCCGGCCGCATTCTCGGAGTGAACCCCTTTTCGAGTGGATTCCTCCTTCCGTTCGTTTCCTCCGGCCGCATTCTCGGAGTGAACCCCTTTTCGAGTGGATTCCTCCTTCCGTTCGTTTCCTCCGGCCGCATTCTCGGAGTGAACCCCTTTTCGAGTGGATTCCTCCTTCCGTTCGTTTCCTCCGGCCGCATTCTCGGAGTGAACCCCGACTCAATATTTCGTCCCCTATTTATCCATTCCTTCCATTGCCTGCCTCAGCCCCTTTCTATCCATCCATTTTTCTCTCCTTATATGGTCATCTTCACTCCTTTTATGGTCATAATTCATACCTCCGTTTCTTCTACCCTAGGCTATCTCTGCACAGTCCCCTTGCTATTGCCTTTCCGCCTGCAGTGTACTACTGTCTGCCTGCTCTGAGTCAGTCTGCGTCTTCCAGTCTGCGTCTCTATGTATATATATATCTATATAATATTTATATTACCCTAGAGTCCTTTACGTTTCTAGTTGTCGGTATTCTTCCTTATTCTATATATAATCTTCAGTTTCATGCCTACAGTGTTCAATCTAATCCAGTTAGGCCTAATCGTCTTTACGTATTTTAACTATACTATTCAGTTTCATACATATTAAAATTCTCTACGCAGTGTTCGGCTGCCTATACATTATTCGCATCAGTCCCTCATAACCCAGCCCCCTCTTCCATTACACTACTACTACTACTACTACTACTACTACTACTACTACTACTACTACTACTACTACTACTACTACTACTACTACTACTACTACTACTAATATACTACTACTACTACTACTAGCCTACTACTACTACTACTACTGCTGCTGCTGCTGCTGCTGCTGCTGCTGCTACTACTACTACTACTACTACTATTACTAATACTACTACTGCTACTACCTCCTGTTAGGCTACTACTAGCCAGAATTTTCTCCGAATTGTCCGTCTCCGAATTGTCCGCTCCGAATTGTCCGCTCCGAATTGTCCGCTCCGAATTGTCCGCTCCGAATTGTCCGGTCCGAACTGTCCTCTCCGAATTGTCCGGCGACGAATTGTCCAGGAACCGGTCAATAACAACCAGGGCCACTGGTTGTTATTGGCCAATCGAGTTTCTACCTTTGTTGTTTTTTCTCTGTGAATTAGATGGAAACTTTTCCACCCAGCCTCTCTTTCGTAATGCACTTCTTAGAGTTGGATAAGGACCAATGATAGTAAAAACCTTCTTTGACTGAAACAAGAATATATGAAAACCAAATAATTGTTGACATATAAGTTTTTATCTTTTTTGCTGTTTCTCGCGCAAAGTATATCACTATATATATATATATATATATATATATATATATATATATATATAGCGTGTCAGATTGCTATGCGATAACTTTCCGGACATTCAATGCAAAGAAGCACAGCTGCTGATTATAAAATCGTAAGTGCTTCTGATCTGAGGCGCCATCGGGATCAAAACGGTGTTGAAATTGGCAATTTACATTGTTTTTAATCTATTCATAGAGAATTTCGATGCACTAGAAGTCGAGGCAGACTCTTGATCTAGGCAACCAGCAGCAAGTTAGGCTATGTCGCTTACCTTAATCGCTTTTTCCGCATCTGCACGAGCCTTCTGCTCTGCTTGCTCCGACAACTGTTGGGCAGACTGCCCCGTTCCACCCTCTAAAGGCACAGCAGCAGCGGACTTTGATCTTCTGGGTGGATGAGGATTCAGTGCCATCGCTAAGCACAGATCAGCAATGGCAGTTAATTATATCGATTTAAAACAAGGGGCTTCAGTTTTACAGGGTTATTTTCAAACGTGCAGTTGTACACAAAAAGTGCAGTTCTAAATGGATTTGTGCAGTTGTAGAAGCACTTCTGTACAGTTAAAACTAGTAAAAAGGTCATTGTCCTCCGATTGGAAGTAATTTACCATGGAGGATGGGAAGGGAAAGAAGATGTTGTGCATTTAAAAAAATTCCTTAAAAACAGCCCTGCAGTTTTATGTTAGTAGCCTAATTCAAATCAACTTATCTCCCGCTCTTTTCAGAAATCAACAACAGCTCATTCGAAGCGGCCTATCACAGTAACAGCTTTAACTGAACTTCCATCAGTTCTTTCATCTCTTAGCTTTTCCTTAAAATTCCGTTTTTTCTATCGGGGGAGCACGCACTGGGAGCGCTGCTGAAAGGTTCTCGCTGAGGAAAGCGCGTTATAAATAGTCAGTCATAATACAATGCAATGCAATACCGTACACTGGTCTCCTTGACATTTCCGCCGCATTCGATTCCATAATTACAGCCTCCTTCTTCGTCGACTGTCATATTGTTTTTGCGTCTCTGGCATAATTATCTGCTCTACTCTGGTTCCAGTCCTATTTGTCTTCCAGACTCAAAGCTCTCATTTAGAGTCTCCAGTCGCGCACTGCTCGCAACCCTCTCCCTCTCTTGCGATGTCCCTATCGGCTCCGTCCTATGTCCACACATCCCTATAATACCATACAATATAAGCCATCTCATATTTAAACCTCTTCTGTTAACCACCATCTCCAGACAGCCGACACTAAACTCTACATGTTCCGCTCCCCAAGCTCATTTCCCACCCATCCGAAATATAGGCCTATCTACGAACTCTCCACCAACACGCTCTACTCGATCATCAGCTCTCGGTAGCCGGTCACCACTCATCTCAAATTCTCCATCTAACCCTCCACGTTTCAATTCTATACCTAAGCGACACCCAGGTTATATCGTATACTCTGATCCTCTGGAAAGCGGACTCGGACCTCCTTCGGAATGCCTCTGATTCAGCCTCTGATTCGTTAATAAACTGGTGACTTACTTACAAAATTGCTTTTGAGTACCGTAGCGACTTACAACCTTTGAGATTGTGATTGCGATGACAATTATTGCCGACTGTTCAGGGCAGCTTTCCATCCCTATCATATTTTTTATTTGTGAGCAATATAAATTGTCAATTCCTATGGCTCGATCATTACTGATTTAAATTTAGACTTTCACAGATCGAGGTGGTTTAGGTTCTTCTAATTCGATATCATCGTTGCAAAATTTTAGGTACCGGTAAACTAGAACCCAAAATGCACTCGATTTGGCATCAAATGCTCAAAATTGCGTCGGTTTCTGGGGCTTTGACCCAGACCCCGCTGGGGGAGCTCGCGACGCTCACCATACCCACAATCGTTTTAGGGACTTCTTGCGCAATCGCGGCTTCGCGCGTTTCGCGCTCGCTATTACTACTGGTACTCAGAATTTCCATTAGGTCTTCCAACTTTTAGGACGTTGTTGCGCCTACGACTTTGAGTCTTACCAGAGAGTCTCAGGCTATCAACCGTCTTGGCAGAAGCTGATAGTTGCAGCGGTCTGTTGTGAATCAGACTGCCCGATAGAGGAGCAGGAGGAGTAGGAGGTTTCGCTGGTTGAAGAACAATCGACCTATTCACAGATGCTGCTGCTGCTGCTGCAGAATCTGCAACAACAGATAAAACGCATCTTCCGCTTCCACGTTTGTCATTTCAAACCTCTTCAGCTAAGCGAAGGCTTTCAAGCATAATGTTATGCTGGCCGCCTCAATCAGCTGCAAGTTTTAACAAGTCATGGACTCATGGTGCTATTTAAATATTTTCACGTGTCTGTTCTATTGTTATTGAGATCACTATGAATATCGATATTGGCTGGTTTTATGCATTTTCACAGGTTGACACAAGTAGCAAGTAAAGTATGGTGACAGAGGTTATTAAAGTGGCTAGTAGGACGGTGAGGCGTAGCATATTGTTACCTCATGCTCTTCTTTCGACAGTGAAATGCAACTTACATTTAAGAGATTTCGTATGCACCAAGATATCCTTTTCAATGTAAACTATGCAGCACAACCTATTTTAATTATCCATTTTACCCAAATAACTAACACCACTGATGCACATGATTATTTTGCTTTTTTGGCGAAATTTTTATTCTTCAGAACTAACCAAATGTTTGCATCACGCAAGATTTTGTGGACATTGTCAGAACTTGAAATTCACAAGAAAGCATGCGACCTAAAGAGACTCTGTTGTAAGTGCAGGCCTTATTCAACTTTCCTATGTCTTTTGGTCGTAGCCTAGCTGTGTATTCTTACCTCCATGGCCTAATCTATTGCTCAATCTGCGGCATTCGCCTTAGTTTCACTTATAAATATGTCGACTTTAAGGTAGACGTGTAAACAATTTGCTATTTAAATTCACACATTTTGATAGTTTTCCTTCGTGCATTCCGTTTAATTAAACGCCATTCACACACAAGAATTCGCGTCTAATCACTAATTGCATCATTGCGTCTCTAAGATCCAATCCCTCTTACATAATAATAATAATATTTCGGCATCTTATTACAACCTCTCACAAAGTCCGCATGAGAAGAAGATGACGGAACATTCGACCACGCACCACCATGTCTCATTAAGAAAGTCTGCTTCTATTGGATTTTAAACCGTTTTACTTCTTCCGTTCGTATATAAATTGCGTCAAGACTAAGAAGCTTCTGAGATTTTCCTGCTCACGTCAATAGCATGGAATATTCTCGTTTTAGATTAGTTTAATAGTCTACTAAAGAGACAAGTTTGAAGTTTCAACGTGCTTCTCCGGCAAGTCTTCAGAGCGGGACTATAAATATTGCAGCAACGCAACACTTGGAGTGTCATAGACTTATGCTTCGAACGCGTAGACTTTCACTGCCTTCCAATGAACTCGCCATTCTTGGAACAGTATATCTACCCCTTCAGCCTTAGAGTCTTAGACGCTAGTCTTGACCTTGCTATTTAGCATGGATTTGTTATTAGGAAACAATTATGGTAGCTGGCTTTGATTCTTCCAAGGGGCCCCTACAAGAGGTTCAGCTCCCCTAAAAAAAGGGCTATCCGAATTTTTTTACATTGAAATATCCACGAATTTCAGCTGATGACTAAAAAAAAAGTCGTCAGAAATTTTAGTCCGGAATTGTCAGGCCTCGTCTTGAGGGTTTGAAGAGAAAGTTCCTTTATATATATTGTATTTCCATTAGGAAACAATTATGGGAAACTGAAATCCTGGCGCCGCCACTGTCTATAAGAATTATTACAAATGAATTATTACAGTGAACACGACATTCACACGATCCATATAATAATAATAATAATAACAATAATAATAATAATAATAATAATAATAATAATAATAATAATAATAATAATAATT
This sequence comes from Lumbricus terrestris, assembly GCA_949752735.1. Taxonomy (NCBI): domain Eukaryota; kingdom Metazoa; phylum Annelida; class Clitellata; order Crassiclitellata; family Lumbricidae; genus Lumbricus; species Lumbricus terrestris. The sequence continues at coordinate 19,161,901 of OX457048.1, forward strand.
ACATCTTCCAACCAGTGGCAATAGAGACCCTAGGCCCGCTCAATCCATCAGCCTTGGAATTCATCAACGAAATCGGCAAGCGCATATCGTCCATTACTGGTGACAGACGCGAAGCAACTTTTCTTTTCCAGCGCCTGTCTGTCAACATTCAGCGCTATAACTTGGTCGCTTTTAAAGGAACTTTCTCTTCAAACCCTCAAGACGAGGCCTGACAATTCCGGACTAGTTTTTAAACAATAGTTAGCAATGAAGTCCCTGAGGGATCCTAAATACCTCGGGGCAACAAAAAAAAAAAATAATATGCAACACCAAAATAATAACAATATGCATAATAAGATAATATTGGGAGGATTCAATGTCTCGCTTTAATGCTTGGGGCTGAAGCAGAGGAATGAGCACTGTCTGAGGGGGTCGAAGGTTTAATACAGATAGAAAGAGAGAGAGAGAGACAGCGACAGAAACAGAGACAGACAGACAGACAGACAGACAGAGAGTGGGCGGAGCTCGCAGTTAGGGATGGTTGACAGGCCGGATGCTGGAGATAGGAGTAGAGTGAACAAGTGTGGTTTTTGTGGGTGGGGAAAGAAGAATTTCCTTGAGTTCAATAGAATGCACTGATGAAGGAAAGGAACTGGAATGTAAATGGATAGTAGGGATTGTTTTGAACCTTTTGATAACTAACAGCTTTACGCCTTTAACTATATATATATTATAACATAGCTTCTGACCACCTAAGTTTCTGCATCCTATACCTCAGTATATAGCTGACTGACTATAATATCTACAGCACATTAGCTCTAGAGTAGCTGCCATACAAACTTAAGGATGAAAGCAGGATCTCTACTCAACCAGTTGACATTCTTCCCGATTGCGTTGTCGTCCAGGCATTTGACATGGCTGGCGAACGATGTTTCAGCCACTGAATTGTCTGGTATTTAACAAATACCATCGACTTTGATTGGTCGTCCATGTCTTACGTTAATGACTGAGCATCAGAACTAAAATAAAAGAATAGATTATCATCGTCTCTATGCATCATAATTATTATGTTCCTCTCAATCTGGCGCAGCTGAAGCTACCACAACTTATATGGGAATTGTAGGAAATAACTAGGACGGGTCAGACGCTGACTAATGTCAACTTATGTTATGGTGAGCAATGAGAACTTTATCATGGGGTCCAAAGAAAGACTAGGAGGTTCAACCCCTGCAACTGTTCCTGCAGACTCGCCAATCAAGACATAGTCTTATTCGAATCTATTCTTGCGAAGAATCTGCATCAAAGTGCCCGTTGCTTTCCCGTATCCGTGGTAGGCCTACTCAATGCAAGGTGAATGCCTGCCTAAAAGCATCAGTATGTCTTTGCATCATAGGCTTGGTCCTATATGTCTTTGGTCAGTGACAAATGAGTTTAATATGAAATGCACTGATCATGTGCTGATGATGTGCAATATAATGGCGAGGTAGTCGATTCTGTGAAAGCGATATTGTTCTGGATCTGATTATGACTCTATGAGCAGATGAATAGCATGAGACAGAAATCAAACCTCGTTTTGTCCGTTGTCCTCTTCCCTCTCGTTGCCCTTCTCCTCTTCCACCTCCTCCTTCTCCGTGCGAATCTCCTTTCTCCGATCGTCGTCCAACACCGAACAATGAATAGAATGGAAGTGATCAACGATGACAACAACAGTTGATTGACGATGATCCATCGATCCAACGAAAGAAGAAAGGCCGCGTCCTCACCCACTCACCCACCCACCCACCGACCGACCGACCGACCGACCGACCAACCGACATGAGTAAAGGCCGACGATTGTTATGGAAATGAACAAACAATGCTTAGCATAATCAATACAGGACTGACTACAGCAGCTGCCAACTATGATCAACCTCAGTAGCAGCATCAGCAGCAGCAGCAGCAGCAGCAGCAGCAGCAGCAGCAGCAAATACACCGCCGGTCGTAAACAAACCGATCGGAAGGAAGAATGATTGAAAGATGATACATAAAGCCGATCTCTAAGAAAGAAAATAAAAAGAGAAGTATACGGAATGACTATTCTAAGGAAGGAAGGAAGGAAGGAAGGAAGAAAGGAAGGAAGGAAGGAAGGAAGGAAGGAAGGAAGGAAGGAAGGAAGGAAGGAAGGAAGGAAGGAAGGAAGGAAGGAAGGAAGGAAGGAAGGAAGGAAGGAAGGAAGGTAGGAAGGAAGGAACGGACGGACGGACGTACGTACGAGCGAGCGAACGAACGAACGAACGAACGAACGAAAGAACGAAAGAACGAAGGAAGACATAAGGAAAGGAATGAAATGAAGGCAGGAAGCAAAGACGCGAGGATGGAAGGAAGAAAGGAGGTCGGAAAGGAAGAGAGAAAGAGATAAAGGAAGGGAGACAGGAAGTAAAGAATGAAGGAGGGAAGGAAAGAAGGACGTAAGGAAGGAAGAAAGAGATTTTAGGCAGGAAATGCGTGATGATGATGATGATGATGATGATGACGATGACGACGACGATGATGATGATGATGATGATGATGATGATGATTAGGATTAGGATATATTGATATATTTCACTTCAAGTTCATTTACGAAATTAGCTATCAATTGAAGTATTTCTGCTGAAGTTCTTTGATTAAGAAAATAAATATAGGCCTATAGTAAGATAATAATAGTAATAATAACAACAACAGTAATAAAAAAATGAAAATAATAATAATGAAACAGCTCAAGCATAATTTTTTTAAATCCAGAGGGATCTGAGGTACCTCGGATAAAAAAAATTATTGATAATAATAATAATAATAATAATAATAATAATAATAATAATAATAATAATAATAATAATAATAATAATAATAATAATAATAAACGTGAATGAGGGTAGCCGTTCCAGATGCACCACCTTTATGATTTATACAATCCTGGGGAATGATTCGAAGTACACTTCAGGGAAAAATAATAATAATCTGAGGTAGGCCTACCTCGGGGTAAAAATAATTGTGATTTCGCGTATACCCATTCAATTGTAGTCTCCCCCGTATTTTTCTGAAAGGCGCTCTAGATGAGCATTTACAACTATAATTATAAGGATGTTCCTTAATATGAGTAATGAATAAGTAAGTGTGGGCCCTTCATTCAGCCAACTGCCAAGTGCCAACCGTAGGCAACTTGGTTTACCTGACTCAATTTATCTGGCTGGCCATTCGCCAACTGCTAATTAAACTTAGATTACGCTTCACCTGCCAGGCGGTTCCCTCGATTTAATTTCTTGACAACTTTTCCTGTACACCTGGGAGGGGGTTGGATGCTGCTCCAGACAGCATTCTTTCCTTTCCTGCAGATATATATATATATATATATATATATATATCTAATCTCTCTTTATCCAGCTTCTGTTAATCGAAAATCGAAATTTACGGGCGATGGCTACCCGAGAGGAGTGGGACGGGGTGGGACTGGGTAGGTGCGGAGTGGGGGTGCGGGCGGGGAGGGGCGGGGTCAAGCGGAATTGGGTTGCGGGCGGAATGGAGGGTTGCGGGCGGAGTGAGGGGTGGGTGAGGGCCGGGTTGATGGGTGGGGTGCAGTGGGGATCGAGGGACGACAATGCGAGCTTTCCCGGGAAACGCTGGGTGAGGCTGGGTGGGGCGAAAAACCACAATTTCACCGGGCAACGCCGGATACCACAGCTAGTACTATAATAATTTAATTCTTGAAACCGCTGCGTGGTTAGACAGACGTTGAAGCAGTTGTATTTGAATGTCCATAATTATCCGGCTGCAGGGATCACTGCAGACAGCGGCATGTTCAAGCGCCTTCGTGAGGTTATTGTAAGGCGCTATATAAATGTTCATATACATACATACATACATGTTCGGCCGAACAGTGGTCCACGCTTTAAGCGGCATACAGAGGAATACGATTTTTCATTATTGTTAATTCTAATAGGTCCAGCGAACACAATTAAAAACACTCGGAACAAACTGTCAAGTTATGCAAAAATTACTGATTTTGACATATACAACTTTTACACATGTGTGGGGGCCTGGGGCCCAGCTTGAAGAGCTGTATTATGCCAAACAAATGTTTTTCGAGGCCAACGTCCTCTGTTGTCATAAGCCCTCGTCAAATCTGGATACATCCAGAGCTCTGGTCGCTGTCCAACTTGCCCTGCAGTATTCAACCTGTCCCCCTGCTTTAGGGTAACAGTAAGTCTTTGTCTAAATGTTTACATTTTTACCGTTCATGTAATGCTTCTAATAATCTGATGATCTTTTTTGTTTCTAGTTATCCAATGGTAGGCCTCAAATAATTTTGCGGTTCAGTAATTTATTGTTTTTTTTAATTGTAACCGTTAATGTATACTTCCCATACAGACATAGCCTACGTGTTAACAGCAGCTCTCAAATTTTTGTGGGCGGAATTTTTCTGAGGTGGGGAATGTCATTCCTGGGGAAACTTTCAATGCATGGTTGTTCTGCTACATGACGTCCAGAATTTATTTCTGTATCAAGAATTTGTTAGTTAATTTGGTGCATAAGCCATTTCTGCACTGTTTACGTTACGAATACCTTGGCTATGACCTGGTTTAAAAATATTACTAAATTGTATCCCCATAAATCACTCAAATATTCTTTAACCGGAAACAATAGATAGTTCTAATTACATGTAACAGTAGGTCTACACTGGAATATTGCAAAAAAGGAAAGAATAATAGACGAATGTTGATTCGTTCTATATAACAGGCCTACGCTTTGCGTGTTCCTTTTTCGGTATTCTGTAAAGTTGGGGCCCACAGTTTTTATTGAACAGGGCCCCACATTTGTTAATCCGGCCCTGTGTGCATCAATAGTTGCGTAGCGCAGGCCTATTTTTTGTCTTGAAACTGCCTTAGGCCCATAGACAAGTTTTCTTTTTACTGCAGTTTACACTATTTGTCACGAACACGTGACACAGTTCCTATGAATTTAGCATGATTTCTTTTCAAGTTTAAGGATATTTTATACTTCACGCGTTGGAAATGGAATGGACAAAAAGATCGATGCAAAATGATGAAGACGGTTGTTCGTCCTTTCATGCGTTGCTCTTATCCGTCATTTGGTCTTCTGCTTGTTCTTTCATCGACTGCAATCATGCGTGGAACAGGAAGGATCGACTTTGTTCCTCTTCCATCTTCTTACGGATACATTACCATTTCTTCCAGACCGTCCTTCCTAAGCTTCCCCTTCCTTGTTCAGCACTTCTCACTTTGGCATTCTTGGCATTCGTATGAACGATAACGATTAGATACATGTAAGATGCAAGTCGTGTCATGGGACCGCACACGCACTTACATTGTACGATCGTCCATGACACGACTTGCATGCTACCAACAGCCACAGTAATTCAAGCGGCTTTGTCCATCGGTGCATATCAACGGTCTCTGCCTAATCAGGCCTCTCCCTGTCCATATCTGCACGAATCTTTGTGTGTTTCTGCCCCTCTGTCTCTGTCTCTGTCTCTCTGTCTGTCTCTCTCTCTCTCTCTCTCTCTCTGTGTGTCTCTGCCTGCGTGTCTGTACCTCTGTCTCTGTCTGTGCGTATGCCATGGCCGCTGTTGCTGCTGTTTTCCCTTATTGATGTCGCGTCTCCTTGACGCTGTATCGACTTCCTCTCCTAACAACCAACACATGTATCTCAGTAACTATGTCACATCGTCACATGCATTGCGAAGAGGAACGGTGAGCAAACAGGTGAGCTGATCAAATCCAATCGAAAAATAGAACTAATCTGGAACTAATCAAGTTCGGATGAATCCAATGTCACAACATCCGACAACCACCTGGAGGATTAACGTGTCTGGTTGTCTGTCACTTAAAAGTAGCATAGCCTATGTATGTAGTTTATGTAGTAAGCTTATGACGATGCTTGACGGATGGGGTGATCACTAATGAGTCATGAAGGTGGTAATGCTGCTGCTGGTGATGTTGCTACTACATGTATATGACATTGGTGATGCTTCTGCAGTTTGTAATCATTTGAACGTCGTCTAGGTTTCTGTTGATGATGATTTCCTCCTCATCCCCCTCTCGTGTCAAGCAACCTCCTGCTCATCATCCTCCTCCAACGACGATGATGACGACGACGAGCAAGGTGGTTTCGTCTCCTGCTATGCGGACTCTGCTTCTGAAGGAACAGTTGCTCTGCGATCATCTGGATGTCAGCGATGAATTGCTGCAATCTATGCAGGAGGAAGGAATTCAAGTCAAACTCAACCGAATCACAGATTCAGCATCAGTGGACGAACCAGTGGACGAACCAAACCAAAAGGTAACACAGTTTCTGGGCATCAATCAAACAATCAATCAGTCAGTCAGTCAATCAGTCAATCAGTCAGTCAATCAATCAATCAACCAGTCAATCAATCAATTAGTCAATCAATCAATCAGTCAGTCAGTCAATCAGTCAGTCAAACAATCGATCAATCAATCAATTAGTCAATCAACCAATCGGTCAGTCAGTCAATCACACAGATATATATATATATTAGATTAGTTTAATAGCTGTATAGTGTATACGTAGGCGCTCCCAGCCAGGCTTGGTCGAAAAGAAAAGTCTCGATAAGATGACGGAAAGAGCCAGATAGCTGGACCCACCACTGAGAATGCTCTTCGCTGCATGGTCGCGGAAATGTGTCGCCTATTAATAGGCCTACCTCCTGCACGTACGAAATTCATTATTCATTAAGTGAATTTCTATAGTTCCTCTTCAAGGGACTACTCAGAAGCGCTCCTAGCCTCAGCACGGTCAAATACAACTGCTTTAAGACGTGAGAGGAATGCCTGTGAAGGACTTTTAGAAAGGGCGAGGAGCATCAAGAGGATGCCATTCCAGGTTGAGAATTGTACCATTGCATAGTGGAAGTATGAGCATAATGGACAGAGGTAAGACTGTGTTCTGCCGAACGAAGGACGTGGAAGTGTCGAGCATTAGGAGTAGGGTTATACAGAGCACACAAAAGTAGACAGGAGCAAGAGCACGCAGGCAGCGCCAGACAAGAGTAGATATCCTATACTCAATTTGCTGCTTGATAGGGAGCCAGTGTAAGACGTCACGCATATAGCTGGAGATGTGACCGAATTTGGGTATGCGGCCAACAGGCGGGCGTGCAGAGGGCAGGACGCGATCTAGACAATTCAGACGGACAATGGAGGAGAAGGCAAAATCAGGAAAGGCGGCAATAATGGTTGCCATATCTAGCTCTGCATTGAAATAACCATAGCCACTTAATTAGCCAACTTGGTTACGTAGCACAGTAATTTATCAATTTAGTTGCTAACTACATGTAAGTGGCCCAAACCCCTGAGTAGGCTATATATGCTCCTGCAAATATCGACTGTCGTAAATTACGCAAAGTCGCAAGTCGCAACATAGAGGCGCTTATTGAAAAGATTTCAGAAGCTTTCTGCTGATTCGTATACATGCAAACGTACAATACACCCGCATTATGTACACGCATACATTTGTGTTTTGTTCTAAAAGAAATGTGGAAGTAGCAAAGCCAAAGTGAACATGCTACTTGACGGTCTGAAGAACAATTGGCCAGGAGATCACATCATCGGGACGCTTTGTGATGTGTTGGCTGAGTATAATCCTTGGCTGAGTGATGAGCTGAGACAGGACATGATTGGAGAGATGGGAGAACAGGAGACGAGCGAGGCTCTGGACCTAGAGAATGGGAGAATTGTCTTCAAGGAGTTCGGCTGTGAGAAGAGATTGTCTGAGCTGGAGAAGAAGAGACTGCATAAGCTGTTGAATCGGAAGACTCAGTGCAGTCGCGACATCTGGCAGAAGCAGTTGGATCGTCTCAATCGTCAGATCGATGAGGCAGCGACGACGAACGAAGTCATCGAGACGGACGCAGCATCTCTTGCAGACGACATCCACGCCTTCCTTGAAGAGAACGCCGCCAACCAGTTCCAGAGCCGTGCCATCATGCAGACGGCGCGCACCACGTCCGAACTGTTCACTGAAAGACCGGCGCTACAGAAGTTGGAGAACTATACAAATGGATTGATCCAGCTGGCTGGACAGACTAGGATGGAGGCTGAAAACATCGAGGACGAGAAAGAAAGAGTTGCGAAAAGAATCCATCTAAAGAACGCAGCAGGTAAATAGATCAAGAACAGATTTATTTAATACTAGCTGGGGTACACGGCGTTGCCCGGGAATTTTAGGACCGTTCCCCGCCCATCCCTCCGTCCCTCAGTCCGTCCGTCCGTCCCTCCATCCCCTCCTCCCTTCCCTCCCCACTCCACCACACCCACCATACCCCACCGCACTCCGACCTCCACCGGTACGCCGCGTGTGAAATTTTGGCTTTCCTGAAAAATTGGCTTTTCCGGAAAGTTTATTTCCCCACCCCCACCCCACACCCACCACACCACACTCCACCACACTCCGACCTCCACCGGAAATTTGGGTTATCGGGGAAAAAATTCTCCCTCCCCCCAGCAATACCCTGCTCTACCCGGACCTGCGAGCCGAGGTGTGTGTTGGGTGGAGGCGAGGTGGCCCGTGTAAGAAATCTGTGCAGTTGCAACGAGAAAGGGCCCAAGGGGCTATATTAGGGGTGGGAGATCCACATGATTTATGCATGCTAAATGCTGGACGAGATGGATGGCAGATTCTGTGGAATTGTTCCTAAGCTAAGCTACACTAATCTAATCTAATAAAGCACTTGTAAAGCGCTTCTCACAGCAGAGCTTTTCAGAAGTGCTCTCAGCGTGACAGGTCCATGAAAAGAGAAATGTCTCCAAGCAGCGAAAAGATGCAGGTGAATTTCCTACAAGAATCCTGCCACGAATTTCAGAAGGAAGGTGATTCCAAATTAAAGGGCCAACAATAGCAAAAGCCCGATGTTGGGTTAATGAGGTTCGTGATCTAGGTACAAATAGATCAAAGCGGTCAGCAGAACGAAGAGGGCGTGAAGATCTTGCAGAAAGAGGCTTACACATTAAGTCGCAGAGGTAGGCTATTTAAGCGCTGAGCCTTGCAAGGACTTAGCAAGGTATAAATTATATCTTACATAGCGTTTCGTTCTGCTAAGCCTGTCATATTCGTATTCGTCTCGTTTCTTCATAGCCTATAGGCCTATGTTTTTCAGTTTCGCTAATGTGACAATGTCCGAGACCGTAACAAGACAGACCTCATTACATAAGTTCCTATCCTGGAGCAAATTTTAGGTATTAACCCAATGACGTCCATATCGTTTCAGCCCCCGCCCACGCCCACCGACAATTCATGTTTTTCCTGTCTTGATGGACACGTGATGCGCGTCCAATGCACAAAATTAGCCAGCTATATAACGGAGTAGTCTACAACAAAGTATTCGGTTAATATCCAATTTAAGGAGGCCGAGAAAGCAGCTGCTTTAGACCAGATGAATGAAAAACTAAGCTATTGCAAGAAGTCGAAACCCAAACTGCCAATGCAATTTGAAAGTCACGATCGATGTCGTCTCGGTTAGAGAGTTGAAGAGAAAATCGCACAAATTGAGTCGGTGACTAGAAAGCTATGACTATAACTCTAGAAAGCAGTCATCAGAAGATTATAAAACTGCAGAGACATAGTAGCCTAAGTCTTGCCTCAATAGGATTGAATGCAGGGTAATTGATAAGCAAAGTAACGTATAGTTTGTAACACTAATCATTCTTTCGTTGGCGCTCCTTTCAACAACGGGGTAGAAAAAGTTCTGCCGATTTGCAAACACTAAAAGTAGTTAACAGGGATTCATTTTCTTGTTTTGTTATTGTGTCTCGATTACGAATTGTCTTTTTTGCCTGAAGTAGGCCTACTAGAAACGAAGAAACGTGCTTTAGCAATCAACCCCAGTTTATTGTGCTGTGTTGGTGATTTAAGGTCCCATCGACCTACACCTAAAGCGTTACTTGGATGAGAAGAGAAGAATCATCAGTGAGCATCGAGAGGCCGTGCGTCAACAGGAGCAGCTGGTCATGAGGCTGGCGAAAGAAACTGAGGTTGCCGAGGCCGAGAAGAAGAAGGCGGCTGCCAACAAACAGGCCATCTTAGACGAGATGAATGAAAAAGTAAGTTATCACAACTGTCCCATAATAATTAATAATGCAAAACTCTTCAGTCTCTAGACAAGTTAGCGTTTTGTATCAATCAATCAATCAATCAATCAATCAATCAATCAATCAATCAATCAATCAATCAATCAATCAATCAATCAATCAATCAATTGTTTTATAAGAATAAACAAGCTAAAATAATTTATATCGCATACTTTTACAATGGTTTAATACAGTGCAATACGACTGAAATCCCTTATGAGATGTGAATTGAAGGCATGTCAGTCGATGGCTTGTTGCTGTTTAGCAACACACTATTTCATATCAGAGGATGATTTGTGTCACCTCCTCCCTTCTGCAGTCTTTGGACTGGCTCTACCTAAGTACAAGCAGTGGAGAAGTTCGACAGTTGATGGAAACGAAAGCGATTTCAGAACGAAGTCCACTCGAATAATAATTATGTCGGCTATAATTATTTCATGCATGGCATATAGCAGAAGTGAGGATGAATATGGGTTTCTTCCGTTGCCAAAAATGGGGGGGGGGGAAAGAAGCATAGAGAATGCTTTTGTTGCAAATACGCACTCTAATTGCAACAGGTGACAATTATCCGCTTGAATAGATGTGGTTAATAGAGATGCAATGGATGTCTGTGTGTGTTGATGTCCGTGTGTGTGTGTGTGTGTATGTTGATGTCTGTGTGTGTTGATGTCTGTGTGTGTTGATGTGTGTGTGTGTTGATGTGTGTAGATGAAAGTGAAAGAGACGGAGAACGATACGATGAGTCGTTACATCGATCAGCTGAGAAGAGAACTTCGGACGAACGAGGATGAACTGCAGAAGTACACCAGTCGATCCGAGGAACTGGAAAGAGGAAAACGAGTCCAGCAGATCTTTGGAGCGGCTCCAACATCCATCAAGCCATCTATCGTCAACGACCTTGACATAACGGAGCAAAGGAAGAACAAGTCTTCCCCTTTTCCTCCTCCAGCTTCTACCTCCTTTTCCTTGTCGTCCAATTCCAAGCAACATCAGCAGCCAATCGTAGGCAAGCTACCTGCTGCTGCTGCTGCTGCTGCTGAAGATCAATTGCCCAGACTCAATGGCCCACCCGCCTCCTCCCCCTCCTCCCACTCCTCCTCCCACTCCTCCTCCCACTCCTCCTCCTCCTACTCTTCGTCGTCGTTGCCGCCATCGTTCTCTTCAACTCAGAAGAAAACGCAGTTCGAGACCCAAACTGCGGTTAGAAGATAAACTCCTCAAAGATACGAAGGCAAAGAATGAGTCACCTCAAACAAGAAACTTTGACTCACTCAGAATACTAATAATTGCAACTCTGCGTTTAGACACGTATACAAATACAAATGCAAGAAGGCGAATGAAGCTAGCCTATATATAAAACAAAATTAATTGTCAATGTCAATGCTTCGATGTGCGTTGATTGCTATTAAATCTGTCGATATACGATAGGCCTATGTGCTGATTGCTATTAAATGTATCAATATACGATATGTGCTGATTGCTATTAAATGTATTGATATAGATGTGCGCTGATTGTTATTAAATGTGTACTATAGACCTATGTGTTGATTGTGATTAAATGTGTCCATAGGCTGTGCGCATAATTTCATATGTATCCAGTTAAAAATATATCCAATCTGCAGAATTAATTCAAAACAAGTCAATTGCTGACTTCATTAGAGCCAATTTAGTTTAGATCACAGTTTTCACTTTTTTCAATGCTCACCATAATCACTTTAGCACGTGTAAGTATAATAGCCTACGCATACGGACATTTATATATTGCCTTTAAAGCTTTGCAAGGGCTCTGCATGCATTCTCTTTGAGCGGCATATGACTTTGTATCATTGCATGATGTCTTTAGTCGTCTTTCTTCGAAGTTGCTGCACTAATTCCTATCCAGACGATGTTGCTGCACTAATTCCTATCCAGACGAAACCTGGGGAAATTAATCGAACATCAGTGTCTGATTCTCCATTATAGATTAACTTTCGCAGAGTTGCTTGCGTCTAAAGTTTTAAACAGCAATTAGGGTGGTCTAACATAAAGTCGGACACCTTTTCTTCTGACCGATGCCACACCGTAATGGAACGTCGTATTTAGAAAATTTAAAGTTTATTGTGTAGCTTATCATCTCATCCAACTAATGCAGTCAGTTAGACCTGGTCAATTCTATACAAACGCGACCTATAGTGTGCCAAGTACAGCGAGCTGACTAAATTTGACTTTTCGATTTTTCAGGTAAAGCTGGACACTTTGATTGGTAAACTCGGACAACATAATATGCCTATATGATCTTATGTTGTTAGAGTCGGACAATCAATAAACTAAACGATTTTCATCAAGATCTGTGCCTAATTTAAGAGTACTTGAATAAATCAACCAAACGTCAGTAGGCCTACCTACATTTATTATAAAGGTTGCATTGAGGGGCCTACTAAATGTTCAATCGTCACAGGCCGCCACTATATTCGGTCCAGCAATGTTTGTAACAGTTGACAGAACATTTAAGAGCCGTTTGCAGGACCTTTATTAAGCAACTCGGTGAAGGCTGTAGCAACGTAAGTGACCTAGACTAGGCCTACTATGGGACCTTCGTACCAGAAGACACACAGGCAGGCCTATACACAAATTAAACTTGACTAGTGGTTCGATCCACGAAAAGTCGAATAGGACATGAACTTTTCTAATTTATGAAACATTCCAAACAAGTGAAAATATATTCATCATCAAAGACCCCACATTCTTCTGCGTATACTTTTGGTAAAACCATATGTAGCGTCGACCTTCACATTTATACCAATGGTATGGTGAGAATTGCTGTGAGAGTAATAGGGGTTCAACCCGCCACTAGTCTTTCTTAGGATCCCATAGTAAAGTCCTAATTGCACACTCCAACTCCGCATAAATCGAAGTCTGAATCCCACTTATTTTTCTACACTTCTCATTCTGACCTCTTAGGATCGTAAAAATTGCCATATTTAGGCATAGGTTAATGATACACATAAAGCAGTTTCCATCGACCTTTAAATCTCTATATTTTGTTAATCTTTTTGCCCTGGTTTTGCTATCAGGCAAGTTGTCGTCAAAAGATAACAAATATGAAGCATTGACATGGACCTTGTTTGTCAAAGTCGGACGCATTTCAGCAGGTGTAATAAGTTTGTCCGACTTTGACACACGCATGTTAAATATGCATGTTTCAAAGTCGGACAAAGTTATGGCAAAGTCGGACACATTTCAGCAGGGTAAAATAATTTTGTCCGAGTTTGGCACACGCATATATGGTAAAGTCGGACAGCAAACAACTGCAGTTTAAACCATGACACTAATTCAATATCACTAAAACAAGTTACGCAAACCATATATTATACTGTAATCTCTATGAAAAAAAATTGAAACTCTTCCTCTGAACAATTAACATTGACATAAAACCTTAGCAGTGAAAAAGGGGTTTCACTATGTCAGATTTTAAACCTCTAGAAATCGACATGCATCGAAAGGAGGCGACATCTTAAAATTTAGGCAACGATATCTTCAAGGTTGTGAAGTGTTTATCATTAGTTGGACCCTCTGCAAATACAATCTATGAAACAGCCATCTGGTGATCGAAGTCTCTTTTGCGTGGCAGGTCGGCAAAAATGTTGTCCGACTTTACCTGATGTCCGACTTTATGTTAGGTCACCCTATCTCATTGAAGGTAAAATGTACATTTTATGGAAGATTTGTATCGAATGGACGGCAAGCGACTCAAATAGCCTCTGCTGGAGACTGCTCCTCAAATCTCCACCCTCGCCACCTTCGACAGAGTTGACTGGAAAAAATTAATGAGAATACTGAGACGAATAGGGGTGGACTGGAGAGAAAGAAGATTGACAGGCAATCTATACATGGGACAAAGAGTAATGATAAGAATCGATGGAGAATTCTCAGAGCCGGCAAAAATAGGAAGAGGAGTGAGGCAAGGATGTCCACTGTCACCAATTCTATTCAACATCTACATAGAGGAAATTATTAGAGAAGCGTTAGAGGAGCTGGATGAGGGTGGTTGGGAAAATGGCGAAAGCATTAAGATTTGCAGACGACAAGGCGATGATGGCAGGCAGTCAGAAGGACCTACTTAAATAGAATATATCGATGAACTACAGCGTGAAAATAAACATAACGAAAATAAAGGTGATGAAGATAAGTAAGAGAGGAGAAGAAGCAGTAATCATCACATTAAATGGGGAGGAAATCGAACAGTTTTGCTATCTGGGAAGTGTGGTTACAGAGGATGCAAGGTGCCATCTGGAAATAAAAAGGAGAATAGCTATGGGAAAAGATGCATTCTACAAAGAGGGGGCTACTCAGAGGCAGTCTAAACGTGAAGCTGAAGAAGAGAATGGTGAAGACACTGGTGTGGAGTGTTGGCCTGTACGACTCGGAGACGTGGACAATGCGGCAAGAAGACATAAAACGGCTAGAGACCTTTGAGATGTGGATCTGGCGCATCATCATCATCATCAATATCCATAGGCACAGTGCCCGTAGGAGTCCGATGCCACTTTCTGTCTGAGTCTGTCTCGCGTCATGTTACCCAGCTTCTCACTGGTCCGGTCAGCAGGTCTGCTCCATACCATTAACATCTTGAAGCAGCTGGACCACCTTGTCTGATTGAAGATAAAATTGGGAGGGAGGCATGAAGGACAACCTGGATCAATGCCCGTATGTGTCCCATGCTCTCTCCTCCGACTCTCTCCTCCGGTCTGTCCTGACCGACCTGTGCATGTCTGCTCCACATCATGACACCTTGGAGCATCTGGGCCACTATGTCACTTGTGTCGTGGTTTTTGCGGATTTCAATCGTCTTGGTCTTTTACTGCCAGAGTATCGCCACCCATCTGGCAAACCTTCCTCCTTTTGTCCGGGCTTAGGACCGGCACAGGGACGTTGTTGGTTCCCTGTGGCGGAGGATGGATGCAGTTTAACGTCGTGCCCAGGACATGATCTGGCGCAGAATGGAGATAATCAGCTGGGTGGAGGAAAGAACGAATGAGGAAATCGTACAGTTGCTGGAAGAAAAGAGGTTTGGATGGAAAAGAGATGAAAAGAGGTAAGGATGGGAACTATACGTGGACGGCAGAAGAAATGGATAGGACACATCTTAAGGAGCGGCACCCTACTAAGTAACATCATTGAGGGAAGAATGGAGGGAGAAAGGATCATAAGGATGCGAGGTAGACCAAAACAATGTTGCTGGACTGGATGCTGACAGAGGAGGGATACAGTCATAGGTGCAATCACGTCCTAAAAGTTGAGGGGGACCATAATGAAGCACGTCCTAAAAGTTGGGGGACCATAATAATAAAGTTAGGGACCACTCAAAAGTTGGAGGGACGCGTCCCGTGGGTCCCATAGAGTGGTTGCGCCTATGGATACAGTGGACTGAAAAGAGAAGCACAGAACAGAGAAAAATGGCGTCGTTGGACATACGAACCTGCCTGAGGGCAGAGAACGTGAAGAATAAGAAGAAGAAGAAGAAGAAGAGGAGGAGAAAGAAGAATTTTGACGAGACCCTGTAATGAATGCGTCGACGGACAGGGAGTCAGCGCAGAACAATCAGCATGCAATTTTATAATTATTTGAGTGAAAGACGAGTAGGGGTAGGGCGACAGCGATTTAGAGCCTATTCAATATTCATGCGCATCGTTCAAATGTTTCGCGGTTGAAAATTCTGGCATACTTGGCATACTTATAGGCCTACTTGTTTTTTCTATAGTTTTCGTTCAAGATGTCAATATCGTTCTCATTTTTATTTCGTTCTACATAAATCTTATTCGTTTTTATTCAGTTATAATATATATATATTATATATATAGATATAAAGATATATAGTATAAAGTATAAAGATATATAGTATATATAGTATAAAGATATAAAGATATATAATTCACAATTTCTTTCTATTTCTCGTTTTCATGAGCGATTGCCTATTCTTTTTCGTTCTCGTTTTAGTTTCGTTCACGAAATTAACACTGCAGCATGGCCAAAATATAAAATCGCTATATAAAATCGACAACAGATTTACATCTACATATAAACGATCAAGGTTTGTTTGTGTTTGTGTGTGTGTGTGTGAGAGAGAAAGAGAGAGAGAGAGACAGACAGACAGACAGGCAGACAGACAGACAGACAGAGACAGATACAGAGAGGGAAAGAAAGAAAGAAGAGAGACAGACAGACAGACAGACAGACAGACAGACAGGCAGACAGACAGACAGAGACAGATACAGAGAGGGAAAGAAAGAAAGAAGAGAGACAGACAGACAGACAGACAGACAGACAGACAGACAGACAGACAGACAGACAGACAGACAGATACAGAGAGGGAAAGAAAGAAAGAAGAGAGACAGACAGACAGACAGACAGACAGGCAGACAGACAGACAGACAGAGACAGATACAGAGAGGGAAAGAAAGAAAGAAGAGAGACAGACAGACAGACAGACAGACAGACAGGCAGACAGACAGACAGACAGAGACAGATACAGAGAGGGAAAGAAAGAAAGAAGAGAGACAGACAGACAGACAGACAGACAGATAGACAGACAGACAGACAGACAGACAGACAGACAGATACAGAGAGGGAAAGAAAGAAAGAAGAGAGACAGACAGACAGACAGACAGACAGACAGGCAGACAGACAGACAGACAGAGACAGATACAGAGAGGGAAAGAAAGAAAGAAGACAGACAGACAGACAGACAGACAGACAGACAGACAGACAGACAGACAGATAGACAGTGAATTTTTAGGACAAACTGTGTATAACGATGTTGATAACACTAATACTTAATTGGTGACGAAGTTGTATGCAATCTAATTTCGCATAAGTTCGATTTATATTTGATCAGTTGAAGCAGATATCCAGTTGTGCATCACGACAGCACGACAGCTGCATGCATTGAATTGAAGATATGTCATTAACAACGTTGTCGATACCAGCGCAATAGCCAAAGGAGGACACAGAAATAATAATAAGTCGACTTAAGCAGTAAAAGAAGAATTCTTAGACCACTTCTAATAAGATCCGTGTCGTTGCATGCAGACGATGTGCTAAGTGCGTGGGGCACTTCCGAGTCCAAACATTGTCTTGTAAGCTCCAATTCCATAGCGACCAACTGAAATGCAGACACAGTTCTGCAGTTGAGTTGCAATAGAGCTCAATCCTGAATGACCATACATAAGCCTACGCCTAATTATATTATATTATATATTAATCCATAGAACAACCATACGACCATAACAACATGCCCAAACGCATGCTAGTGAATTGAGTTCAGTCGGTGGATTATGGATAACGCGTCTTAATGCCGTCTTTACTTCCGTTAGTGGCCACTTAAGTAGGCCTAGCCCAACCACTTCTGTTCGACCTTCTCGATCATCGTCCTGAGACTTTCATCTACTGCGACACATAATTATTAAACCGTTCATTTAGATTACAGGTAAAATAATACGAGCTCAACTGCATTTTGATCCAAACTTAGCATGCCTAGATGATAGATCCTCTCCTGAAACGTCTACAGGCTTACAGTGCATATATCACCGATCCACATTTCAACGATGCATCTGTGTTCGTATTACTTAAGATAAATGAATTGATTGATTGAGAATATCTTCACAAAGTCACCGAAACAAATCTAGGAAATAAGATTAGAAGCAACGATGACGATGACGTACACTTCGTTGTCTTCGGTTTCTCTTCGTACCAGTAATGGAAACCGTGGCGAGCGTGATCGCTGTAGATTGACGTCGATCTCGTCTGAGTTCGATGCATCGATGCACTTGGTGATTTCACCATCGTCTTTGGACAATTGGAATAGTTGTCCGATGCTGCTGCTGCTGCCCCGCTCGTAGCTGCCTCATTTTGTTTATCTGCTGAAAGAAGAACTCAATGAAGTGACAACGTGCAAATTCATTATTTGTGGGGCGCAGTGGTGTAGTGGTGGATTCGATGCCTTGGAGCCGGAGGGTTCTAGGTTCGAATCCACTTCAAGCCGCCTCGTATGGACCTTGAGTAAGTCCTTCACTCGCAGTTGCTCTTGCGCTTCGGCGTGAAACTCCGATGCAGTGTCCGCTCTGTGGTCGGGAGCGCTTCTGATTACAGAGATTGAAGGGGCGCTATAGCAAATGCGAGAAATAAATTTAAAAGATATGAGTAGTTAGCGACCTTAATTATCATTCTTTCTTAGTTCCGGGCATGTGATAATGAATGGCATTCGTCGCCTTCACATCTTCCTACTGATAGCGGAGGTCTCAGGTCAATGCACTTATCATAGCAAAGTTGGCTATAGGAGTTATAGGAGTGCAGACGAAACAAAAATCACGAAAACCAAATCTCTGTCCTGGCTGCAGACCACTCGACTGACCGCCCATCAATGAACGGTCTTCGTCATACATGTAAGTCATATGCCAGGCACTTATCTTCAAATCTAAACGCCGTCAGCTGCCACTTATTAGGTCATCAGTTCATCACAGGCAGGAAAGGTAAGGTAAGCGGAGTCCATGCACTTAATTTTCTACACTTAGGCTACACGTCACCACAGCCAATCACGCTATGCCTCAAAAGCATCATTTGAGTGTCAATGTAATTCTTCGAAATTTATCAGCACTGTACAACAGACGCATCACGGAGATTTAATGACCGGCGGAGATATATGCAGCAAATCAAGTCCGCTATAATACTGTAGCCAGAGTGCTTTGTACGCTCCGGTACCAAGTCAGAATATACGAGGAGTGTAACGCCCGCCCCCACCGTCATCTCCGGAGTCGCCAATTCCGGATCATCGTACGGCAAGGAGGCCGCGTGCTGTTGTGGGTCATGGTCATGGTCCTGAGATATGGATCGAGGATAAGAGGAGGGGACTCTCGGGTTCAAATCCAACCGATGGAATGATTGCCAACCATCTCGGCTGCCAAGCTCTCTATATGAGATTGGATCCTTGTGGGCCAGACGCTCACTTCTGCGCAGCGTGCCCAGGTGGGTGAACTCTTTAGGCCTAGCGCCTGAAGACTCTGCCAGACTGATGGTCGACTGGTAAGGCACGTCCGCGATGGTAATAGCGGTGGACTCCAGTCCAGAGTTCGAACCCACAACAGATCTTGGGACAGGCGATGCCTCGAGTCGCTCTAAGCGTGTCACAACCTCCGTTAGCACTTCTCTAACATTGGAGTGCACAGCCGAAATTTCCTCCCTTACATCTGACCTTACCGAGGCAATCGCATCTTGTGTATCCCTAACATTTGACTCTACCGAGGCAATCGCATCTTGTGTGTCTCGGGCATGTGACTGCATGGATGAATGCATGGAAGTTATAGCCTCCATTACAACCTCCAGAGATGAGGGAGGCCTAGACGGCTGTGAAGGTGTTACAGGTCTACTTTCTTCCATGGCGCAATATGAATTAGGTCTACAGGTAATTCTATCACTATCAGTGAACAAAGTCAGTAATTTCAGTAATGTTTCTTATTATAGTCCATCAATTGAATCCTCAATCAACAACAACCACATTCAAAGTAATCAATCAATTACGTAACCAACTTCGATTACACTCAATGCAAACAATAAACAAAGTCAGATATTTTAACTAATAGCTTCTTGTTATGATCAAAGACATTCAATGCAAACACACTTGGACCGGAGTAAAGCTAAGTTAGTCCCCGATTTACTTTCAAGTCCCTCGGCCAATTTAAAAGTAGCCCAAAGTTAAAGAACCGATCACCCTAAAACCCATCCACTCGTACCTCATGTCCAGATAAAGAGAGTCCATCGTGACATGGCGCGAAGAACGGCGTTGACATGTTCTTCTCCAGGATCTGACCCGATGATGAAGCCCGAGTGCGAATCTTGCCGACGAGAATCAGCCGCAATGATCCATCACTTCAGTCTTGTTCGTTCAAAGTTCTGACCGTTTTCGTCTTATATACCTATACTTTATATTAACTATAAAACATCTTGTTCTTTCTTGAGTTCCGACAGCGTCCACTTTAAACAAGAGACATCTTCTTCCTTCAACGTTCTGGCTGCTTCTGACTTAAACACGAATACGTCTTCTCTCCTCAAAGTTCCGATCGAGTCTGACTTAACACGAAAACGTCTCTTCTCCGTCGAAAACGTCTTCTGCCTTCAACACGACTTCTACCTGCAAAGTTCTGACCGCACCTCTACGTCTCACCTCTTTCACGTCTCTGCGTGTTCTGCCCTCAGTGTTCCACGGAGGTGATTCACGCCAACACACAAGCCCCGGATGAAACTAAACTGCGTAGTTTCCCTAGCTAGCCTACGGCGCATCGACTCAGCTTCAATTTCCGCACACGTGAACCTCCCTCTCCCTTCGAGGCGTTAATCTAACGTCGCAATTTCGACACGTGCGAGTGTCGTGTGACAGAGACTTTGTATCCTTCTCTTTACCTCTCTCCTATCTCATGTCCGTCTGGCCGAATTGCACTCACTCTCCATCAGGCATCGTTACGTGGGCGGATTGTCCTTTTCCGTCCGTCTATCTTACCCCTCTCTTGTCTGCCTGAATGTATCGCTTTGACACTTTGCATCCTGCCGCTTGGTCGACCGAAAATATCGCTGATGGCAGTCATTCAACTTCACCTCCTCCTTTCGGCTACAGCTCCCAGCTGCAGGGCGAGACGGGGAAGTTGATTCAACGGAGGCTTGCCAAAAACATCGACTGCGATTGTCGGTCGTTGAGATTCGTGTCAGACACGATATCAGAAATAAAATAATATTACCCGAGAACAGGCGCTCTATAAATGAAAAGATGGCGGATCCAAAATGGCGACCAGAAATTATAACCCAAATTATATGCCGCGTTACACTATTCTCCCCCCACCCTTATTTCGGAATTTATTTAATTGGACGAATATATTCTGAAATGCGTAAATAAGGCCGTACTCTGGTCTGTACATCACGAGTTCAAAATTATATGCAAAGAACAAAATTAAGCACTGAACGGTCATCGCTGATCACGCTTCAGCGCTCAAAAGTCATTACAAGCGAAAGAAATAGAAGAATTAATATGGTAGTTATATAGCCAGTCGTTGTTTTTCAAGAGTTCCGTCAAAATTTATCAACATTTATGTCCTTATTATGTCTATATACGGCAAGGCTATAGTAAAATTGTCCATATGCAATGCAATCCTTATGCGTTTCAATACAAATATTAATACACAATACAGCACACTAATGAATACGAATACAATACGAATATGAATCACCATTTATGCATTCCTTGGCAAGCATCATATTACGCACAATACAGTTGTTATACTGTACATGAACATGAGAATTCTTCACATGTAAAATAAAATATTTTCATCAAAATCAAAATAAATCAGTGTTAAACAGGCAGCTTCCTGTCATTTTTCAACCGGCCGTAATTAAACGGTCATTCAACAGAGGTTATCCGGCTAACGTCAAGTTCTCAGGCGGACGAGTTCCAGAAGGTTCATTCAGCGATCTCCAGTTTTGGTCTTCGGAAGACCCGTTGCGGAGGGGGCATCCGCGTAAAAGATGGAAGCGGCTGTCACAGTAGAAGCAGCGGCGCTCCTCTCCTGGCGAGGTCCGGCCATCGTCTCGCCTCCTCGTCTGATTCCATCCGTTTCCTTGGTTCCCGCTCGGCGCTGGAGCGGAACTCTGTACAGCGTTCACACGACCGACGATCGGGTTGTCTGGAGTATCGCTCACGGGTTGTTCCTGGTTGTCGTTCCGGGCAGCCTGCTGCTGTCGGAAGGGACAGTCGCGCGCGATGTGGTTCGTTGCGGAACATTCGAAGCATCTCCGCGCAAATCGTCCAGCTTCCGGTTCCGCCGCCTGTCGGTACCTGCACGTAGAACTCAAATGTCCGAGTTGATGACATAGGAAACACCGTAGAGTTCCCCGTCCGTTACCTCTATTGTTATACAACCATTCATTTCTAGTTGACTCGTTCTGACCTCTCCATGGCCCGTTGTTTTCGTATCTGACTTGTGGCGCCGACGATGGTTGTCGCTCTTTCTTCTGTAATTGCTCCATTTGTTTCCTCATTTGCTCCATCTGCCGTTCCAGAACCTTCACTTTCGAATCTTCTTCCTCCTTAATCGCGTTGATTCGGCCATGACGTCGGTCGTGCTGCTCATGGTCGCCAACTTCCGCCTTCTGATACCCGTCCAGTCGCATCGCCACCTTGTAAGCTTCATCCAATGATTTTGCCTCTCGCTCACGGATCTTAAGAGCAAGAGTTCGATCTCTGAGGGCATCCAAGAATGCTCGAACAGCAATTGCCTCGCTGTGGACAGTCGAGGAGCCCGGATACGCTCGTGATGTCAACCGGCGAATGTCGTCCACCACCGATCCCATATCTTCATCAGGCTTCTGCTTTCTGGTGCTGAGCTGTGTCTGGAACAAGGCCTGTTGCTCGGCATTCCCATATCTCTCTCGCAGTCGCTGGACCAGCGCCGTCCAGGTGTCCAAACTGTCTGCGTTTGTCTCACTTAGCAAGTTCGTTGCTGGTTCGACCAAAGCGACAACAAGTTGGTTTAGCTTTTCCTCCTCAGACCAGCCGTTGTTTTTTGCACAAACGGAGAATCTGCGAAGAAAGATTTCGACATCGGTCTTCCCGCTGTACGAACCGAGTTTTAGCCATTGCTTTGGCTTTGGAGCAGGGGTCGATGACGGTTTCACCTCGCCAACTTTAGGTGTTGCAGACGCGGTCGGTTCAGGCTCCTTCGCGGTTCCACCCAAGCTGGTAGACGGTAATTCCAGGTCGCCGGTCGTTTGTGTCGCGACGGTGGTCATCGGGACGGTTCGGATCAGGCCAACCGAAACATTGGAAGACGCAGGTGTTTTATCGACGCCAGTTGTTTCAATCCTCACCGGAAGTGTCGGCTTCAGTAGTGCTGAACGGGGCGGTTCGATGCCACGGCCGAATCCGAAATTCTGGGCACCGAGGCAGGAGCTCATTCTCGCCGATTCCACGATGGGTGGCCACCGGGGAAAGATGTCGTCGCTTGGTCGATGCGGATCGAAGCCAACCCGGTTGTCGTAGAACGCGCTCGGAGCGTAGGTCGGAGCAGGAGGTATCCACGAGACGTAAGGATAGTCGGGGCGAGAGCGCGGTTGCATCCAGTCGACCGTCGCCATCGCCGCTGGTCCAGGATGAAGGTCAGGTCGAGCGTAGTCGCGACCAACCGAGGTCGAAGTTGCTCGGCCGTCGAAGGCGTCGTCGGCCATCGACAGATAGGTCGGCCTTCCTGACGTTGATGGCAGGCTGTTGACCAGGTTCGTCGTCATTTCCGCTCGCGGTTGATCGACATAGGCGAGCGACGCTGGCATCCTCCATTGCGGATTAGATCGAGGATGCTCGGAATCCGGAGACATACGTAGTTCCTGGATAGGCGTCGAGGAAGTATAGCGCCGAAAGGAGTCCGAAAAAGATTGACTTCCGTAGATTGGCGACGATATCCGCCGAACGAAAACAACCCGTCGAACTATATATATATATCGATTAATTGACGCCTCATGGGCAAACAAACTTTCAGGCTATCGCCTAAGACACAACCGAACTTCAAGACGAAGATAAATTCGCTCAGCAGTAACGATTCGACGCAACACTGATACGTATTACATTCCTCCGATCGAGGACAGAATCCGAAAGACTTTCAATAAAAATCGCAACGGCGCCTTTTAACTTCAGCGTCGAATTTAAGCTACTCCACTGAACACTTCTCCACTCCGTCGACAAAGATCCACAATGTCATCTCCCCAATCGTCGACAGTGCGCATCTAACCTAACGTCGGACTCCCTCGGTCCGGATCTCCATTGTCTTACGTCGGACTCCCTCGGTCCGGATCTCCATTGTCTTCTCTCCCAACGTCGGATTCAAGCAACTCCACTGAGCGCTTATCCACTCTATCCGGAGCTACATTGTCTTCTGTTCTGCGCACTCTGTCGACAATGCGCGGCTTTATATAGAGCCTTCTGACGTCACCAACTGCGCATTTAAAAATATACGCATTTAGGTATACGTGGCAAGAACTGCGCAAAAGCATATACGCAGCAAAAATAGCTGCCAAGATCACGCCCACGTGTCTTTGTGTCTACCATCCTGTCTGTCGGACTGTATCGGTCTCTCTCTCTATGCCCATTAAAACGCGCTATCCGACGACACACTAGGTCCTCCCTTTCTATCTTCCTTTGTATCTCTCTTTGTGATAGCGACTTCGCCTGGTGCCATCGCGTATATATACAACTATAGTATCCGTCACAGCGGTGGATTATACCAGCGTCCATGTCTGTTACTACAGAGCCTGTCTGTGTGACTATGTCTGGTGTCGCTCCCTTTCTCTCTCTGGCCGATTCCCGACTATAGTAAGCGTGGGAAAAATTAGCGACTTATGACGACTGACTGCTGATCGCTCAGATACCGATTACCGCTATGTCGCGAACGATTAAGACGCGCTGGCCATGGTCCAATACGTATCAGTTGCCGACCGGAAGTAATTAAAACCCGATGGCAGAAACCCAATATATATTAGTCGCCGACCGCCGACGCATCGTCGCATATCGACACAAGATGGCGCATCGCGAGGCCATTAATTCGCGCTGGCCGCAATCCAATATATATAATAATATACCGATCACCCGAAGCGCAAATGGCGGATTCCAAAAATAACTATCGGAAGCCGTAACGTCACGTCATACGGGCGTTACAGGAGTGCAAGTCGTAGTTAACCTGCGCCGCAGGGATTCATCCTACTCCTGTACGTATATGAACCATTCCTGCAGGACGAGTAAAGGAAATGCGATCTGAACAGTGTGACCTTGGCAATCAAAAGAACGTTGAATCTTACCGGAAATCACAATTTGTTGACCTCCACGTAAATTGTAAGTCGGCAAACTGTAAACTTGTCTCATATTCTGCCAATCAAAAGACAATCAGAAAATGTTGCATAATCCGAAAGTACAGCAATCACCTTTGATTAAGTAGAACATCGCCACTGGAGGCATCATTTGTGCAATCATTCTAAATCATATAAATTAAAAGAAACCACTGTATATTGGATGGTCGGTCAGAATAGCGACTACATCGACTATATCGACCTTTCAATCGTATGTATGCCAGAGCAATCATCAGGCAAACGTATAAGCGGTAACTTCGTAAAGTAAAACTGCCAGACGCTTATGCATAGAGATCTAATTGTGATTGTACATACGTTGAGCTTCATGATGGTCCAGTGATTGGTGACTAAGACGGGTCTTCTTGTCGACATTTTCTTCCTAAACGTTACGAAGAAGCAATAATATATCAACACTTGAAGAGTAAAATCATTCTACTGCACTTCTCATCCAACAACCTTCTACTACAGTACACATCATTACTTTAGATTGGAGTTTAGTTCAATATTTAATTCACTATTAGTTCACTATTCGCAACGTCCTTGCAACGATCTGCAGCCTATTTAATTTCGCTCTTGTTGGTTCCTCTGCCATCATTGTCAACAATCACCCATCATCACCTTTCCCATGCTCCTTTGGACATTCATTACTTCTTGGGCTTTCCACTCAAAACTGAAGTCTCATCTCTTTAAGAACTCTCACTGTGACTTATCTGATCCTCAACCTCCTATCTCTCGACCTAAGCGATACCCCGCTTAACCTTGAGGTCCTCTGAAAACCAGACTCGCCCGAGTCCGATTTTCAGAGGGTCTCAAGGTAGATGTTCGGATTATCCTTTAAGGCAACAATTCTGACTTGACACATCGTTCGCTAATAAGCTGTTGCCATGCCTTGAGAATGGCGCTGTGCGTCTCTATAAGATTGCACTTGATATAGCGCCTTTTATAGTAATTGTAGTTAACTATGTGTGTATTATGGTGGATGTGTATGTATGTGCGTAAGGCTATGTGGTAGAAATTGCGACTGATAATCTGGGCCATGCTTACGCTGCATGAACCTAGACCTGTTGTATCAGCAGTTTTGGACGGCAATCGCGTGCAGTACGTAGAAGGACTCAGGCACAGATTTCAGAGGGACACAGGCAGAGAACTGGAGCGACTAATGCTTAGAGGGACGATTATGCTGACGCAAGCATCGATAATGAATAAAAGGGACTCGGAGCGAGCCACGCATCGCTTTTGACTGGAATACCGACCGCTGGAAGACGTCGAGGAACTTGTACTTAGAGTCAGCCCGTATCCGTTGATAGATATCCGGATCCGTGAACCGAGAAGTGAGCGAATCGAAGTGGAGTTTAGACAACGAGTCGTTCGATATACGATATAGACGATTGAGTCGGAGGCAAGGAATAAGAGACGAATTCAGAGACGATTGAATGGAAGATTACTAGGATTCGACAGGACTCGTGCTGGGAAACAAGGAACTGAAGGAAAGAAGCAGAAGCGATTCAACCGAAGGAAACGGACTTTGAAGTGGGACTCGCTGAAGTCAATGAACTGTGCACGCCGCTGGGTAAGCGAAGATTGTTGATGTTTAGACATTGGTCTAATCATAGCTGGGGAAAACCCGTGTACGAATTTCCCTATTATAAGACGCTGCCTTAGTTAAAGTCAGAGCCGTATATTTCCAAGAGTCTGGCCATCTGCAGCTAATGAGCGGTTCCGGTCACTCCCGGTTCTTAGTTGTGGATCACGTGGTTACTGGCCTCCATTTAGTCTCCTTGCAACTGGATGAGCTGTGTTTAGTGTTTACGCTAAATTTTGTGTGTGAAATATTTGAAATAATGCCTTGTTGCGCTGCCGTTAACTGTTCGAATCGACACGAAAAGGGGTTTCGGTTGTTTCGTTTTCCGAACAACAAGACGCGTCGTGATTTGTGGATCGCCAAATTGAAGAGAGACAACTGGAAGCCGACATCGTGTTCAGCTCTATGCGAGGTAAGCAGCATTTACTCTTGGCCTTCCCAGTTAACTTCATAAAATTAAATTGTATAATAGTCAAATCGTAAACAATCGGAATTTCTACAGCGTCCACAAAAGCCAAGTCGCGGGAACCATGGCGATCATGAAGCGTACGCTTGACCCGGCCTGATACTGGCGGGATTTGCCTTAAGTACCTACCGCATTTGAAGACGTTATGTGATTCTGCTATTGCAAATAGCCACAACGTTCAGATAATGTTTACTAGCACAGTAGCACTGCTTAACTTAAACTGAGACATAAATACACATTATAAGTTAAGAAGGTTTAACACATGATATCTCTTCCCCTCCTAGTCTTCCTTCTTCCTTATTACTTAATTCCTTAATATTATTATTATTCCTTAATATTACTTCAAAGTCATTGCAATCCGATTGAATGGCGCCTGTTACGAAGGATTGGGTTAACTGTTTTTGGCGTTGGATTGGAAGTGGATAAGCCCATGCCTGGCTGTTTCCTGGATGGATGGATCCAGATTTGATGAGGGCTTATGACAACAGAGGCTGTACACTCTATATTTTTGTGGCCACCTTAATTAAATTTTTGTGCAATCTATAAAGATGGTGATTATTTTGTAGGCACATTTCGATGAAAATCAGTTCGAAAGAAATCGTAAGGACGGATGGAGAAAGTTACGACCCGATGCTGTTCCCACACTCTTCACACACAGTGCTGTGGTGCATGTCAGAAAGCCGCCACTGAAACGCAGCCCAGAAGAAAGCCCGACGAAGACTATTGCAAAGAAGCGATTGCGTGTCGAACACAGCTACAGCAGGAAATCCTCGACAGACTTCTCTACCGCTACCACTACTGTCACGGCAAGCTCTGGGTCGTCCACAGCATGTCAGCTTCACGATGGTAATTCATTGTCACTAAATTATTGCATTACAATGTTGTTACTGAGCATACAGGGGCAGAGTCTGGATTTTTGAAAGGGTGCTGGAGGCAGAGGTATGCAGCACCTACATGAATTCATGCACAAATTGGTGCCCTCAACCCATCTAGAAAATGCAGCACGTTACAGAGTGCTGTAAGCTTGTGCAGTGGCTAACAAATTTTATGGCCATATCATACTTAAAAGAGAACTTAGATCAATGCTGGTCTGCTGAAAATCTAAGATTCAAGGGGGTAATCAGGTGGTGTCTGGAACAGGGTGAAGACCTCTGAAGTTGAAGACATTACGTTAAATGACAACATGTTTCATGCTTGTAGGTTTCTAAGTGTTTAATGTTAGTAATCTATCCACGCCTCAGATTCACATGTTCTGTGTGACCTTGCACGCGTGACAAATTTATATAATGACAATAGAAATATTTAAAAGTAATAAATTGGTGACTGTGTGTGTGTCTGTAAGGACTTTATGTCTGTCTGTCTGTACCAACTTTTTAAGGAAGTTTAGCATCATGTTTTGTTAGTGTCATGTAGTGAGATGTAGAACAAATGGAGCCTTGCGTGGCTGCCATATAGCTAAATTTGACTCCTGTATTAACTTGTGATCAATCATTCTTACTGTATCTGTAATCACAATGCGCTGGTCAGTTTGAATATTAATAAACGAAGATTATTACCATAATTATTATTATCATTATGTTAATTCCATGCAATCATTGTTGTTTCCATGAAAGCCTGAGTTATTTACTTAGTTCAAAAGGCACTAATTGGACATGATTATTGTCGTTTCAGTTTCTAACAAGAACGCCACTGCTTTCTCAGACGAGTACCTGACTACATCTGGAAACTTAGCAAAAAGCAACGCAGACTCTACATCCCACTCCGTTGCGGCTTCAACATTGTCAGCAGCTGTCACTGCTTCTGATTGTTTAGGTTGTCGCACTTTAAACAGTCGTATCAAGAAATTGCATAGGCAGTTTTTAATACAGGCTCGTCTTATTGCTGCTCTACGTGTTAGGCATAAAGCAGCATTGAGGAAAGTAAGGAAAATTTCGAAAGCGAAATGTGCTTTTGGCTTTGCAGTTAAGAGATTTTTGAACATCGATCAGCAGAAGGCGTTGTGCAAAAATACGCAGAGGGGTTCTAAGTGGAGCTCAGTGACTGTAAAAAATGCGCTGCAACTGCATTTTGCATGTGGTCCTACTGGCTACCGTGTGCTATTGTCTCAGAAGTATCCGCTGCCATCACTGCGCACTTTGAGACGCAGCATCCAATTTGTGAAATTTGAAAGTGGAATTTTAACAGAAGTTTTCCAATTTCTTGCTATTAAAGTTCGTGACATGAGCGTTCATGAGCGAGAATGTTGTTTGACATTGGATGAGATGTCGATAACAGCAGGTGCTGAATTTGATACCCGGACTGGCCGTTTCATTGGTGATGTAACGTTGCCTGATCACAGTGGTATTGCTACACATAGTTTGGTTTTTATGTTAGGTGGTATTACTACACGCTGGAAGCAAACTGTTGCCTATTATTTCACTGGAAATTCTACAGATGGCAGTGTCTTTGCTCCGATTGTGTTAAGCATTATTAAACACTGTTACGATATTGGTTTGAATGTTGCTGCTGTTACCTGCGATATGGGCAGTGCCAACCGGGCAATGTGGAAAAAACTTGGTATAGTGTGTGGAAAACAGGGTGTTACCATTAACTCATTTCCTCATCCATGCATCCCAGAGTACAAGATTTGTGTTCTTGCTGATGTGCCACATGTGATAAAGAATGTTAGAAATCACCTGGTCAATGGTCAAAATATTGTGTTGCCTATGCATTTTGTGCAGAAATTTAATTTGCCCTGTGATACAGTTTGTATAGCGCCTCTAAAAAAACTTGTTGAATACCAAAAAGACAAAGATTTAAAACCTGCTCCAAATCTTCATGCCAAACATATTGATCCTTCACATTTTGATAAAATGAAAGTGTCACAGGCCTTGAATATTTTCAGTCATTCTGTTTCAGCAGCACTAAGGTTGATGATTGAAACAAACAACTGGGACCGTAACATATTGACTACGTGCTGGTTTCTTGACATGATGAACAAATGGTTTGATTTGATGTCATCGCGTCATCCCATCATTGCAATTAGCAAATTTGATGTTAATCAGTACAAATCCACTTTATCTTTTCTGCATTCGGTTGTTGATGTATTTGAAAGTATAGCTATTGCCAAGCCAGGCATGACGGCTTCTTGGAAGCCAGTTCAGAGTGGTGTTATACTGTCTACGCTGTCGGTTTTGCAGTTACAGGACAGGCTGCTCAATACTGAGAATTTTCATTTCTTGTTGACTGCACGACTGACTCAGGACTGTTTAGAAAACTTGTTTTCATGTGTACGCAGCAAAAATGCTGTCCCAACATCACTGGAGTTCAAGAATAACTTGAGATTGCTAACAGTATCCCAGTACCTCAAGGGTGCTGACAGTGGAAGCTATGAGTTGGCTGACGGTGGTCTTGCAGCTGATTTCCTTGCAGTGCAAGTGAAATGTAAAGTTGACGACCCTTTTAACGATACACTCTTTGCTGCATGCCAGCCACTCTTGGGTTATGGTAACATGTGTACTGTGGAACTTGACTCTACAGAGTTGTGCTGCTTATATTACTTTGGTGGCTACATTCTCTCTCGTGTTAACAATAATGATGTCACATGTTCGTCATGTATTGCCTCTGTTAAAGCTCAAGATTATACTCAGGAGCTTGGAACAGAAATAACACGTTTACTTACGCTTAAAGAATATAAGCCGGGTTGTCTAACACCGTGTAATGAGACCGCCTTCAGTATATTAATGTCTGCAGAAGTTGCTTTCCGACAGTGTGAACAATCTTTTCTATCCTCATCTGATGATATACGTGATCAGCTTTTGCGAGAAATCATGTCCCGAACTTCCGAGGTTAATTTACCGGAATGTCACGGGATTAAGCGTAAGCTCATACGCCGGTTTATTGGAGCTAGGCTACAGTTCTTTGCTATGAAGCAAAGATCTCTGAGAAAAGAGAAAGTTGCTAAGAAATCATGCCACGAAATGTCCAGTAAGAGCATGCAGATGCGCAAAAGTGTTAGCAAAATCAAGTAGTAACCCTTGTTATTGCTATATTTGGTGTTATTGAATGCATTCTAAGTTCCTTAATTTTGTAGGCCTACTAGTTAGGCATTACGGGCATCATAGACACATTAATACATTGTTTCAAGGATCTTTCCTTCAATATGACTAATTAAACTTTTCTAGGACAAGCTATGTTTATGTTTCCCTTAATTTCTTCTCTGGTGCTTGTCAATACTTGCATATAGGTCTACATTAGGCCCTACATAATAACATTTAGAGTGTAATATGATACGTTACATAGCCTTATATTTGCTATGTTCATGCAATTTATTCCATTTGTATTTTATCAGCGCTCATGAATAAGCTCAGCGCTCATGAATAAGCTTGTGCCCTGCACTTGGCTTTCGAGTGGCACTCAATAAATTTGGAGATTACGATTGTAATTTTGCTGTGCATAGTTCTTGCATAGATTAGGAAATAAACTTGTCAATATTACTGGCACACCAAGATGCCAATATGCAGATATAAGCTTAGGTCTCTTTCGGGTTTATCCTTTTTTCTATTATGTAAACGTTTTAATATCCTGTTACTATCCTGTTACTATCAAATTTGCAATATCGACTTTAATCACATGTCATTCCACTATTTGAAGTTGATACTGCTAATATTCAACATGATTGGACCGAATACTGATTTCTTATATATTAGACTTACTGCTATGATCCTGTTTGTCATGTTTGATTGCATTGCTTGTCATGATTGAATAAAATTTAAGATTTCGTTCCATTTGATAGTGTTGTGTAAAAAGGAGTAGAAGCCTAAGATATAATATAGTCTTCCCAGTCGGTCTGTTGGATTCCTTGCACCAATGACAGTATTATTTATTTATTTAAATTACAAGCGGTTTTAACGTGCACACTGCACAGTCGCACAGAAATGGAGTCTAGCATCACTATATTAGCAGGGTCGGTGAGCACATTAAACCGTTAGTTTACGTTGCTAAGTTATTTATAAAACAGGAACAGGGAACATCATTGGGAATATCATGGAACGTGGAACACAATATTTTTTTATTGTACACAGAACAGAGCACATGGAACATACAAAAACAGGAACACGGAGATAATTGGAAATATTATAGAACATAATTTTTTATTGAACACAGGACAGAGAACATGGGAACACGGAGCATCATTGAACATCATAGGGAACATAATGGAACAGAGACTTAGGGAGCTGAGAAGAAGGAACATCACAGAGAGCAGAGGTTAGGAGATGTTCTATTGAGTGCACGGTGGGCACATACACAGGGAGACGCACAGACACAGAGAGACGCACAGAGACAGGGAGACGCACAGAGACAGAGACGCACAGACACAGGGAGACGCACAGACATAGGGAGACGTCCAGACACATGGATATACACAGACACAGGGAGACGCACACACAGGTAGACGCACAGACACAGGGAGACGCACACACAGGGAGACACACAGACATAGGGAGACGTCCAGACACATGGATATACACAGACACAGGGAGACGCACACACAGGTAGACGCACAGACACAGGGAGACGCACACACAGGGAGACACACAGACATAGGGAGACGTCCAGACACATGGATATACACAGACACAGGGAGACGCACACACAGGTAGACACACAGACACAGGGAGACGCACACACAGGGAGACGCACAGACACAGAGAGACGCACAGACACAGGGAGACGCACAGACATAGGGAGACGTCCAGACACATGGAGATACACAGACACAGGGAGACGCACACACAGGGAGACACACAGACACAGGGAGACGCACAGACACAGGGAGACGCACAGACACAGGGAGACGCACAGACATAGGGAGACGTCCAGACACATGGAGATACACAGACACAGGGAGACGCACACACAGGGAGACACACAGACACAGGGAGACGCACAGAGACAGAGAGACGCACAGAGACAGGGAGACGCACAGAGACAGAGAGACGCACAGACACAGGGAGACGCACAAACACAGGGAGACGCGTCTCCCTGTGTTTGTGCGTCTCCTTGTCAACGTATTTGCAGATCGCCGCCTGGAATCAAAATGGCGTCCAGCAACCACGTGACTTGGCCAACTTCCGGGACACTAGTTGGCCAGACTCTTGGAAATATACGGCTCTGGTTAAAGTTATACGTGTGTTATTTTTAGATACTATTATTTTTGTTGCGCTTTTGTATAACTTGTGAACATTGCATAATTGTAATAAAAGCATAGCTATCGCTATTGGAAGAAATGTCTAGATTATCTGTAACGGACGATGACGAGACGGAAAGGGAAGCAGGACGGACGGAGGACGAAGGACCACCGACTGTTGGGACGGACACTGCTTTGATGGCCATGCTATCACGAATGAGTCAGACTTTGTCCTCAATGGACAGTCGTCAGCAATCAATGGACAGTCGAGTGAAACAGATGGATAGTCGTCAGCAACAGATGGATAGTCGTGTATACAGTATGGACAATCGTCAGAGACAGACGGAGGACAGGATAGAACAAATAGTCCATGACATGGAAGTGGTCTTCGCCGAGGCAGACGACGTAAGAGACCAGTGGGCTAGGTTGACCAGTAAGCTAGATGAACGATGGGACCAGAGGAGAGATACAGAGGAAAAGAATATGGAAAGCCGGCAGAACCAAGGGGGACAGAATAGAGGAGCTAGGGCCCCTAGGGTTCAAGAGATGGAGGTAGCAACGGACTCAGGTGATGAATTAAATATCATCGTAGGCCCAGGCCTTACCGCGCCCCACTCAGGCCCACCTTGTCACGAGGAAGAAGAGGGAGCCAGCGCAGGAGCTATGCCAGATAGTAGAAGGAGTGCGAGGCTGATGGGAAAGCCCAGACCTGACTACTTCTATCTGGATAGACTGGGGTTCCCCTCCCACGCCGGTTATTCCGCTCCAGGGGGAGAAGGGAATAGGGAGATGGCAGAAGCAGAGGCCCAGACCGTGGGTCCGGAGGTGGTACTCCAAACAGCCGGACTTAGCACCCCGGCTGGCCATCTTTGGGCGCACACCGACGTTCAACGCGGGCCGACCCCTCTTATCGTGAGTGGAAGGCCGGGCGACCGGGAAGCACTTGATCCGGGGGCAAGGGGGCTCCCTCCCGGTAGTACCAGGCTCGAAGCTCACGATAGTCAACCACCAGAGAGTGAGCAACAACGACGAGAAGGGGGGGAACGTCACAATGGCGACGAGTATGGCGATAGACAAGTGAGAAGGAGAGATGAGAGTGAGGAAACGAGAAGAAGAACAGAACGTTACAATGATGAAGAGACCAATGGAATTCATGGAAGAGGAAGAAGAGAAGAAGAAGTAGGCAGATCGGAAAATGAAAATATGGGTGAGATGAGAAATACAGGTGGAAGATTAGTTGGAAGAGAAAGAGACGGAGAAAATAGGAACAGGGAAAGACAGATAAATGATTTTGACGAAGAAACAGAAAGGATGAGGAAGATATACGATTGCAATGAGAACCGACGAAAAGATAACACGACTATAAGACGAGAAGACACGAGACGATTAAGATTTAATGAAGGAATGCATGATGATTATTATGATGATGTTGTTGTCTTTGATGATGTTGAGAATAACGTTAACTATGGGCAGCTAAAACAAAATTCGGGGAACAATTGGGGGTTTCCATGGAATGATGATGTGAATGTGACCAATACATTCGCGAGAGGGCGTCAAAAGTATGTGAATCCACCACATACAAACGGTTACTATGGCTTTACAACAAGTAACATGGCGTTGACATCTGGATCTTGCTTACCAACTGGAACGAGGACGATGGGTTCAATGAATTATGGTGATCCAAGTACGTTACAACCACGTCTGAACCACACGGCTGCACTACAGTATAAACCAGTGACTCAAATGGACATCTGCGTGCCGAAAACTTCAACTGCGACACAGACTATGGAAAGTGAAAGCAACAGTAGAGCTAAAAATACAACAGAAAATGCTGGAATACCTGTCGTTGTAAACACCAACGGTTGCACTGTGAGCAAAAACAGTCAAATAAAGTTAGGCTACTTTAATGGAAAAACAGATTTGGCTGCGTTTTTACGACGTTTCTATGTCTGCCGCCGACAGAATGGATGGACCGAAATGGATAGTTTGAACCATTTAACGTGCGCCCTTATCGACGAGGCCGCTTATGTGATCCCGGATGAAGAAATAGAAGAATTGGGATCAGCAGACGAGCTAATTGGACTTTTGAAGAGCAGATACGGATCGCAAGGTCAACAGGCTATGTTTCAGGCCCAGCTTCATGGAAAAAGACAAAAACCAAATGAAGATTTGGCTCAATTGGCAACGGAGATCAGTAGGCTAATGATTCTAGCATACCCAGGGAAGACGTCACCGCATAGAGAGATGATTGCTATCAAGGCGTATATCGACGCCATGGAAGACAGATCGCTTAGTATGAAACTTCAAGAAAAAGAGCCTACGACATTAACTGAAGCGGTAAAAATCTCGTTGAGACTATATAGTTATAAACAAGCAGAAAGGAACGGGAATTGGGGACATCGAGGAAATGACCGCGTAAGAAGAGTGGATGAAGACGACGGATATTCGGGACGAGGAACGGAACAGCGCTACAGAAATCAGTGGAACACAAATAGACGGGGAAATTTTGGCCAACAGAACCAGCGATGGAATGACGTCAGAGCAACACGACCTCCGATGAACGATAATTATATGTACTACGCTCATCGCAATAATAATAATAATCAACAGCAAAGATACTATAATCGGCAAGAGTTTCGCCAAGACACACGTCGTTGTTTTCTCTGTAGAGGACCTCATTTGATAAGATTTTGCCAGCGAAAAATGCAACACGACAGAAATAGGAATGCAAACTGGGAAAATGATCAGCAAGAAAATGGACAGGAACCTCAAATGCACAACGTGAGATATGTACCAAATTCGACTAGTCCTTATTTAAGAATGCGTTTAAATGGACGATGGCAAGCTTGTCTTTTGGACTCGGGCGCGCATATTTCTCTAGCGCCAGCACGACTTGTAAGGAAAACAGACATTAGAGACGCTCGTGGCCGCAAACAACTCTCAAATCATCGTGTTGGGAAAAACTAGGCTGAAATTACAGATGGATGGACGAAATTTCTGGGTGGACGCACTCGTTACACCACAAGTGGATGAAGTCCTTCTGGGTTACGAATGGATGATGGAACAAAACGCTGTTTGGAATTTAAAAGAAAAATGGATAGAACTGCGCGGACGCAAAGTGAATCTACACATGCTGCACGAGGAGTCGAGATGCAGAAGAGTAGCAGCAGCATATGACGTCATTGTGCCACCGTTCAGCGAGATTAACGTGGGAGCGTACGCGATTCTGCCAAAACTGGATGAAGCAGTGGGACACTGGGCCACCCAGCCGACCATATTAGGGTCAGGTCTTTTTGTAGCAGGAACTCTATTACCGGAACGAGCAACGGATCTGACGCTTCGAATAATGAACCCGACCCATCAAGCGATCAGACTGAAGAAAGGAGTACGATGTGACGCGGAAGCAGTAACTATTGTCGAACAGGGAGACAGTGCAGGAACAGCATCAAAGTGTTCAGCGGTACAAAACGCGAGAGTCAGTGAGACTGAAGCGGAAAACGTGTTGAGACCACTTTGGGAGAACGTATCGGAGGACGTACCGGAAGCGATTCGGCTTCAATTGAGAGAGATTCTATTGGAAAGGAAGCACGTGTTTTCATTAAGTGAATGGGACTTGGGGTTTACCAGAGTTTTGCAGCACCGGATCGACACTGGGTCGGAAGCACCCGTTAGACAGGCATTGAGGAGGCAACCATTAACGCTGCTACCGATAATTGACGACCAAGTGAATCAAATGCTGGAGCAAGGGTTGATAGAACCGTCGTGTTCAGAGTGGGCGTCGAACGTTGTCATGGTGACCAAGAAAAATGGACAGGCGCGTTTTTGTGTAGACTATCGCCGATTAAATTTCAAATCCAAAAAAGATTATTTTCCTCTGCCGCTCATCAGCGAATGTCTAGACACATTGGGAGGCGCGAAATGGTTTAGCACCTTCGATCTAACATCGGGCTACCATCAAGTGGAAATGCACGCTGAAGACCGCCACAAGACCACGTTCGTGACACGTCGTGGGAGTTTCCAGTTCCGGGTACTACCATTCGGCTTATGTGGCGCCCCAGCATCCTTTAGTAGGATGATGAATTTAGTGATGTCAGGATTAAACTTCGCAATCTGCTTAATCTATCTGGATGACATTATCATTTTCGCCTCTGATTTGGACACGCATCTGGAGCGACTGGTGAAAGTGTTGGAAAGACTGGAGAAGGCCAACCTGAAATTAAAACCTTCAAAGTGCCACCTATTGAAACGCAGCGTGTTGTTCTTGGGACATGTAGTGAGTGGGGAAAGAGTGGCGACAGACGCAGCGAAAATAGAATCCGTGGAAAATTGGCCAGTGCCGACAAAATTGAAGGATGTTCGATCATTCTTAGGATTATGCTCGTATTATAGGCGTTTCGTGAGTGAATTCGCACAGAAAGCTAAGCCGCTACATGAACTAACAAAGAAAGGAACGCAATTCGCTTGGACGCCGGAATGCCAGGAAAAATTCGAGGAACTGAAAAGGGCGCTGACTGCAGCGCCGATTCTCGCCCTACCGAGTGATGAGGGGATGTACATTCTTGATGCTGATGCCTCAGGAGAATGCCTTGGATCAGTGCTATCCCAGATACAGGACAATGAAGAGAGAGTAATATGCTACGGAAGTCGTGTTTGTTCGGACGCCGAAAAGAATTACGATGTGACGAGAAGAGAATTGCTGGCGATCATCTATTTTCTGAAGGTATTTAGACCCTATCTGTTGGGACGGAAATTCCTTATGCGAACGGACCATTCTGCGCTGCAATGGCTGCGAAAAACGCCTACACCAATCGGACAGCAAGCAAGGTGGTTAACCGTAATGGAGGAGTTTGACTTCGATGTACAGCATAGACCGGGACGACAACATGGCAACGCAGATGCTTTGTCACGCCGACCATGTATCGTGAACGCCATTCACGACACAGCAGCGCCGCCTTGCGAGTCAATTGGAACAATGGACGATTGGAGCAGTGCAACGATAGCTGCAGAACAAGAAAAAGATGAGGATTTGAAGTGGATAATTGAGAAACGATTGGAGTCGTCGGAAATGCCGAGTTCAGAAGATTTGAGAAGCAAGAGTGCCGACGTGAAAATATTAGCTGCGCAATGGCCGCAGTTGAATGTAAATAATGGAGTGCTGACACGTAGCTGGTTGAGTGTTGACGACGAACACGCAAGGTGGCAGCAGATCATTCTACCGAGGTCCAGGCGGAATGCAATGATCCGCCTCGCCCATGGAGGAATGAATGGAGGACACCTGGGTTTGCGCCGGACGTTAGCGCAAGTGCAGAAACGTGCCTACTGGCCTGGTTGGAGGGAGGACGTCCGATTGGAATTACGTCACTGTGAACCGTGCGCTCGTTATTTCCGGGGAAAGCCGCCGCATCAAGGGAAACTGCAGAATATGGTCGTAGGAGCAATTGGAGAAGTGGTAGCGTTGGACTTGACGGGACCACACCCTGCGTCGACCGGAGGACATCGCTACATACTCACCGTCATGGACCAGTTCAGTCGTTGGGTGGAAGCGTACCCGGTACGGAACCAAGAGGCGGTTACAGTCGCCAAGATACTCGTCGAACAATGGATCACACACTATGGTTGTCCTCTCCAGGTGATAAGTGACCAAGGGGCTTGCTTCGAATCCACTCTCTTCCAGGAGTTGTGTCGGTTACTAAAGGTTGACAAGGTCAGAACTTCGGCCTATAAACCTTCTTCGAATGGAATGCTGGAGCGCTTTCACAAGACCATGAATTCTATGCTCGCGAAGGCTGTACAACAGAACCAGAGAGATTGGCACGTTCAACTACCATTCCTTATGGCCGCCTACCGTGCGAGTGTACACAGCGGGACACAGTTCACCCCGAATCGATTGTTTCTGGGACGCGAGGTATGCCAGCCAATCGACTTGGTTTTGGGAGACTGCTACACGAGAGACGAAGTACCTGACTACCATAGTTTTGTATCTGAACAAGGAAGACGATTGCAAGCGAATTTTGCACTGGCGCGGGAAACCATGAACAAACAGGCGGAGATACGAGGCTATCGGTACAATTTACGAGTGAGACCAGCGGAATACGCTGTAGGACAGTTGGTCTGGTTCTTCTATCCAAGATATCGTCAAGGGTTGCAAAAGAAGTGGACCTCACTCTACCAAGGCCCTTACCTTGTGGAAAAACAGCTCGGACCAGTGCTGTATCTGATCCGGAAGACGCCGCGTAGTCAAGCCAGGATCGAGTACGTTGACAAGCTCAAACCCTACTTCGGACGCGACGATGGAGGCTCTGACGGCCGCCAGCAACGAACCGCGGCGACACCAGTCGACGATGGAGAGAGCGACGAAAAAGAAGTCTACCCAAGAATGGAACGACCAAGGCGAGAAAGGAAAATGCCTAGCCGTTATTTGTAATGATTATGTGTGCAAGTATAATTATTAGTTTTGATGCATAGAAATAGGCCTAGAGATTGACCGTGAGTAGTTTTGTTTTGCTAAACTAGCATTTGAAGAACTGTTTATGAAGTGAGATTGCGATGTGATTGCGAGAGACATTTTTAATTATGATGAGTATTAATTGATGGATTATTGTCGTTTTATTGGATGCATACTGATGTGAGAGACATTTAAGGAGATAGAGATTATCAGCTGTTGAACTATAAAGCCGCTAACTAGTATAGGCCGAACTATTGACTTTATGAATTGTGTTGCGATATTTTATTAGTATGCCTAACGTTATAGAGAAACATTGACTGGTTATGAAGTGTATTAGTTGATTGATTATTAGTGGATTTGATTGATGTCGTGGAACTGCGAAAACATTGAATTGCTATATACTATGATGTAATTGCTGAAGACATTGCCACGTAAATTGTGTTAGAATAGAATAAGGATGGTGATTGAATGTAGCTATATATAGGGATAACTGCATTGATTAATGTTAGAATAGGACACATTGTTAACTAAAATTAGACCTCGTGGTCTCGGTCTTTTGTGTGTTGGGGAGAGTGTGCGTCTCTATAAGATTGCACTTGATATAGCGCCTTTTATAGTAATTGTAGTTAACTATGTGTGTATTATGGTGGATGTGTATGTATGTGCGTAAGGCTATGTGGTAGAAATTGCGACTGATAATCTGGGCCATGCTTACGCTGCATGAACCTAGACCTGTTGTATCAGCAGTTTTGGACGGCAATCGCGTGCAGTACGTAGAAGGACTCAGGCACAGATTTCAGAGGGACACAGGCAGAGAACTGGAGCGACTAATGCTTAGAGGGACGATTATGCTGACGCAAGCATCGATAATGAATAAAAGGGACTCGGAGCGAGCCACGCATCGCTTTTGACTGGAATACCGACCGCTGGAAGACGTCGAGGAACTTGTACTTAGAGTCAGCCCGTATCCGTTGATAGATATCCGGATCCGTGAACCGAGAAGTGAGCGAATCGAAGTGGAGTTTAGACAACGAGTCGTTCGATATACGATATAGACGATTGAGTCGGAGGCAAGGAATAAGAGACGAATTCAGAGACGATTGAATGGAAGATTACTAGGATTCGACAGGACTCGTGCTGGGAAACAAGGAACTGAAGGAAAGAAGCAGAAGCGATTCAACCGAAGGAAACGGACTTTGAAGTGGGACTCGCTGAAGTCAATGAACTGTGCACGCCGCTGGGTAAGCGAAGATTGTTGATGTTTAGACATTGGTCTAATCATAGCTGGGGAAAACCCGTGTACGAATTTCCCTATTATAAGACGCTGCCTTAGTTAAAGTTATACGTGTGTTATTTTTAGATACTATTATTTTTGTTGCGCTTTTGTATAACTTGTGAACATTGCATAATTGTAATAAAAGCATAGCTATCGCTATTGGAAGAAATGTCTAGATTATCTGTAACGGACGATGACGAGACGGAAAGGGAAGCAGGACGGACGGAGGACGAAGGACCACCGACTGTTGGGACGGACACTGCTTTGATGGCCATGCTATCACGAATGAGTCAGACTTTGTCCTCAATGGACAGTCGTCAGCAATCAATGGACAGTCGTCAGCAATCAATGGACAGTCGAGTGAAACAGATGGATAGTCGTCAGCAACAGATGGATAGTCGTGTATACAGTATGGACAATCGTCAGAGACAGACGGAGGACAGGATAGAACAAATAGTCCATGACATGGAAGTGGTCTTCGCCGAGGCAGACGACGTAAGAGACCAGTGGGCTAGGTTGACCAGTAAGCTAGATGAACGATGGGACCAGAGGAGAGATACAGAGGAAAAGAATATGGAAAGCCGGCAGAACCAAGGGGGACAGAATAGAGGAGCTAGGGCCCCTAGGGTTCAAGAGATGGAGGTAGCAACGGACTCAGGTGATGAATTAAATATCATCGTAGGCCCAGGCCTTACCGCGCCCCACTCAGGCCCACCTTGTCACGAGGAAGAAGAGGGAGCCAGCGCAGGAGCTATGCCAGATAGTAGAAGGAGTGCGAGGCTGATGGGAAAGCCCAGACCTGACTACTTCTATCTGGATAGACTGGGGTTCCCCTCCCACGCCGGTTATTCCGCTCCAGGGGGAGAAGGGAATAGGGAGATGGCAGAAGCAGAGGCCCAGACCGTGGGTCCGGAGGTGGTACTCCAAACAGCCGGACTTAGCACCCCGGCTGGCCATCTTTGGGCGCACACCGACGTTCAACGCGGGCCGACCCCTCTTATCGTGAGTGGAAGGCCGGGCGACCGGGAAGCACTTGATCCGGGGGCAAGGGGGCTCCCTCCCGGTAGTACCAGGCTCGAAGCTCACGATAGTCAACCACCAGAGAGTGAGCAACAACGACGAGAAGGGGGGGAACGTCACAGCGCTTCATAAGTTCCGTGATTACGATTACCGTACAACTGAGCGGTAGGCTATTCCAGCTGTGTCTGCGTTTATAAACAGAGAAACCCATCACCCCTTCGAATGAAACGGAATAACCAACCAATTGAGTAGTGATTAGATTTATATAGGCTTTAGATATGTCTTTAATAATAATTACTTGGTTCACATGAACCTTATTTCTTTCTAAACTTGTTAGAAAAAATTGTATTTTTGCTGTGATGTATTTCTTTTACATTATCCTCAAACTGCCTCATGAATCCCCAATAAGGAGATTAAACAGCGCCATTATCAAGAAGAACCACAACATAAAGGGTTCCCTGTCTTTCAGTAGGCCTACACAACGCAGCGCATATTCGTTTCCAGACAGACCTCTTAGAACGTAGTGCTGTTGTCGTGCGGGTCTTCGTGTTAGGCCTATCTAACGACGGCGAATGACAAGATCCGTTGACAAGACCGCTTCATATATCATTACGAGCCAGACTGCTCATTATGATCAGACTGGTGGGGGGGGGGTGAGAGGGGTGAGGAGGGCGTCTGTCTGCAATGCTCTGCATGTTCCGACATAATTTACATGATAACCGTTTAAAGCGGTTGGGCAAATATCCACCGTGTAAAAAGTCGAAGACCTAGATACGCTTTTTATATTGAGTCTATACCTAGATCTGTCGCTCTATATATGTTCGTCTGCCTCTATGTTCGTCTGCCTATATATGTGCGTCTGCCTCTATGTTCGTCTGCCTGACTGCCTTTATGTTTGTCTGCCTCTATGTTCGTCTGCCTCTATGTTCGTCTGCCTGTGTTTCCCTTTGTCCTATGACAAGGGCTAAGGTTTCAGGCCAATATATACGCAAAATGGGGGTGGGGTGGATTCTGGACAAATATAGCAACGTATACATTTCATTGCATCTAAACATTTATATACATGTAGCATCTCTCGCAAAATGACTCAAGCACTATATTTTCTAAATCTGCAATTGCTTGTGCGCCTCCACGTGAAACGCCGATGCAGTGTCCGCGCTGCAGTCGACCGGGAACGCCTCTGAGTAGTGAAACTTGAAGAGGCGCTATGACAAATGCGGGAAATAAAAGAAGTCTATCTCTATAAATAAAGATAAGATTCTGTGTGTCTGTCTGTTTATC
This sequence comes from Lumbricus terrestris, assembly GCA_949752735.1. NCBI lineage: Eukaryota > Metazoa > Annelida > Clitellata > Crassiclitellata > Lumbricidae > Lumbricus > Lumbricus terrestris. Next base: position 19,205,153 of record OX457048.1, read on the forward strand.
CGGGATGCATTTCGACAATTTAGCACCTTTTCACTCCAAACCTTCACTGCTGTGTCCGTTTCGGCATGGAGGGGTTCGCGAATCTGTGTCACCATGGGGACCAAATATAGGAACTTACATTGCATTGCATCTAAAAAAAATTATATAGCATCTCTCGCAGAATGACTAAAGCATTATGTCCTACATCTGAAATTGCTCGGGACAAAAACCCTCATTTTCGCTACTTTTTCAGCCGTTGATATGCATATTTTCACACTTACTCACCTGAAACGTTACAGACAGATTTTTATACGGGTCACCTCGTCTCCACCCAACACACACCTCGGCCCGCAGGGGCCAGTGGGGTAGGGGGTGGGGTGAGGGTGTGGGGGAAATTTTATCGAAAATCCAAATTTCACGGGTGGCGTACCGGTGGAGGTCGGAGTGTGGTGGGTTGGGGGTGGGGTGGGGGGAAATTTTCCCGAAAACCTAAATTTCACGGGTGGCGCACCGGTGGAAATCGGAGTGTGGTGGGGTGTTGTGGAGGGGGGGGTGGGAGAGAAATTTTTCCTGAAAACCCTAATCTCACGGGAGGCATACCGGTGGAGGTCGGAGTGTGGTGGGGTGTTGTGTGAGGTGGGTGGGGAGTGGGTGAGGAGTGGGGGTGTGAGGAAATTTTTCTCGAAAATCCAAATTTCACGGGTGGCGTACCAGTGGAGGTCGGAGTGTGGTGGGGGTGTGGTGGGGTGTGGTGTGGTGGTCCAAAGATGAGGATAAATTTGAATCAAGCGACGAGCCTATCCGAAGCATTTGCATGTAGGCCTAAGACTGATTGAAGTGGAGGTCCATGAGAAGTGAGTTGCAGTAGTCTAGGCGCCGTAAGCGGAACAGACAAACGCATGAACTATGGTTGTAAAGACTAAACACAGAAGGAGAGACTGATCGTCTGATGACTCCGAGCCGTTTCAGCTGAAAACCAATTGAGAGCGGGTCAGATTAGATATGCGCTCCTTAAACGTGAGGGAGGAGTCAAGTGTAACACCAAGGTTACGGACCCTTGAAGAATATGTATAGGCAGGAGTTTCTCAGTCAGTATAATTGAAAGCCAAGTTTAGTTAGCTGTTGCCTAGTACCAAGTTTAGTCTTTGTAGCGTTTAACAGAGTTGATTAGTCGACATCCAACAGTGTTGATCAGAAACAATATAATCAGTAGTATGAACTAGGAAGAATTAGTCAGATGATGGACTGGGCATCTTCTGCATAAATATGCCCTGTGTTAGTAAATAAAACGGTATGGCAGATGTAAAGAGAATGTATAGGATGGAGTAAAGCACCGAGCCCTGGGAACGTCAAACTTAGCCCCAACCCACTCAGTCCTGGATTCTCAAAAGACAACCATCTGCGAGCAGTCCGTAAGGACTAATGTAGGATTTAAACCACAGAAGTGGAATACCAGACAGGTCACAGGATATACAGGTTAACTGCAATCGTTGAATCAAAATCTCATGGTCCACCATAATCAAAAGCAGAAGAGGCGTCAAAAGCGCTAATAGGCCTAGGGAGAGATGAGACTAATCAATAATCAATGGATATATATATATAATATTATACACCGTGTCTAAAAAAAAACTGTGCAGAATTGGTTTTGTCAGAACTTCGTCAAATTTCCACCAATCTTATAAACTTTTGGTAGGTAGATGGCAAAGTGGCTGAAATGTTATGCTACATATAAATTTTCCACCTCACCTGATTCATATCACCGCACTACCTTGTTAAACCCCGATGTACCAATTTTCATATAACGGCGTCTCGAAGCTTGGCTGCAATGAAATCCATTACATCGAGCCGGATGTCAAAGTGAATGGGGCATAGGCCTACTATCACGACAACCTTCTTGCCCAGAACTGGCCAGAAGATACCGTCAGACATACGCCGGATATCCCAGGGCGAGTTTATTGTCTTTCAACAGGATGGCGCCCCGGCGCATCAAGCGCGCGACACTTGTCTCTTTCCTGGAGCGAGAGACGCCCGACTTCATCTCTCCGACACTGTGGCCACCGAGGTATACTGGATCTTAACCCAGTCGACTATAGCATATGGAGTGTGCTGCAGGAGGTTTACCGGTCCAGAATAGCCAACGTCGACGAACTCAAAACGCTCCTGCTTGACGAGCGGGCGCGCTTTGACCAGTCGATCGTTGATGCTGCTATCGACCAGTTGCGTCGCCGTCTAAGAGCTTGTGTCCGTATATTCGGGGCACATTTCGAGCACCAATCCTAACACTTTTAAGCAGATCTGTCGTAGCTATTAAAACACTCTGCCAAGTAAACCATATGTTACTTTACTGCGTGCTAATTCAGTCGTCAGATAATTTGTTGCAGGTAATAAAATCTATGCGTTATATGAAAAATTGGTACATCTGTGTTTAACAAGGTAGTGCGGTGAAATGAGTCAGGTGAGGTGGAAAATTTATATATAACATGAAATTTCAGCCACTTTGCCGTCTACCTACCAAAAGTTATTAAGATTGGTGGAAATTTGACGAAGTTCTGACAAAAACAATTCTGCACAGTTTTTTTTGAGACACGGTGTATATGTATGTAAATATGATACAAGGGATGAGAGGGCGGTTTATGTGAAATGGTTACGCCTACTCTGAATCTAGATTGGGTTGCTGGAAGGAATCCAGATTGCTCAAAATAATTAAGGAACAAGCTGAAATAAAGACATGCTCTCAAATGGTTTTCGAGAGGAATGAAAGATGGAAAAATGTGTCGGTTATTCTGACATGAATTTTCATCCAAATTCTGGCCTTTTCAGGCTGGGGAAAACGACGACCACTCTTGGGAGGCAGGGAGATAAGCTGCTAAATACTTAAGCCAGAAAAGGACCGAAACCATCCAAAATGTCAGCAATAACAATTTATAGAAGATGGTCAAGTTAACATGCTCTTCTGTTTGATGGTTTAATAATTTTACAAAGTTGCGTTTCAAGAATTGGTCGGAAACCTTCAAAAGTGTCCTATAAGCGCGGGAATACTGCGGTCTGCAGGAGAGGTACAATGGTGCATCTGCAGTCTTTGCTTGATGCAGATGCACACTGAGCATGTTCTGCATAATTATCCTTTATAGAATGACACAGATAATTTACTGTTAATATTAGTATACAATAATACAACTACCATCATTGTGCAACTAAAAATAATGTCCTCTCTCCAGTGTAATTTGTCAAATTGCAAACTACCAAAATTCAAAATATTCTGTACTTTGAACACTTTGGGCTAGTAAAACAAGTTCACTACTACATGGCTTCCCAATGTTGGCTATTGACGGCGCGCCGCCACCGGTGTTCCGTGACATCGCAACGAGTGACCGGTTCCTCGCTTTCTCACCCGTAACGTCCGACATCGTGTGCAGGATGGTCAAACATGGTCGACAAATACTCCATGAAGGACTCCATGCCGACGTGGCTGCTCAAGTCCTGTATCGATCTACTCGCTCCATATATCGTGTCGGTCTTCAAGACTTCAACTCATCGTTGTCCTTCGGCGCCTTTCCGACGTAGGCCTACTACACGGACGCTTACGTCACCCCTCGCCTTAAGAAACCGACGCTTCCGCCCTGCGAGCTCTCCAGTTACCGACCGATCTCCAACCTGTCATTCTTTTCAAAGCTCCTTGAACGGGTCATCCAGCTAACCGAGTTCCTGACGTCGGCTGGCCTTCTTCCGGTTCATCAGTCGGTCTACCGGAAACACCATTCGACCGAGACCGCTCTCGTTGAACATCCTTAGCATCCAGCTAACCGAGTTCCTGACGTCGGCTGGCCTTCTTCCGGTTCATCAGTCGGCCAACCGGAAACACCATTCGACCGAGACCATTTGTAGACCATTTTTACCATTTTGTAGACCATGTAGTAATGAGACAATCCAGTGCAACAGAGTGTAGCCTATAATTATAGCCTAGTCACATTTCCATCTGCAGTTATTTATTTGACCCTGCAAAAGTCCAGCAGCAGAACTGAGATGCTAAACTTAAAGCATAAATAAATAATTATTGGAATCATAATTATATTTATTGAAATCATAACCCACTCTTTTAACAGAGTAATTGTCTTAAAATGCTACCATTACAATGAGGAAACTCAAAAAGATAGCCTATTGTTATTATTGTAAGTATAATTTTGTACGTCTTAGTAGGCTACATTCTTATCAGCACTGAAATAGTAGTTTGTTAAGATAGGCCTAATAGTTTAAAATGCTGCCATTGCGATGTGAAAATTCAAACAATTTCTGACAGAGGAGGGACACCCTCGCCCCAAACCCCATTGAGAATATAGATTAAGCACTGCCTATCAAGATAGCCTATAGCCACCATCGACGCATTCACACGTTAGTATTCAGCTAAGTGAGATTTTATCTGACCGTTCGTCACCTTTGATTAACGACGAGACCCCACATCAAAGTCTCTTATTTATGTGCGAGTAAGTCTAGTTCTATATAGCTTAGCCTATGCCTGTTTTAGGTCTACTAGCACAAATTAGCGTCGTAGTACAAGAGTCAAACGGAAATATACATAGTAGGCCTATAAATTATGAAGACAGCTGATCTAGCTGAAGATAAACACAGAAGCATGGGCGCCCGCAGCATAGGTCAAGGGGGGTCGCGTGACCCCCCCTGGAAATCCTGGCAAAATATTAATAATAACACTTTCTGGAATAAATGTCAGTGGACAATGGGAAAACGGGACAGGATGCCAACCACCCGGTTATTGTGCTCTTTTACTTCACTAGCTTTTCCATAGGCCAATATATCTTTCGGTTATCTCTAGCCTACATACTGCAGGGCACTACTGCAATTCGTTACTCAGTCATATCAGGGACGTCAATGGGGGGGCGGATCAGTCTGCCATCTGAACTAAATCCTGTAGTCTGTTGGATATAGCCTACGATACACAGGGTCGCAGACGCATAATTTATGTGGTGTCTGGCATAGTAATTAGAGACGACTTGGGGTGCTTGGAGATATCTTGGGAAGAAGTCAGCGGAACTGGCGATGAGCAGGGACGAGTGTAGGAGATGCGTTGCCAGTTGAGCAGACCTGCACGGGAAGGGCTGTACTAAGGCAGTGTGTGCCCAGTTAAGCAATGACCTGTCACCTCTGGATTATTAACACTCAAGAGACGTACAGGCTATTTTCACCCTCTCAGTATGATATTTATATATAATACACAAGTCAGTATGGTTTCAAGTTATATATATATATATATATATATATATATATATATATGACATGTGTATATATACAAATATACATAGATCTATGGTCCGTAGCCTATGAACCGTTTACCCGTGGACACCGTAATAGAGGCCCGAACGTCGTTCACCACGGATTAGGTGGGCTACCCCAACCACCGTCTGACATGGAGCAGAGCGAATAAATTATAGTGGAATCGTCTGTTGTTTCCCCCAACACCGGCGAACTGTGAGCCTATGGCGAATAAAGCCACACATGTCGGAAGATGAAAGAAATGGAGAGGTGAAAGATGGGAAACACAGGACTGATATGACTGCGACGGATGAGGGTAGGGCATTAAAATTGGGTCACAGAAGAGCGGACATTAGCAGTGGGTTCTATCCCTATAGGCTACAGGGCGGCCGCAACTTGAGCCAAGTGAAAAACAGAGGTGGGTCAGAAATTAGCCAAACTCGCTTCAGAGGGGAAGGTCGGCCTGAGAGTGGAAGACCGGCTCATGAGGGTGAGGGGAGGAGAGGGATCGAGTCCGATTGTTTAGGAGGGATATTAGCCTCTGATATAATGACTAGAGTTCCTTCAGAGCTGGCTGCTGGCTGCTGGAGAGAGGATGGTATAAGACAAAAGATGACCGAGGACATGGAGCCCAGTTCATAGCTGGTCGGAATGTTACCGTATTCGTTACGAGGCCCGCATGATCTGACGACAGCGGAGCAGTAGGCCTACCGGAAATGACACATAGAGTTTACAGACAATATCTTTGAACTGCTATTAATGTTCTGCAGAATGCTACACCAGTCGTCGCCCTCCAACCGCCATCCTCCGCCACTGCCCTACGGTAGGCCAGGAATAAATTATGTGACGTCTATTGAACTGGAATTCACACTTAGTAATTTGTTGTTTAATGTATAATGCTTGGGTAGACTTTACTTGTTGGACATGCATGTCCTAAGCAGGCTAGGCTATGACCAATTTCTTTTATTTGAATATGGTTCTTTCCTGGTGGATATGGGTTCACCCATCATTATCTGCTTGCTTTTTCCAACTCAGTTCGTTCTGTTTAATATAATTAAATACGGGCCAGATAGGTTGCATGTCGACCCATTTCAGTTGAACCTTCATAATTAAAATTCAGTATCTGATAAAAGCGATGGCGCACAGTGACAATAGACAGTTGGTTAATTGACAAAAGTTCCATTTTGTAGCATAACAGTTTACAAATACTGCTTGGCAGACTGTGTATTATGCATATATGTATAATATGTATATTGTATATGAATAATAATATTATATGCCATGCATGAGTCATAGCCGGAAAATGTTGAAAGTTTTTTTTGTCTCATTGCAAAAGACTTATAAATACTATTAAATAGTAGTAGGCCTAAGCTATATTGAGACAGATTGTGTGAGTTGCCTTAATTGCATTCAACCTTCCTCGACACGAGGGTTGGTCGCATTTTGGACAATTGTGTGAGTTGCATAGTCTTTAATGACATATTTCGTATCTTAACTCTACTGGTCATGACTGACCCCCCCCCCTGCAAAAAATCCTGCGGGCGCCCATGCACAGAAGGTAAGTTTTGGAGTGGCTTGCCTACACTTCAACTTGTGTTCAAGAAGTAGGATATAATATACCGGTATTATATGCAGTAGCCTAGGCCATAGTTTGTCCAAGTTGCTGTAGACTAAAAATAATGGTCCGGGTTCTTGAGAAGACTGTATGGTTGTTAGTTACGTTGCCACATCAACTGTGCAAAATGTGGTTCGACTGCCACACTTTTTGATGCAGGATACTACTAAGCGCAACATGCATATTCAGTAAGCCTCAGTGCATAAAGTGTGGAAAAATAAGTGCCTGGACGCCCCTTACCTTTCCAAAAGAAGTGCCTGGACGCCCCTTACCTTTCCAGTCAGTGATGGCCAATAAGTGGCAGGACGGCATTCAGATTTTAAAATAAGTGCATGGACGCCGTCCATGACCGTCCAGGCACACTTTAAGCCCTGGTAAGCCTATAGAGTAAGGCCAATTGAATTTTATTTTCGCTCTGCCGCTTAATTTTTCTTGCTGTTGAGGCATCTGCATGATGCCTGACCATGTATATCGACGAAGCCCATGTTACAGTAAGCCTACTAACTTACTTATCAACCGCTTACTTACACCGTAAAAATCTTCGTTTACCAAATTGCAATTCAATGACTTTAAGAAGAATGGAATGATCGACACATTCAAAAGGAGAACTGAAGTCGAGCCAAAGGATGGCATGCAGTGATAAAGTCGGAATCAAGTGCCAAGATAATATCATTATAAAGTTTAAGAACAGCTGTTTCAGTAGAGTGAAGGCGGTGAAAGTCAGACTGAGCAGGAGGTATAAACCGCATAAGGGAGTTAGATTCAACATAATTTAAAAGATGCCAGTGAACTGCACGTTCAACCAGCTTGGAGATGAAGGAAAGATTAGAAATGGGACGTAATTATAAAAGAATCAGAAAGGTCAAGGCCTGGGTTTTTTATGCGACTGCGAGGACGGATAATGCCACGCTTGTGAGCGGTAGGTAAATTAAGTAGCCGTGATTAGCGAACAGTTTATTAGCAGGATCAGCTGGATCAGGATGGGGCAACAATATGACGAAGGGACTTAATTAACCAGACTGCATGGATAGGAGTCTAGCTCGCAGTGATCTAAGCACATGCAAAGCGTGAAGCGAGCATGCAATGCCAAGATCTCTTCAACGTGGGAGGAGGCGTAAAAATCTCCCTATTATAGTCTTGTCCTGTATAACCCAATGTCTTAAGGGAGGACACACGTGTCACCACGTGGGAGGGGTCCGTACCGTCCGTAGCTCAGTTGAGAGCGCTGGTCGATAAACTATAGTCATCATCGCGGCCTGGGTTCAAGCCTCGCTCAGGGCAAAAAATATTTGAATTTTCTGTTAGCTGCCAGTGGCGCTTTCTGTTGTGTTGTTTGCCTCGGGTCTGTTGAAAATAAGATCGCCCCTCCCACTCCTGGCTTGGCCGAATCAGGAGCGTTCCAGCACTTAGGTCGTAATCGTAATCGTAATCTCCTAATTTCTAAAGCGCCACTGGAAAGCCAAGCGCGGGGCACCGGCTTATTCACGAGCGCTGCGTTGAGTTAGGAGGGTTGTCCGTGAGGTCATTACCGAGCCTGTTGTGTAGCCGACCTGCGTGTCGTGCGAAGCTGGTGGATCGTATTTCGTATAACTTGTATCTGTAATCATATTCTGCGGTCTGTCAGGTTGAATTAGATTATTATTGCCAAAGTCTTACTCACAAGAAAGAGAGAAGTGGAGATTTTCCATAGCTGGGCGGCTGTCACGTGCGAAAGCATCGTCAAAGCCATAAGTCAAGTAAGTCAAGTAAGTCTTACGCGATGCAAACTAGGTAATTCGTTGTTACTTACTTACAATCTGTTGTGGTTTGGCTTACTTTTGTCGCGCGTCTGAACTCCTATGTCTAATACGTCACTGAAGATTGAGCTGCCAACGACTTTACATTGAAAGATTCGACGAAGTAATGCGTGAATTAAATACCGAGCGCCGCCATCTATCTGGGTAAAAGTTATGTAATACACGGGTAATACTCAAATTACAAATGGCCCTTTGACGTTCCTTGTGAGATTTAGTTGCTTTTACTTGCTTTTGAAAAAATGATGCAATCTTATTCTTATATTGTAGCACGATATTATCATTATTTGTTCGTTAAAAGTTTATAGCAAAGAATGTTTGGATGTTGGTCAACCTTATTACGTCATTGTTAACGCTGCGAATCTGTATGCCATATATCGTCTGTGGTGGCGATGATCACAGGTGGACGAGTTGTCGATGTCAACAGACTGCAATTGTTAGGGAAGAATACGGAACATAGCCAATTAAAAGCGACCATCGTTTTAAATTTGGACGTCTACAGGGTTTAAATAATGAGTATTTTGACTGATCTCATCTGTTTTTGGAGGACATGATTTGTTAGGTCGGTATCAATTCTCGCAGTGGGCGTACGATGTGTTCAACAATTTATTTAGCGCACACATTTTAACAGGATACTTCTATAGCGCCAAATGGGTGTACATAGAATTTGAATGATATGTCCATTGACGTGTGAAACTGGTATTTTAGGATGATTTGCTACAAGATTCGAGTTAACGGTCTGGTTCCTGGTTCCGTAATGTGAGATAATGATGAGGCTTCCTCATTGATTACGAACACAGATTTCCATGTAATCAAGCGATAATTAATTTATTTATTCACAAATTACACCAACAACACCAAATTTGACGCTCTTTTTTAGAGACTGCTTGAGTGCTCATCATATAATAATGTAATTTCTTAATGTTGAGCGATTATTCTGCCTCAGATTAAAATATTGTTGAAATCTGATGATTGTGATTCAACGATGTTCATCAGCATCAATCACATAAATTTACATAGCTCCCCTTCAGGATCTCTACTCTGAGGCACTCCCAACCTAGACTTGGTCAAAGAGGAAAGTCTTGAGAAGATGATAGAAAGAGCTAGCAGAGTCATGGGGAAGCGAACGGAGAGCTGATGGGACTCATCATCGTTACATTATCATATGGTATTAATGATAGCATGTAAAGTTGCTTTGTTTGTAATGTAACTGATATGTGACTATTACTTTATAAATATACAATTTGTAGTTGAATTTGCTTAAATTTTCTCCTAAAAACCTTATAACACATACTCTTGAGTCATATCCACTTTGCAATCTACAGATTGGTACTACAATATGCTTCAGTGCATTACAGGCTAAAATGATACATATTTTAGATTTTACATTGCGTTTGAGAACTCTTACGAATGTTAGTTATACAAATTGACACGTTATCATAGATCAGAAGTTCATCTATTGTTTTAGGCAAGATCACAATGCCTCCTGTACTCTACACTCGAGTCTCAAATCGTCGGAGGCACCAAGTAATTCGGATAGTAATAGCAACTTCTCTCGTTTGGCTGCTTATTGATGTCTTTCTGCTCATGTACTTCACTGACTGCACAGCACGTGTTGAAGTTGCTGACTGTGACAATGGAAAATCAGCTGAAACGGAGAAACCCAGGGGATTCTTCGGCCGATTTATACCAGACAGTAAAGTTACTGGTTTTTGTTTTTAGAAGTTTAATAAATTCCCTGACAATCCTTGCATGATGCTACATTGACTGGTATATTGGTATTAATTATGCTGATATGGGGTCATTGCATAATTGTGTAACGCTGAAAACTACCATTTTTTACCCACCACTCACCCTGTAACGCTTCATAACGTTTTCCTTGACCAACCCACCATCCCCAGCATTACGTAACGAAAAATCAGTTAAGATTTATGTCTACTATAGGCCTATGTAAACGCGTAATTATAATCAATATTTCGCAGCAAATTTAATATAGCATGTGAAATAGAATTTGATAATAGGCTCAAAATATACAGAACATTTTATTTATATAAATGACAGTCATGATTGAAAATACAATGGTTTTTTCAAAGTCTTACGTCAAGAGTAATGCAAACTGCTGAAAGTTTCATGAACTAATTTTTTTATTAATAAATAATGTAAAGTAAGATAAACTAATTTATGTGCTTAGTCTGAGCACTTAAATAATTGTTAAATTGTTAATACAAATATTGCTATTTGCTTTCAGTGTAATAAAATCTGTGCTTAGCTGCTGAGTTTTGCAGTGGCTGTCATTACTCTGGCAATCTGATATACAAGTCCACACATTGATACAAGTAGAGATGGATTCGCTGCAAAATAATTTAAACGTAGTATTAAAAAAATGCAATTCACGACGACACAACGCACTCGAAGCGGCGTGATTCTGATTATCAAAATTTAGACACAACGCTGTAACCCTGCTGTTCTAAAGCGGCGTAAATGTATGTAACACATTTTATTTACCCTTCGATCATTAGCAGATCATATTCAAACAAGTTTGAACTTCGATTGCATCGTGAGCTGCATGACAGTGTAATTGTATGCATTAAGCAGCATGTCTAAGGCGTCTTTTGATGTGCATTTTGATGTGGGGTTACACTAGCGCTGAGCAACGGAAGCGGATCGAGCGGCTGTTGAGGAAGATGAAGCGCAGACAATGCCTACAACCTCAATCCTCCAGTGCAGCAGAGATGGCAGAGGAAACTGATGAACACCTGTTTAATGCAATACGCAATGATAAACTGCATGTACTCTACCGATTATTCCCTCCACCTCGCCCCTCCTGTGGTCATGAGCTCCGTCCTCAGGCTCGTGGCTTCTCTTTTCCGGAAATAGATATCTGCAACTTTATCTTTAGAGTTCTGTTCAAAAACATTTTTTAACCTAGCAAGCCCTACAACAACACAGATCAATTAATATTAATTCAAACCCAATATTTATTTATGTTGTTTACAAACTGAACTTATACATAAAACCTTTGTAAAATTAGTTATGTAACATGCTGCATTCTACCAGCCTGAAGTGTTGATTAAAGAAAAATTGAATTTGATATTGATTTAGAATTCATTTATAACTTAATTTTTGCAAAGGCGTTACATAACGTTCATCTCCCCACACCCACCCACGTAACGTTTCATAACGTTTTGAATGATTCCACCCACCCTCGAGCGTTACGTAATTATGCAATGACCCCTATGTAACTGGCCTATCATTTCTGTTGGGTCATAGGTTAGTATTTGGAAGTTGCTGCTATTTTTGCAAAGTCTTCTTTAGATCCGGGTCCAACATGATTGAAGTTATAGCTTTTTATAGCTGTAAAAATTTGTATTTGAATGGATTATATTTGAGCATAATTTGTAAAGGGCCTCTAGTAGGGTGAATCGTTCAGAAGTGCTCCCAGTGCACAAGGTCCTGTGAGAAGAAGCAGGTTTTGAGAAGAGAGAAGGAAGAAGAGAGGCTGTGAGATCGAATTGGGAAGTAAACAGAAGGAGAAAGTGCGTTGCAAAGACAAGGACAAATTGAAACAAATGATCGAGACTAACCCAGAGCAGTTCTAGAGCTAGGAACCACGAGATCAAATCTGTTGGATGAACGAATTGTAGCTGAATGAGACCACTGTATAACATCAGCCAGGTATTTCGTGGCAAGACCCCACTGAGCCTTGAGGGACACAGTGAGGATCTTAAATTGTATGCAAGCACGGAGAGAGAGAAGCCAATTAAATTCACCAGGCATGAATTTACAGATGTGGGGGTATGTTCGTTGCCTTGGAACTCAAGCCTTTCTGCGTAGAGACCCTAAGCAAGTCCTTCACTCGCAATTGCTCATACTCTTCAGCGTGAAACTCCGATCGAGTGTCCATGCTGTAGTCAAGTGCGTCTCTGAGTAGAAATCTTGATGGATGTTATAACAACTGCTCATACATGTATACCTGAGAAGGTGCACAGTCAGTCTGAGTTGAGCACTGACGAACGCAATGAGAGATGAACCTAAAGAAGACCAATGAGAAAGAACTTGCAGTAGTCAATTTCAGAGCATATAAAAGCATGAAAATGGAGAGGGAGACAGAACAACGAATGACCCTGAGATGCCTTAATTTAAATGAAAATAGGAATTTGAGCATGTGAGATTGGAGATCTGCCCCGTGAAGGTAAATGAACTATAAAGTGCAACACCCAGATCTTCCTGTAAACTTGATATGAAAGAAAAGAGAGTGAAATTTTCAGAGTATATTTAAGATCCTCACTGTGTCCCTCAAGCCAGATGAATTGGGTTTTAGAGGCATTAAGAGTTAGAGGCGATTAGAGGACATCCAGCCTCCAGGATTGGGGCGATTGGAAAAAGTTTCAATACATCCGACTAAAAGCAACTGTTACAGATTCCCGCACATGATCAGCAGTCACATGATCAGCAGCATCACAGATCAGGATAAGAGAGATCTATGTCAGCAGAGCTTTAGTCTGTATGTCGGATCCGTTACTTAGCTTAGTCAGGGAAAGTCTGTCTGTACAATGACGATCCTAAGCAGCAGTAATAGGCTTCAGATTAATCACTACAGCTTAAACACTGATAAAACACTTCAGCACTGAGACCAAGGCTGTAGCTGGGGGGGGGGGGTTCAGGTGTTTGAACAAACCCCGAAATGAAATAATGTAAAAATACTGGAGTCGACTTGTTCATTATGACGTCTAGTTGTCTCTTCTTTGGTGCCAACTATACCGTCTGTACGTCAGACACATGCAAGGGGTGCATTTTCACTTCTTAGGTACTGATTCTGTAATCCTTGTCACCAAATTGTGATTAGCAATTGGTTACCGGTTAATAAAGAATATACTTACTTGTTACTTATCTGCAGGCATCTGTCATCTTCCGTCCTGCCTTCCAATCTCACAGTTCATTTTACTATGCTGCCATATTTCGGGGGTGTTTACTGGACCGTGAGCAAGCCCACAAGCAGCCGAATGAACTGACTAAGGCGTTTGGAGTTCTAAGCTCTCATATCGGCTTCTGGACGGCCAATACATTACACACTGTAGTTCTTCCGTCATGTGCTAGTAAATGCATAATTTTATTATAACATTATTTCATTTCGATTGTACTCAAACATCCAAAACACCCTGCTAGGTACAGCCTTGCATTCAGTGCTGTAGTGTTATCAGTGTAGAGGTCGTGATCTTTTAAAGACAGAGAAAGGGACAAGAACCAAGTCCGCTATATCAGTTACTGATGCTACTAGGTGTGGGGAAAGGTGACATGCATACATTGCACAGCTGTTTCAAGATCATTTGACGCAGATACTGCTACTCAAATCTTTACTATGCAGCATAGAGACATGTACGGCTATCTCAAGTTCAGCTGTGTTCTGTCTTCTTTCTTAGAAGTTTTGGTTTATTGCAGATGTTTGTTTGTTTGTATGTGCACTTGCTATAGTGCCCCCTTCAAGAACCGCTACTCAGAGGCGCTCCCAACTGCAGAGCGGACACTGCATCGGAGTTTCACGCCGAAGCGCTGAGCAATTGCGAGTGAAGGATTTGCCCAAGGTCCCTACGTGGCGACTTGAGGTGGATTCGAACCTCGAACCTTCCGGCTTCAAGGCAACAGTGCCACCACTACACCACACCTTGTCACCTTGTGCCGTCAGTTCGAGGAACTCTAGCGACTGCCATGGCCAGCCTTCTCCACTCCGTTCTGTTCTGTGTCACATCTCTCAATTGTCCAAGATTCATCCCTGTCCTCCTGTGTACATCATCCATCCATCTGATCCTCGGCCGTCCTCTTCTCCTTGTACCCTCTCCACATGCCAGCATCATCGCCTTCTCCAGTCCATCCGTGCGCATTACGTGACCGAAAAACATCAGCTTCTGTTTGATGATCATCTGCAGCAACGACATATCCCCTCTTAGTTGACCTATGTCTTGTAGCACAGATTCATTTGTTCTCCTTTCTTTCCACGATATTCCCAGCAGCCTTCTCCATATCCACATTTCACACGCAGCAATGTTGTCATCCAACGCCTTCGTCTTCGTCCACGTCTCGCTTCCATATAGCACTATGGGGAAAATCATTGCTTTGACAAGCCTCGTCTTTGTCTGTAAGCTCACATGCCTGTCCCTCCATATCTTATCCATCCCCTGCATTGCAGATTTGCCCATCGAAATTCTCCGCCTCACCTCTTTATCGCATCTTCCTTCCTTCTCCACCATTGAGCCCAAAAACGAAAAACTTGTTACAACCTCTATCTCCTCTCCATCCATTTCGAAGGTATCCCATTCCGCCGTGGTCATTATCTTTGTCTTTTTGATGTTGAAATATAACCCTGCTTTTTCGCTTTCCCTCTTTAGTCTTCTTATGAGTTCCGCAAGATCATCTTTTCTCCCCGCCAATAGTGTAGTATCATCTGCATATCGTAGATTGTTTAGTATTTTTCCTGCTATCTTTATTCCTTCGTCTGCATCATCCATCTCTGCCATTCGTATTATTCTTTCTGCATACAGGTTAAACAAGAACGGAGATAATATACATCCTTGTCTCACCCCCTTTCCAATCCTGATTTTATCCGTGTCTCCACATTCTGTCCTGATCATAGCTTCTTGATTTTCATACAGGCTCTTGAGCAGCATGATGAGATGTCTTGGGATTCCCATCTCTTGCAGTGTTCTCCACAACAAAGAATGATTTATGCAGTCGAACGCCTTACTGTAATCAATGAAGCAAAGGTGGACCTCTTGTCCGAATTCTCGTTGTCTTTCCATTATCCATCTAAGATTTGCAATGTGATCTCGTGTCCCTCGCCCCTTTCTGAAACCTGCCTGATTAACTGGCAACTCTCTCTCCATTGTGTTTTCCATCCTTCTATGTATTATTTTAAGCAGTATCTTGCTTGTGTGAGATATCAGAGCTACCGTGCGGTAGTTTCCACATTCTTTGGCATCTCCTTTTTTGAATATCGGGATGAATGTAGAATTTTTCCAGTCTTTTGGCCACTCACCAGTTTCCCATATCCGGTTGCACAGAATAGTTATTCCCTTCATCATTTCTTCTCCTCCAGCCTTGATCAGCTCGATTGTTATCCCGTCTATTCCTGGTGCCTTGTTATCCTTAAGCTGTCGGATTGCCCATTCCACCTCCCACTCCAGTATTGCCGGTTCTCGTTCGTAGTTGATTTCGTTGACCTGTTCCTCTTTTACCCGCGGGTCTTTCTTGTACAATTCCTCTGTGTATTCTCTCCATCTGTCCTTAACTTCCTCTCCTTCTTTTAACACGTTCCCTTCTCTTCCTCTCAGTGCACCCATTCGCGGTACAAATTTGCCAGTTAATTGCTTTACCTTTGCAAACATTTCTCTTGTTCTACCTTTTTTCCCCTCTTCCTCCATCTCTGTGCAAGTTCTGGCCAAGTAATCTTCCTTGCTTTTGCGCGCAAGTTTTTGAAACTCCTTGTCCAAGTCCTTGACCCCTGCCCTGTTTCCGGCCGATCTCTGCAATCTTCTTTCCGTTGCAACTTTCACCGCCTCATCCGATAGCCATGGCGTTGTTTTCTTTCGTTGTTTCTTCGGCACAAAGTTCTCAGCTTCATTATGTATTATCGTCTTCATTTCCTCCCACATGTCATCTGCATTTATGGCATCATCCAGCTCCAGCGCTTCAAAACGGTTCTCTACCACAATTCTGTATTCCGGAGTGATACCACTACACCACCGCGCCCCATAATCAGATAATCCTTCTTTGCTATGAATGCACTTACTTTGATTTGTACTTATGGTTACACATGTGTCTTTGTGTTGCAGTCTTTTGGTTTCGGTCAAGTGGTCCAGGTGAGATGGGAAGAGGTGTCGTCGTTCCATCGGAAAGGGAACAAGAGATGAAGGAGCTTTTTAAAATCAATCAGTTTAATCTCATAGCAAGCGAGATGATTGCACTCAATCGAAGTCTTCCCGATTACCGGATGAGCAGGTTAATAAACTGTGTGTGTGTGTGTTCTGGGTTGCATGTGTCATTCATCTTTCTCATGATGCTTAGCCTGAAATGTACTTGTAGTGCTTTTGTAAATTCAATCTCAATGTGCGCGTGTGTGTGTGTGTGCCTGAACTTAATGGACCACATTTTAGAAACCTGAGAAGTGCTGTGAACATGACTGTCTAAAGATTTGAACGAGTGTAACTTAAAATAGCCAGATGATAGAACCTAAACAGAGTTTAAGGGACATCTCCAATGCCAATTAAGGTGAAGGTTGTTTTGAAGTGATGGACCAATGCACCAGAGGGCATATTGCACTGGCGTAGACTTACAACAGTGAGGGACCAGAAGATCTCCATGGTCGGGTGAACAAGCAACCTGACTGAGCTGAAACCGATACAAATGGCTGTCTTGTATGATGCTAACCAACAAAGCATGGTGAAGAAGGAGGATCTTGAAGTTGATCCTGTACTTGATAGAAAACCAATGGAGTGTATAATATCTCATAGTTATGATGTTGTTGAGACATGAGAGAAATATTTTGGCTAAATTAAATTATGATTGGATTGGTTTCATAGAACTTGTTAATTTTAATAAATTGCATATAATTACTGCAAAAGACATCATTTAAGTATTTTCAGTCATCTTTATAATCATCTTTCGATAGCATTTTTCATTTGAACCTTTGAATCTAAATTTCTGTGATTTCAATATTAATTTTTGACGAATGAGCTGTAGACCCCTTTAGCCGTCTCTTGTCTGAATTTGTTGCAGCTGTGCGAGGAAAACCTATCCTCTTCACTCTCTACCTGATACAAGTATTGTAATTGTTTTTCACAACGAGGCCTGGTCCACCCTCCTCCGGACCGTCTGGAGCATCATAAATCGTTCACCTCGCTTTCTCCTTAACGAGATCATACTTGTCGATGATGCTAGTGAACGTGGTAAGTACTGGTGTCGCTCGTTTATATCTAACTTACTTTGCCTTTCTGTGTTCTTCTTGTTTGTTATGACTTCATCTTGTGAAGCCTGTGAATGTGGAGGAGGAGGAAGTAGTGATGTAGCTTTTCCGGAAATTTATTTTGACGGAAAGTTTCCGGAAAGTTTCCGGAAAGTTTCCGGAAAGTTTCCGAAGAACCAGAAAATACATTAAACTCAGAAAATATCAGAATTTCACTCTCATAAATTTTGTTATGGTTTAAACTCCTTTTATTTACAGTACTTCTGTCGATGCAAACAATGTTGAACTTTAAAATAATTAATATGAGCAATAAACACTGTTCATTAGTAAAACTTCAGACTAGAGTAGCCTATAGAAAACTAGTTGCTTGCATGTCTGCAATGACTGCAGACATGCAAGCAACTAGTTTCCTCTGTTGCAGGAAATGGGTAAAAAACTGATATAAACATGAAATAATACAGCATCATTTTCTGTTTCTGTCTTATATTTTCATAACTCACAAATATGAAGGTGACTGAATGATAAAAAATATTTTCTCTAAATTTACAGCAAAGTTTAATTGCATTTAATTCCTAAATGTACGGGTATTTTTGGGCTGTGTGAACAATTATCGCTAACACTAGCAGTGCCGTCTATTAAATAAACTATTACTTATAACCACCTAAGACTGCAAAGGTTTGCCAGTCACTCTGGGACAGAGTAAAGCAGGGAGGTGATCTGACCGACGTCTCTGACGAGCGTAGACTCGGACCCGACCTGGGCTGATGAACCAAAGTCCTCCGTGCCCACCTTCTCGAGGTGTGGACTGTTAGTACCCTTCCTTAATAGGAAGGCGAACGAACGGGCACGGCAGGCAAAACCAGGGGAAGGCAATGGCAAACCACCCCTGTTAACATGCCAAGAAAATCATATGATACACAGCAATCCAAAGACCAAGGATGAAATGGATGGACGAGATACATGACATAACTGGCATGAATTTGGAAGAACTGAGGGACTTGTCTGCGAACAGAGAACAATGGAGAATGTGTATCAGGATGGTCGCTAGAGCTCTACGAGCTGACAGCACAAGGTGACAAGGTGAAGACTGATTATAGTGATGGATGTATTTAGTAACATTACATTGAAAGAAAATTCGGACTCCTTAGAATTGAGTATGTATTTAATAATATTTTATTGGTGGAAAAATACGTCAGAAAGTTTCCGGAAAAATATGAAACTTTCAGGACAATTTTTCCACCTCACAACACTAACTTCTGATAGTGATTGATGTATTTAGTAACATTATATTGAAAGAAAACTTCGGACTCCTTAGAATTGAGTATGTATTTAATAATATTTTATTGGTGGAAAAATATGTCGGAAAGTTTCCGGAAAGATTCGTCGGAAAGTTTCCGAAACTTTCCGGAAAGATATGAAACTTTCCGAGGAAAGTTTCCGCCTCACAACACTAGGAGGAAGTGTGGTGTGAGTAGGAAGGGAGAAATGTAATGGTGGTGATGAATACATGGTTATCATCGTAATATTGATGGACTTGGTTACATGTGTCGTTAACTCAGCTGAATGTTTCATTGTTAATGTCATGCCTAGCTGTTGCTGTTCTTTGAATTTTTCTATGCTGATATGTAAGATGTAGGGCTGTCAGATCCTTCTCCACGGCTCTAGTCTAAGTTATTGTGGGTTAACTGAGGTAATTATTTCTCAAAACTCCCAGGTGTTCTTTGTTGTGGTCCTTACCTCCTGAAAAAGTTCAATGTTTCTGAAGAAATGTAGTGTGTGTTTTTTAAGATACTGGTAACCTTCGTGTTTTTATGCTGAGACTGTCCGAGTATGGAATACAGGGGCAGAAGAATCATGGTGCCTCTTTCGTTGTTAAGTTCGTATTTTACAGCTGTCGGTGAGAACGGACAGCATGTGCAGCATGTTGAACTGCATAATGATATTGATGATTTCCATTTGCCAGGATGAGGGTAAATTGTTTGGATATTTTCAGTGAAACCCTTCTAGATTTTCATGCAGCCGTTTCAGTTGTAGGCTATGGTATTTGTAATGTCAGTAAATATCTTATTGTAGAAATGCAGTTGAGCAAATGATATCATGAGAATGAGTGCATGCTGCTGTTGTAGATTTTCTTGGTCAGAAGTTGGATGACTATGTGGCAACACTTCCTGTTCCTGTTCATGTTGAACGCATGGGCAAAAGAAGTGGCCTCATCAGAGCCAGGCTACGTGGTAAGCAGCTGACCTTTTATTCTTACAATATAGGCAGACAGCTCCTATATTCTGCTTCTTATAGATTTGATGATTGTTGTTGATACTTGTGTATTTTATGTACGATTAGTGTACTATTATCATTGTATGCCACTGGACATCATCATTTATCAGTGCATGAATGCTGCTTAGCAAAATTGTGTTTAAATGGATTGCTCTGGGTCTAAATCAGTGACTGCTTTTAATATTATCTACTCAACTGACCATCTCAGCTGGTGAAATTCTACAAATTATGTTAGCAGTATACTATGACATTTGGAGGTGGGCTTTAATTTGTTCTTGGTGTTCAACCAGTTTTCCAGTTCATACAGGCCATTTACTGGAATTAAGTTGAAAAGAATTTAGCAAAATTCTAAATAGTTTAAGAGTTTGTGAGTTTGTATTTATAACTTCTCTTTGTGCTGCGGCAACTTGTGCTGGTGGACTAGTTTTATTTGCATTATCTACTCACTCTGCATTTGTTCAGTTTATGGCCAGTTACTTTAGCTTCATTACATGCGTTAAAAATTTAATTGCATTTTTTTAAGTTGCATTAAAGCTTTGAAATATTCACTGCATTAATAACATATAGAATGTCCATCTCTACTACTTATACAATCAATACATGAACTATGCTATGTTTCTTGTTTGCTGCCTCTGGAATCTTCATTGATCACTAGTGAGTATACGATCCAATCTGGTCCTTTCTCATTCAATTTTTATGCAATCTAAACCAATGTCCAATCTAAAACAATTGAATCTATTTGGTTCATATGTCTTCTCCAGTCTTAATCATCCGTTCCAGTAAATGACGGTGATCCAACACAATGCTATGGATGTCATTCTGTGTAATTCAATTCAATCAAATGAAAACTGATGCATCTTATTTGGTCTTTGCGGTGGAGCTACATAAGTGGCAGATATTCTGTTTCAGGTGCAAGTCGAGCAAAAGGTAAAGTTGTGACATTCCTTGATGCACATTGCGAATGCACTGAAGGATGGCTGGAGCCTCTTCTCTATGAGATCTACCAGAACAGGTAACCAGCTTCATCAGAACATATAATATGTAGAGTTAGAGTTACAGCAAGATGAAGAGGGAGGGTTAGAGCAACATGCATAGGGTGGATAAGGATAGTGATGAGAGGGAAGGAGTACACGTGCTTATCTGGAGATGGTTATATATGTTAGCCATGTTTCAGTGGTTTCGTCAGGATTTCTAAGGTTTTAAATAAGTGTTCAGTTGTATAATATACATTTGAATTGTTTGTCCTACAATTGTACATCTATGCATTTGTACATGTACAGACACAGTGGAACTAGAGAAGAAGCAGTGGAAATTTAGAAAGGTCTTGAGACTGAGAGAGATGATGGTGATAAATTTAGAGTGAGTGCATGTCTTTTATACAGTTACACATTTGAGAAGTTTTGACTGGCATTTGAGAAGTTCTGCGTAGGTGCTATATTTTGAAGTACATCAACAGTAATAGAAGTAATTTTGCTTTGCATAGGTCGTCTGTTGTTTGTCCGATAATTGATGTCATAAGCGACGATACATTTGAATACATTACGGGTTCAGACATGACGTGGGGCGGCTTCAACTGGAAGTTGAATTTCCGATGGTACAGTGTTCCACAAAGAGAGGTTGAAAGAAGAGGAGGAGACCGAAGCTTACCTCTCAGGTACTGTACTTCTTGTCTCTTTGCTTGTCTCTTTTGTCTGTGTATTGCATTGTAGCCGAGTGTTTCAGTGCGTTTCAGTAACATTTCTGTTAATTTGTTGCTCTCCTTGATTTAAAAGCACGTGTAATTAGTGACGCTTCATTCGATGTTATTTTGTATATTTGGCGACTGTTTTAGGTCGCCGACAATGGCTGGAGGACTGTTTTCGATCGACAAAAGTTACTTCTATGAGATAGGTGCTTATGATCCTGGAATGGACATTTGGGGTGGAGAGAACCTGGAGATGTCCTTCAGAGTAAGGACGATTCAAAACTTATTGAGATATTAGCAATACTGTGAGAATTCAATTGTGACAGTTTTATATACTGTATTTTCTGAACTACAAGTCATGATTATTTTACATGAAGTTCTAGGGATTCATCTTTTTGAAATAGCGCAAAAGCACTCGTAGATTTTCCAAAGGTTTTACATGGTTATGAATAGAACTTTGACTGTGGCATACATTTATATTTCACCATTTAAAATGTAATTAGTTTTGTCTGTTCTTCTTTGTCAGCTGCTAGTCAGATTCTCTTATTAGTCACAGACCTTGATGTTCCAACTTTTAGGGCCAACATTCTTGCCTCTCCTAATGTCATCATGCCCGATACAGGCAACTACCGATAACTCTTGGTCCAACTAAATTTGGCTTTATTCTGAAATTCTGTACAGACGCATCTCAACTAAGTCCACTAAGTTTTGCTATTGCCCAGCGGCGCCCGCAGGATTTTTTTTTGTACGCACAGAAATTTTCGATGGAGGGGCGAACAGGGAAAAATTTTCGTCGCCGAAATTTTCATCGCCGAAAAAGCTGATGACCTTTTTTTTTTTTTTTTAGTCATCAACCCTAGAATTTCCCCAAAAACATACCTTTTGGGTCATCGCGCTGTACGCACTTACCTATGTGCGTACGTCTGCGGGCGCCGCTGCTATTGCCATTCCAAGCTCTGGTAAAATTGATATTAAATTGATATCGCTGCATCCAGTGGTGTAAAATTACAGAGAAAATATTTTTGCGGTAAAAAGTCGCTAGAGTTCACCTTTCATTACTTAAATTCTATCTCCATTTCCAGTCTGTCGTAAATGACATTCTACTGATAAAGCACTACTTCACATTAGCATTCACTTAATGCGCTTGATGGACAAATGAAAGGTTCTGTGCTTTTGACGTACAAGTTACTATAGAACTGTCCTGAAATGTTGTGTAATGAGCACTTGATCCCTTGACTGCAGGATTCTTGTGGCTGGTCAAGAGCTGACATGCAGGTAAGGCATATAATATAATAATGGTGATTGATTGATTGATGTACCTACCTCACCTGTTCGGTTTGATCTTCTTCGAGGTGTGGATGTGTGGAGGTCAGGTGCTCATATCGACCTGTTCTCGTGTGGGACATGTCTTTCGCAAGGTGTCTCCCTACACGTGGCCAGGTGGAGTCGTTCAGATTCTCAACCGCAACACGTTGAGAACAGTCAACGTCTGGATGGACAGACACAAAGAATTCTTCTACAAAATGAATCCAGGTTAATTGACTGCATCTAGTTAGATCAGGAATGTCATAGAAACAAACATTTATACAGCGCCACTTGATGGAAGAAGCAGCTGGTAACAGTTGTGGTGTGTTGATACTGACCATAGCAGTCTGCTGTTAGATTAAGTACTGCTGCATTTGCTTTGCTGAGCCAAATGCATTAAGATGCACCTCTTCTTTAGATCAGTTAGATTGTCGTTTGTGCAAAGCACTTAATATACATTGTACAGTATCAAGTGTCCTGATATATATGTATATAGCTGTACACAAGAACCTTCTTCAACAGTGTTACTGACTCAAGAGGTGTAGTGGGTATGTTCGTGGCCTTGCAGCCGGAGGGTTGCAGGTTCGAATCCACCTCAAGTCGCCACATAGGGACCTTGGGCAAGTCCTTCACTCGCAGTTGCTCAGCACTTTGGTGTGAAACTCCAATGCAGTGTCCGCTGTGCAGTCGGGAGCGCCTCTGAGTAGAAAGCTTGAAGGGGCGCTATGACAAGTGCGCATACAAACAAGTAAAGTCCAATCTTTACATTAAAAGCATTAGTTTTTTGTATTTGAAAAGGGATGGGAAGGCTAAGTATTAGTAAGTAATCCTTGTATTTGTTACCAGTTCACTTTCACCTTTCATTCCTTTAGATTCATTCTTTCCCATTGTCATTGTGTTTCTTAGTGGTATGTTGTATATGTTTAATTGTTTATGTGTAGGCACTAACTATTGAACCTTATAGGTACCTCACACAAGCACTGCCTAACTAATATTAAGGTCATTAAAAAATTAATAAGTGAAAATCCTTGGATAATTAAGATAGTCACCATTGGAAAGATCCCAGTGCTACATAAAACCTAACTGACTGATTCCCGTGCAGAAAATTAACAAGCAAAATGACCAGCGAATTGATCAAAGTGGCATGCTAGAGAAACGTGCAACCATCTTGTCAATAACTGTTTTAGTCTTGATGTATCTTCATGCTTAATACTGATCATTTTTAAAATGAGATCTGCTGTTCAAATTTTGGTTTGATTTGGATTGCTGGTTTTGGTTTTAACCTTGGTTTAGAATTAAAGCCATGTCGTCCTTTAGTGCCAGGATATGTTGTTAACAAGGGTACACACTACGCAGGTTATTCTTGTTTACTCAATTGTTTATTTCTTTCATTTATTGAATTTGGTTTTTATTTAGCTCTTTCGCAGTCTGAATTTGGCAACATATCAGAGCGACTTGATTTACGGAAAACACTTCAGTGCAAGTCGTTTGAATGGTACCTTGAGAACATCTACCCTGAATCTCTTGTTCCCGTGCGATATTACTCACTAGGATGGGTAGGCTTTCACATATTCAATCTTATCTTATAGCGTAATGTGATTGAATTTGTATGCTGTTACTTACAGCACCAGAACATGGCTCTCTATAAGCCACTGTTTTCTAAACTTCAAGTAAAGATAATTATTGTTGTGTCACTCCTGACCTGGTGTCAGTGTAACATAATACAGACTTTCAGCACCGTACTTATGAAAACTGAAGGGTAAGAATTCCTGGGAAGAGGAGATTATCTACAGTTGCTGGATTAGACTTAGACAGAGAAGACCTACAATGACATAAATTGATAATTTTATGAAGTCATTGTTTGGATTAGATTTTGAGGGAGATAAGAAACAGAATTGGATGAATAAAATTGTTGGTTGTGTGGCCAATCCTCAGATTGTGGACAGTTGAAGAGAAGACATTAATTTCTAGACTTGAGGCTTATCCCTTTCAATATGCATACCCTCTGTATTACTATGCTTTTGGTTTGTCTGGTCTGCTGTTGGATTTGAAACTGGCTTCTCCAATGGACTTTGATTCTGATGTCGCTTGAAGCAGTCATCAATTGTCATTGAAATAACGGTGCTATCATATCTGGATAAAACTGTTTTGAATTGTGACAAAATAATTGTATTGTATTGTACCTGTAACTTTATATAGTGCCTCTCACAGTGCACACTGATCAGTGCACTCCCAGTGCGAGAGACCCAGAAAAAGTGATCTTGAGACAACGAAAAGAAGCACTTAGCTCTCACTGGTCAGTTAATAAGGAGGAATGTGTCGAAGGTAGGAGCTAGTTCCATGATGCAGAATTGGAGACAGAACATCGGATTGCTTTAGACGGCTTCAGATTAAAGTGTGGAGGACACGTTAAACGGCCAATATGTTTGAAAAGGTAAGAAAGCTGTCCAGGACTACCGGTATGCCAAAGTCTTGAACACTGGAGTGGAAAGTAAGGGAGTGGAATGTCTCTGTAAGAAGAGCAAAATCAAGCTCAAGGTGATGATTGCAGAACCAGGTGAGCTGCATCTTATTTGGATTCAGTGAGAGCCGATTGGAAGACATCCAGACGTGCAATTGTAATTGTAATTGTAATCGTACATTTATATAGCGCCACTTCAAGAGAACTCCTCAGAGGCGCTCCCGACCTGACACCTAACCACAATCAAAGTATCTCAAGAGAGCGTCAAAGTGCCATTATGAGCAAGCTGAGCATAGAGTGGGCCAAAGTGTGTGCACATCGTCCGCATAGAGCCGACCAGTTGACACATATTTAAGAGAATGTACCGGAAATGGCTGTATAAAGGAAAGAACCAAAGACAGAGCCGTGAGGGACACCATGTTTGACCAAGACCTAGGAACTTCTAGAGTCTCCACAGATAGCCAATTGAGTACAGCCAATAGGGTAAGACTGGATCCAGAGATGAGGCTCTGAAGCCGCAGTAGGTGTCAAGGCAATTCTGTAAAATGTCGTGGTCTACCACATAAGAAATGGCAGAGACATCGACCAGAGCCAAAGTTTAAATTCAGCTCTATCCACAGCAGAGTAGATGTAGGAGAGAAGGGAGAGGAGGACAGTTTCAGTCGAATGATGAAGCCACCATTGTCTAGGTAGACCAGCCAGTGTTCAAGAGTCATGAAAAGGAAGGAAAGGTTGGAGATGGTTTAGTGGTTTGAATCCAGGTTAGGTTTATGATAATTGGAAAAAGAAGAGCTCATTTTTGAGAAAAGAGAATTACAGGCATCTCATAATTATAATTATTATTTCTCTGATGCTGGTTGTTTATGAATATATGCAATTTACTGGTAGCTCAATATTGTTTCTGGATATTCGTAGATACGAAACACAGAAACGAGACAGTGTCTTGATGGAATGGGACGCAAGGCTGGAGAGAAAGTTGGATTTCTTTCCTGCCACAACATGGGTGGCAATCAGGTTGAAAAATCATCCATCGGTTTTGTTGTCTCTTTCTTCCCTTTTCTTTTCTTGCATCTCTCTTTTACTCTCATTACAGCTTTTCCTAATTGCTGCTCTTTTCTGTCTCTAAGCATGCCTGTCCTATGTCATCTGTCACCTTTTCACACCATCTGGCATGTCCTTTTGCTCTTACCATCCTGTCTAACCCTTGCCTTATTCTCACCCGGTTGGTTTAAGTTTGTCTGAAGGACTTGCACAAAACTACCAGCCTTGGATAAGTGTCTTCCTATTATTTTGCATTTGCCATTGCTGGAAATGCTTCGCTTTGTAGATTTCTACACTCCAGGATTAACAGTGTATTGGGATGAGGTTTTTCACATAAATCCATGTTTAAGAATAACCTAGGCTGAAAACCCATCACATGTCGGCTTCCGACCTTTTAATTCTCTCATATTAGACAATTAATCTTCTTAAAACACTTTCCCGAACAGAGCCCCACAATTCTGAATCCCGCCCTGGATACAGGCATCTGCTCCGACTTGTATCTTTTGCCCTTTGGATGACTTCTTTTCTCTCTTTGAAGACTATTTTCTGTCTTTTGCTCTGCCACTTTGTCCTACAGAATCTTTTGTGCTAGTTACAATTCAAAGTTTGATTTTTTTCGCTGTATTCTGTTACTTCTGTAGGTATTTTCATTCACGGGCAAGAAGGAGCTGATGATTGATGATCTCTGTCTCGATTCAAATTTCCGGCATCACATTTTGCTGCAGAAATGCCATGGTCTTGGGGGCTCACAACAGTGGCACTTTGACAAAAAGGTAAACTATTCTCCATTAGCTAGGGAGAAAGCCAAATTAAAGGTAGAATGAGATGATAACAATCCAGAATAGATAATGGAATGGACTGCTTCATCTAATTGTTTTTAATGTTGAGCAGCTGATGGTTTAGGAATTCTTGATTGACATGATAACTGAGATTACTGGAAAGACAAAGGTAGTGGGAGACAAAAACAATAGAGTGAGAGATGACAAAAGGAGGGTGACTGCTCCTTGTGAGTTGCTTTATGTGAACAGTCAGTGAATGGATTGTGCATTAATTATGCCAGCAGCTATAGAAGTTTTTGCTAAGTGATAGACATAATTTTTGTCTTTTCTTTGTGTGCCCAGACTTCTTCTCTTCGTCACATACAGAGCAACTTTTGCATAGACAAGTCTTTGCCATCGGAACTTGGTGCTCCTACGCTTAGTAAGTGGCATCAATGATTAAAGCTGCCTCTTTATCTGGTAACCAATATTATTTATGATCTATTAGCTTTAGGTTTGTGGAATCAAGGGAAGAAATTCTCTAGAATGCAGCGATTGGTTAACCGGCCTACAACGTGACTAGAATAAAAAGTTCTTTTATGTATGCTTGCACAGTTCAGACCATCAGAGATTGTCCAGATGTTTCTCATAAATTATTCAAGTACACCTCAACCATAGAATTTGGTTGGTTGGCCGCAGGGCTTAAAGTGTGGCTGGACGGTCATGGACGGCGTCCATGCACTTATTTTAAAATCTGAACACCGTCCAGGCACTTATTTTTTCACACTTTAAGCACTGGTTGGCCGCCATTTGAGTGGAACAGCTTAAGATCGACTAGACCTAATGTTATTCTGCACTTGTTATAGCAGCCAGTAAATGCATCAGTACAATTTAAGGAACTGTTGTTCAGGCATTCATTGAATAAGCAGGTTCTGGAATTTTGGCCATTTGATAAAATGCATCGTGCATTAGCACATCCTAGTGACAAACAATTAGTTCTGTGTTAGTTCTGTGCTTCAGTTGGGGAATCCAGACACTTGCGTTTTCTGTTGATATTTGGTCTAGTTCAGCGGAAGCCAATCTGATGATATCCATGCTCGTACTTCCAAAAATAGATAGTCGCAGTCTTCACAAATAGGCGTGTGCAATTATGCATTGCGTATAGTTGAATGTTGATGCTGTCAGTCATATCAGCTGTGTAGCTGTATATAATTAAGTGCTTTTAGCTTTAAAAGCATTGTGTGCAGGATTACTTCTTTACACATTGTTGACTTGTGCACTCCTGTCCTGTACATTGAAAACTCCTCAACCCTTTGAACCCCGTTGGCCAGTTTTCCGGCCTGTTATCCATAGTGTTATGGGAGCTCCGGATTCAAAGGGTTAATCATCTGGCTTAATTAGCTAGTGATTTTCTGGCTTAATTGGCTAGTGATCTATATGACCTGTTTAAAAGTTTTATTATGGCGATGTTTTGTTTTGTAGCTGTGTGTTCTGGAGCTTCATCACAGCAATGGGAATTACAAGACTTCAACTCAAACTCCTACAGCCTATAGCAGAGCAGACTGAGATATCGACTGCTTTTGCTAAGTCCATAACAACAGTTGTCGCCAAACTTCCTTACTTGCAGCTTCATGCACTTGTGACAAGTACAAGCGGCAGGAATTATTTAAGTGGGCAATGTTTCCAAGGAGTCATTTCAGCATTTATCCAGGATTGTGCAGGATATTCCAGGTCTTTGCTCAACAGCTTTCTGTCAGATGCAGGTGACAACTCAGCCAGAACATCAGAAGTTGTCGACCTGTGGTCTGTGGCCACTTCGAAGACAATTTCTAACCTACGTCCAGATGATCTGGAACATTATGCAGTACAAATAGCGATTGTCTTAATTGTTATTTGTATATGTACATGTATCAAGTTAAGGTCATTTTGAGGTATGTTGTCAATATAACTAACAACTGTACATGTTTCTGGCATAGCAGTAAGTAAGTATGGTAGGTGTTTCATTCGTAACAAAACTCAGTTTGGCAGCGATCTTCAAGTTTGGCAGCGATCTCTTTCTGCAATAGGGGCTGTCTCCATATATTACGTACGCACGGAGGGTTAACTGATTTAGGCAATTTGCGTACAGCGGGGAAGTCTTGACAAAACTTACATACACAAGATAAATGTCTAATTATGATGTCCACATTAACCTAGTTATAACTGCATTATCCAATCGTCGTCCGATGGCATTTGATTACATTAGAATTAAATTCTGTTAAACAGTAAACGATACAAGTTAAGAAATTTAAGCTAGCAAATGAACTGGTGGGTATAAAGTTTTATTTGCATGTATGCACAGGGGTTCCGCAAATGTACAATTTGCAACATGGGGAGGTCGAAATACGTTTTTGTGCTTAATATGTGGATGAGCCCTAGGACCATGAAATGGTGAATCAGTTCCAGAGGATCAACTTTTAAAGGTTCCATTATTACAATTTTTTAAATGCATTATGAAAACCAATGTTCTGAAAACTGATGTTCTGCTTGTTTCAAGTTCAGGTACAACAGAAGATATTAACACAGGTTGATTCTGAAGGGAGTTTGTGCTCTGCAAGATGAAATTTTGGGATTATATGTTTGACATGTACTTTTAATCCATCTGAAATCCATTCCATGTATGCTATACGTTTCCTAAATTTTCATGACTGATCTTGCAAATGTAATTGTTGGAGTCCATCTGGTAGAAAACTGTTGTAGTGATGCTTACTTAATAATTTCATGTATAGTATGAAAAAGTTTATAATCAAAACATGTATTTACAAGCCATGCATATTTTATCCCTAAACACCAATGTCTCTACAACTTCTGGAGGACCTGCGAATTGTTGCACGTTATTGCCCGATAGGATAATGGCTGAGCAATATTAATTTTCTAGCAGAAAAATAGGAGACTAATCTTGGATGCTAGCATAATAGCACATAAGGTGCAAAATTCAATACTGCAGGTCACATCTGCTTCAAACTTGAATTTTTTTTACCATACAAAAAGACAATCACTCAACAGTTTAAATTTAAGCCATACAAGTCTTTTAAGTGAGGCATCATCATCATCATATCATCTGGTTCTTTGACCAGACATGGCATGCAGTGACGTTTTAACACCATCCATCGTATGCTTCTTTGAGGTTCTTAGACTTTAGTGGCATTTCTCGTGACCCGAGAGCCATTGTTGCCCCGCTGACTTCGTTGACCAGGATACCAGTAGTTTTGACCTTAAACCAAAAGTTTAAAGAATTAGTTACTAAAACATTCAAGTAAGCAATGCAATACTATCTTGACATTTCCTTAGAAAGGCAATCTTAAGGAATCAGAGTCAGAGGTATCGTCTAGCCATAACGGCTAAGGAAAAGATATTTCCATGTCTTCCAAGATATTCCTTATCTCAAATATCCTATAGATGTCTCCCCTATTTCCATAGGGAGGCACTCGTTTCCTTTTCTATGCCCTGGTAGTGCACAAATCGCGAGATCCTGCAAATTTCCAATGATATCCGCTAACGCTAATACCAAATTATGCTGCTTGGTGACAGTGATGGGAAAATACTTTTTTGAAAGTATTTTGAATAAGTATAAATACTGCATCACTAAAGTATTTCAGCTGCAAGTAGAAATACAGTTTCATACATTCGAATACAGGCAAAAGTACTTGTTTGAGAAAAGTATTTTTTAAATAATTAGTACAAATACTTTGAGCCAAAGTTTATCACAAATTGCAAAAAATTTGGCACTTAACTCGTAATATAGAATTTTGAAGAACAGGAAAAACATTTCTTCATTCTTCATATGATGCTTCATATGATCTTGACTAACAGTCGTTATTCACAACGTTTGTCAATTGAGCATTCGCAATTTAATTAGAGATCACTATATGAAAGGCTGCCAGAAATGTGGTGACTTGCACTTTTGGCATCAGGAATTTTGACTTCTAATATTCTGCAAATTGACTGTGAAGGTGATCTTGTGTGGTCAGACCTAAAGAATGAATGTATATCATTAAGAGCAAGCATGCCAAAGCTTATTATTAAGTGCCTCACAAGGTCATCTGCGATCCTGTGAGTGACTTCAGTATATAGAAGTTTTCAGACAACTCCATATATCTGTTGCGGCACACACAGCCTGTCACGAAATAGAGTATCCCCCATATTCATCGTACCCCTCCCAAATGAAGAGAAGCAGAAAAAACCCACTTCCGTGTGTATTTATTTTTGCAAATTAATTTCCATCTGCTTTGTTTTGAATGATAACACTAACATGTTTATTCATACTAGATAATTTTTTGCTTTGGTTTTAGAGCACTTAGAACATTTAAAACACTTAAGAACACTCAGGGTCACTAAATAAGTTCGAGTTGCCTTTCTCTGAACATAATTAGTACAAATACTTTGAGCCAACATTTGGAGAAAACGCGTTCGGAAGCCGTCACGTGATGCGCTTGGCAACGTGAAGGCTGTTTTATGGTCCTTACTCATTCATCTGTTCTAGGTTAATTTATTTTCTACCAATCCCAAAAATAGTATCGTTGTGCAGAGCAGATCTTGGCCTTTCTAAACATATGTAACATCTATGGTTTCCCACGAGGCGACTCTAAACGCTACCATTTGAAAAACGGTCAACATCATGTTTATTTGCACTATTATTATACTCAGTGCCCATTAAATCGCTTTTTTGTGGTTAAATAATTAATTTTAGGGTTCTTCTTCGTACCTATAATGCTTTAAAGATATTTTCATGATTGAATTTGATTAATACGAAATTTGCGTATAAGTGTCAAATTTTTTAGTTTTTGGCCTGTTTCTCGTAAATTAACATTACCGACAACTTCAAGTCGTGTAGAATACTGCATTTGAATACAATGACATTGGTCATCATTAAAATAAAGAACTGGAAGAAATTAAATGAAATCAAAACCAGGTACCATTGACGGAAGGACTTCTAGTAATAATAATAACAATGACTATATCTATGGCGCCGTAACAAGGGTGCCTAGTAAGGGTTAAGGACTTCTAGTATGGGTGTCTTGGCAGAGAAAGGTTGAGAACCATTAAATGACCCTGCTGTAGGCAAATGTCATGCTACGTGTCAAGTCAATGTGATACTTAGTATTTTGGACGTGTCAAGTCAAATGTGACACTAGTATTTTGGCAACATCGTTGGTCTATAATCATGCTGTAGCAGGTTCGACTCTGCGCAACAACTTGCCCAGAGCAAGTCTCTGCCACCATTCAGAATAATTGGTACCCAGATGTTTTGCATGTCTACAGTAAAACTACACGAGATACGAGATGATCAGTTCGGGTTTAGGAAGGGCATGGGACTAGAGATGCAATTGGGTCACTGAGACTAATAACAGAACAAAGCTGTGAAATAGGAAAGGAAGTATATATATGTTTCGTAGACTACGAAAAGGCGTTCGAAAGAGTGGACTGAAGGAAACTGATGAGGGTATTGAGAAGAGTTGGAGTGGACTGGAGAGATAGAAGATTGGTAGGCAATCTGTATTTGGGACAAAAAGAACGGATAAAAATATATGGAGAATATTCAGAACAAGAGAAGGTGGGAAGGGGTGAGACAGAAATGCCCACTGTCACCATTACTGTTCAACATATATATATAGAGGAGATGATCAAGGAGGCATTGGAAGAACTAGAAGAAGGGATTAAAATGGGAGGAATGTGGATCAGGGCAGTAAGATTCGCAGATGATCAAGCATTGGCAGGAAGCCTGGAAGGGTTGAAAATGCTGAACACAACATCAAAAGAATATGGAATGAAAATCAACAAAAAGAAAACCAAGGTTATGAGAGTAATCAAAGGAGAGCAGAAGAGAGTTAAAATATACATCGATGGAGATGAACTGGAACAAGTCAAGGAATTCGCTTATCTGAGTAGTACTATTACGGAGGATGCGTGATGTGAAAGAGAAATACAACGACGGATTGTACTAGGAAAAGATGCATTTGAAAAGAGGGAAGAACTATTGAGGGGAGGAATCAATAAGGAGGTGAAAAAGAGAATGGTAAAAACTTTAGTATGGAGTGTGATGCTATATTGGCCATGGACTATGAAGATGGAAGACATCAAGAGAATATAAGCATTCAAAATGTGGATATGGAGGGATCATGTAAGGAATGAAGAGGTACTGAGAAGAGTTGATGAAAAGAGATCGATGATCATATACACAATTAGAGAAATACAAAGAAGATGGATTGGACACACACTTACAGGAGACTCGATGCAATTAAGTCGTGGAGGGGAAAATGGAGGTGAAAAGAACAAGAGGAAGACCCAGGCAAAGGCTGTTAGACTGGATGATGAAAGACGGATATAAGAAGCTGAGGAAAAAGCACAGAACAGAGAAGAATGGAGACATCAAACATTCGAACCTGTCTAGAGGCAGAGAATGCAAAGAAGAAGACAGTACTTAAAACTGCTCTAGAGAACACCTGCTCAAGGCAATTATATCTAAAGCACAAAAGCTCCAGGCAATTATATTTAGATGTTTTAGTGCATGTCACTGCAATCAAGTGAGACAGCAGACAAATGAGCAAAACAGCCAAGGAACTATCTAAGACATTGCTATTCTGTGTAAACAACTAACGCTTTAATCAAAACACATTCCTGAACAATTTCCATTTTACCTGCATACATGTGAGCATTTCCATATCCCTGGTTGCTATAGTAACCATATCCAGCTCCATAGCGACCTCCTGCACCATAATGATCATAGCTGTAGGCAGCTTGGGGCATCGCATTGTAGCCTGAATAATAGTTGCTGTTTTGGTAGTTGTAGTTATTTTCTGAAACAACACAATCTTATCTTAGACAACTGTAAACTTAACTGCACAGATGTAAATTAGGTTTAAGGATTTAAGCAACGGAGAATTATCTGTTATGAATAACTTTGGCCACTTATACTTATACTTGAGATCAGTTCTAGACAGTTCTAGACAGTGACACATCAGTTCTACAACAAAATCTGATGGAATTTGCACACTGAACGCTTTGAACATTAAATATAACACAAATATTGATAATGTCCAAATATATGCTGCAGGCTTAATACAACATGCTTGAATAGCCCGATCGAGCATAAGGATCCCAAAATCAATTTGCTCATAAAACAAATTTGGTTTTATAAGATGGACTTGTCATATAAAAACAGATCTTGTTATGGCTCCCAAAAGAGCATTATAACATGGTCCTGATTTATATAATTCAGCTGTCACTATAACACCGTTTCGTTATAAGACTCTACATATTTGCAGTACTTGAATTTCCAAAGATTGCATAATAAAGTAGTTACACGGGGATAAAACATTGATTCTACACGGCACAATCAGTTTTCAAATACCCTTGGCAACTGAAGAGGAGAATTAAGGCAGATTAGGCCAATGTAATAAAGCATCTTAAATTTAAAATGTAGAATCCAAGTCTTAAACTGCTGCAAAAAATGAGACCACCAGGTAAACCAAGGAAACATGCTAACCTCCAGTCTTATAACCTCTGCCTGTTGATCCCTGAAACACTTGGCCTGGATGTCCAATGAAGTAAGGCAAAGAATTATCATAGCCACTGAAAAGAAATAAACATTTATAGAATTAGTTCTTAACATCATCTCACAGATTGTCATGAAAAACTGCTCCCCCCATAAGCTTCCAAGTTTTAAATGATTGTCCATGTCAGACAGAGAGAGGAGGAAAGGAGAAAATAAAGGGTTCACACGTTACACTACATAACTTCAAACTACCGACTCGTAAATCAAATCAATCTTCTATATATACACAGTCATTATACACTGTGCCCTGAAACAAATGGAACCATTTTGTAAATTTGAAAAGAAATAGAAAATATTCATCGATTTTTTAAAATTCAAACACTGTTTTAATCTTGACATAGTTGTCTAATAATGGTGAAAATATAAAAGTTCCAGTCATACAATAATGATGTCATAATGAACTTTTATATTTTCACCACAGTTTTTTATGGATATTGTGCAATGGAAACATTGGTGCATTGAAATCACAGAATCATTTAAAAAAACTCTTAGATATGTACATCACTGTTAGACAGCATTCAAGTTCTCCAAACATCTGCTTTACCTTCCAAACATTCCATTGTTGTAGAATGCATTCTTTTGTCGCATCTTTTGCCTGTTTTTCAACATTGGTTTTGCCAGCGAAATGTCCATCTTGCTGCCATTAAGTTCCTACAAAAAGACAAAATAAAAACGTTATTTCCACACAAGCAGGAGCACTGCATGTATTTTTTACATTTCAAGTTCATCATTTTGGTGTTGCAAATCTGTGACCATGCATGGGAAAACCTCGGCCTATGTCATGTAAACTCAAACCTGGGAAATCGAGCACAAAAGCAAACCAGAAAAAAATATATTTTGGATAATATTAATATTTTATATTTCAACTACTAAATCCCAGAGTTAGAGGTAAACAAAACAATAAAAACATTTTAATTTGAATTTTTTGCACCAGTTGTCTAAATTATTTCCCTGATCCAGTCAAGTGGGCATTTGTTTTAACCCTTTGAACCCGACGGGCCGGTTTTTCGGCCCGTTATCCATAGAGTTACAGGAGCTCAGTGTTCAAAGGGTTAATATCGCCCAAAATCTTGTTGCAGTTTAATTAGTTATAATTATAATCTACAACTTATGGATAATTCTGGTCAGTGACCGCTGCTTTAATGACTGTGGATTTAATTTTGCTGTTCAGAATTCTTTTCTCAATGCATCTGTACACAAAATAAAAGTTTAAATGCCTCAATAACTCACAATAAAGAAATTTTAGAGAGTACTGTCTTTGGTTCATCCCATGACCAGTAGCGCCATCTGACGAATACAAAATTACTATGATTACAAGGTCGAAAGCTTGTAAACAATCTTAATCACATCACTTACGATATATATTATAAAAGACTACATAAGCTGTGAAAAATGACGATCCAACGTGTTGCCGAAAATAACAATGACTTTTTCGTTTTCAACTGGTGATTTCTCGCTAAAAACGATTTCTCAAAATGCTAAGATTTTAATTTGAACAAATTCATAACTTTTTCATGAGCATGCACCCAGTTCTTATCGAAATGATTGCTATTTTCAACTGGTGATTTCTTGCTAAAATGATTTATCAAAATGCTAAGATTTAAAATTTTAAAAATTCATAACTTTTTCATTTTTTCATGAGCATGCACCCAGTTCTTATCATAACAGACGCTGCTTTAAATCTGTGCCATTGCCTCAATTTAATTTTCCAAGAAACCCTGTTGACACCATTAGAAAGAGCAGAAAGTTCTAAGTTTAGAACTTACTACTAAATTCTGGTGAACATTTCTTTGCTTTTGTATGGTTCATGCAATGAACCTTATTTTCAACTGGCAATTTCTTGCTAAAACGATTTATCAAAATGCTAAGATTTTAAGTTTAAAAATTCATAACTTTTTTATTTTTTCAAAAGATACAAATGTACTTTCACCGCATTGATCAACTGTATCTGCAGTACCTTATTTAAAAAAAATAAGACTCATGCATGGCTATATATCTGAATGGTCTAACAAAAAGGTACCTGGCAGAATATTGTGCCTTTCCTCATTGGTTTAGGGAGTGTCTCAACCAAAAGGATTACAACCTGATATGAATAAGAAAGCCTGAGTAGGATTGCTGGGCTTTGCAGCATATTTTATCAATATGTGCCTAAAAATCAATCCGATCAAAGATGGTGACACACAAAATGACCCAAGAAACCCTGTTCTCCCTCCCCCCTCTCGATACCTGAGACGGGGAGGAAGGGCAATATCTGTTTCCAATTTTCTCTCTGACACTAGTAAAGTTACTTACATGTAGGTTGAATTTCTTAAATTGCCACAATGTTACAAGTGTATTTGATGTTCATATTTCTCAAGCTTTTGCGATGTTTAAAAACAGCAAAGCATCAAGAATTGAAGATAACAATAACGAGGAAAAACAAAATTTTGGAAAATTTATCTCATGCATTAGCATATCTTTGAAACTTTCAGCAGCATTAGTCTTTTCCATTCATTGAAGTCCTCAACATTACCTCGTCTAATATCTATGCAACAAGTTAGTCAATAGTCTTGAACAACATACCGTGCCATTGAGTTCCTGCTGAGCTCGCAGGGCGGCTTCTCTGTCTGCAAAATGGATGAATGCATAACCCTTCACCTTCTTGACTCTTTCCACAGGTCCATATGTCTCAAACTTCTCCTGCAGTTGTGCTTCAGTTGTATCATGCTTCAGGTTATGCACATAGAGTACCTTAACCTACAAAACAGGACTCATTAGACAGCAGAAGGTTAACTACACATAAACAATGTAAAACAACACTAGACTTTACTCTTAACATCACTCTAAATTTACTCAACACAGAACCAGACAAGAATTAAGACATCACAACTCATTCATTGCCAGGAAATGTTGTGAAACTTCATCCCAACCTTTAAAACGCATCACTGACACAATCTTTTGGGCCAGAAAAACATAATAATAATAATAATAATAATTTCTTTAATTGAGCGCCTGCAAGACGCACTGCGCTTTACAATTACAAGTTATGCAGTAATCTTAATTAAATTTAACTACTAACTGAACAGACAACTTTGCAATTACAACGGCGCTAATAGCAGCCTACAAAGCATATCCGCCCAACGGGGGCTCGAACCTGCTACCTCTCGCACTCTTGGCCAGCATGTTAACCATTACTCTACCGTAATAATTGGAAGGTCAAAAGTGAAAAATGTGCTCAGTTTGTGCTGGATTTTTGACATTGGCCTTAAGTCATGACTCTTGGCATTCAAATGTGTTTTCAAATTCAAAGCATCTGCACTGCAACCAAAATAGTCCAATGCCACTGAATGGCAAGTTGAGACAGTGTGCTGATAACTTCATATCTACCCTGTAAGCAGGCACAGCTCATTCCTGATTTCAGACCAATGGTTCATTGCACCCGTTCCAATCTGACATTCTCTGTTGTTAAATTTTTTCCTTACCTTGGCCATTGTTTCCTCATCTGGAACATCGAGTGGATGCGCCCAGTCAGCCACCACAGCCATGTCCCAGACTTGCAGTCGAGAACGTGTGATTTGACGCAATGCTGCAGTCGCCATCTTGTGGTTGGTGAAGTCGAGAAATGCGAAGCCACGGTTCTTCTTCTTCTCGTCATCTGGTGATGAGTAGACAATCACATCCACAAGTCCTTCTGCAACACATGAAATGCAAAGTATAGGAAATCTGTCATTAACTTATCTTTCAAGGAGGGCTTATAGGGTTTGAAATCTTCTGATCGAAACTGTTCATAACACAAGACAAGCAAT
This sequence comes from Lumbricus terrestris, assembly GCA_949752735.1. Lineage (NCBI taxonomy): Eukaryota > Metazoa > Annelida > Clitellata > Crassiclitellata > Lumbricidae > Lumbricus > Lumbricus terrestris. Next base: position 19,243,663 of record OX457048.1, read on the forward strand.
GCACAAAATATATTTATATTTCTTATTTTAAGCTTTCAGAAAACCCTCACTTGTTCTTCCACAGCATCTTTTTGGTCATTGCAGCCTTTTCTGACCATATAACCCTAACAGTAAAAAATTCTCATGGAAGGGTAAGCCCTGACGCGACACACATTTTTAATCACACTCAAAATGAGCAACGTTATAAATGAGTTCTTATACACAACATGCTTAATTGCTTATCTAAACAAACCACAACAAAGCAGATACCTGCGTGCTTTTGGAATTCAGCGAGCAGTTCCTCTCGAGATCGTGTTTTCGGAATGTTGCCAACAAAAAGACGGTTATTTGATGACGTTACGTTGACCCTCAGGCGTTTTCTCATTCGAATCTCAAAAGTGTTGAGCTATGACAAAAAAGCATAAGTGGCTATAAATAGGGCCTGATCTTTAGTTGATCTGGACTTGAATAGCATTTTAAGGTCTGAAGTTTGCACTACTGAGGACTTTCGGAAATTAACTAAAAACACCTGGCATGTTATTAAACCTCATTATCCTTATTAATATTAGCATTCATTTTAGTCCAGTCATCTAAAATGGGCTGAATGAGAAATTTGGCCAGCATCATCAGAAGTAGAGTCAAGACATGGTCCGAAAAATGTCAGCCACACACACACCTCTCGCACTCTTGGCCAGCGTGTTAACCATTACTCTACCGGCCCCCCCATACATATCTTCCTTACAACGCACCTGCATTTGACAATTTCATACCGACATATGTGCAGTGCAATAAAAACCGAGCCATACACTCACTCACCCCTTTGACCGCATCTTCAGCACTTTTCTTTTCGGTGTACGTAACAAAGCAGTAGCCACGGTTGCGTCCGGTGATGGGGTCCATCATCAGACGAAGGTCCCAGATGGTACCATACTTCTCGAAAAGTGGAATCAAAGTATCCTCAAAGAGGTCCTTTGGAATATGACCACAGTAAATCTACAATAAAAGCCTGGAAATCAGACAAATTGTGCCATTTCAAGCCACAGCACTTAGCAGTGCTACCACTGGACAAGATGGTCATCAGCCATTCACAGCAGAGCAGAACCCTGGAGAACCCAATGGAGAAAGTGTCCAGAATTAACACAATTTAATTCTTTGGCAGCTACATTATTTTTGATGAATTGACCTTCATAACTCATAAGTTTATGAATATTAAAACAGACACTTAGAAAAGTTATAGTTACAGTTATAGAATATTTATCATTTTGCTTGCATTTCATTCTTCAATAATATTCTGTCTTAAAAAAGTTTATCAATTCATGTGCTTACCTCAAAGTTTCTAAATACACGAAACATAAATTTACAGAAATAAAAGTCATAAACTTAGAAATCGCCAAATTCCATTAAAAGAATAATGTGCAATATAAAAACTACGCTAAGCGCACTAGGGCAGACCAGCATTTCCCAAAGTGTGAGGGGAAGGTGAGGCAATTTGATAAGTGCCATTTGAATGAGCTGTTACATTTAGAAATCAGACTCCAGTGTGAAGACAAGGATAAAAATGAAAAAGTTCATTTAAAACAATTTCTATTCATTCAGATTAAAACCACAGTACAGAGTCTGACCAGTGTTTATGAAAAAAGTGAACATTATACTAAAATATATTTGTTTAAGTGCTGTTAAGGTTGGGGTTCTGTAAAATGTTTCTCATTGAAAGGGTTCAGTAAGGAAGCACTATGGCTTGTACTTGCGGCAATTGGTGAAGAGCAAAAGGAAAATGAAAACAATTTGCTTATATTTTTCTGATCAAGAAAGCAATCAACACTGCTGCCATCCTATCTTTAAACTTCCACATGTCAAGTGCAATGGTTTCGAGAGCTTCATCAATAACATCAGCTGAAAGACATGTGGGTATCTCAATAAGCTCCAACACATCCAGAGCTTGCGTTGTGCTGTGTCCCACTATGAACAAGTTCTTCAGTCTTACTCCATCAGCTACATTGGCTCCCTGTTGAGTTTAGGATAAAATTTAAATTGGCCCATTTGATCTACAAATCCCTCATCACCAACACACCTCTCTACTTTCAGTCACTGCTAACTCTGTACATTCCTCCTTGCTGTCTGCAGTCAACAAGTAGGCCTATGGGTCTTTTTAGCTTAGCTCCAATGCAGTACAGTTATGGGCTGGTGTGCACTCCATGCCTCTGCTTCAACAAAAATGTGCTTTATATATACCAGCCTCAGTGGCTGGTTAGTGACCCTTTGGGGTCAGTGGTTGGTTGGTGACCCTTTGGGGTATTGCCCAGTTAAAGAATTAACAATAAGACAATGAAAATGGAACATGCAGAAAAGACTTCATTGACTGACCTCACGTAGGCATTAGCAAAAATGAAGCAGAATCCCACCTCATGGCCATCGCCAGGTGCTGGGCCTTCCCAGTTTGGTGGTGGTCCGCCATACTTCCTCTGTCCAGTAGACACATCAAGAGGATATCCTGTCCTTTCTAGAATTTCCTGTTAAAATAAATTCAAAGGAGCTTTTATAGCTACTGGCTTTGCAGTAACTTTCAATCAAAAAATTCAAACAATTCACAACAGTTAAACTTTTATCAGTAAAGTTTTATCTTTATATATTTTCCTTAAAATATGCCTTTTGGGTGTTATAAACAGTTACCGAAATGGTCACTGTATGTGGTGTAACTTGGTGGTTTATTCTCTAGCAGACTGTTTTAGGATCAGTCACAGAATCACTCATATTTAACTCCATACAGATTTCTGCTTTTACACTAGTGACTTTTAAAGGAATATAGTGGCTATTACTTGCGTGGTATCACTCACACTCACGTTTATATTTAGACTTGCTTTTTATGCCAACGAATGAACTCTAAGAAGTTACCCAGTTATTTCCAGTTATATATATCTTAGTATATATTTTTGCTGCTGAAGCAACATGTTGAATTAATCATTGACAGCTATATGTAGAACATGCTCGGGTATATTTTTATGCCTCCATTATTATGACAACGTATGAACTTGTGAAGTTACTAAGTTATTTCTAGTACATATTTTAGTATATATGCTGCTTCTACTATTAAACTACTAAAAACTGTTGTTTTTTAGTTCAGTTTTGCGCCGTTTTGTTGCCGCACCGTTCTGTCAGTGCCGTTAATGTCTGCGCTGTTTTGTCCTGCGCCGTTTTGATGGAGCACCAAAATAAACATGTGATACATGATGGTTACCAACTTTTAATTTTGCATCATCAGGACTAGCTCTTCTCGATGAAACCTGTCCAGTCTTGGCAAGTTTTCTGGCCTTCTGACGGGTAGTTTTGATAAGGCCACAGACAAATGCACTCTTGTTGCTAACATGCTCCAGATTGCTGGTCTTAAGCTCTTCAAAAATGGCCACCAGCTCTTTGGAAGGCAGTTCTTTGATGGCATCCATTGCCCGAGCATCAAGCTCACCTCTGGATAGGACCCCTGCTCAAACAGACAGACAGTGAAGTTGATAAAAAATGTTATTACAATTATTCAAGTAATGCATGCCAAGTTCCACCTCATCAAGCCTAATGCACTACACGAAATGCTTTTCTAAAAGTCCAGCAAATTACCAGGAACTCACAATGGTTCACCAAATCTCATGACAAAACTTCATATTTTAAAATCGTTCAGAAAAGTGCATGTTAAAAAAGCATGTTAATAGTGTTCGAGAAATAAATCCAGATTATCTTTTAACACTTTGACCGCGGGAGAAAAGATTACCAGCACGCTTAAGATGCCATGAATATTGTATAAACTCCGGTACGTGTATACACGTACCACGCGTCTACATAATACAAAAAAGGTACGTGTATACACGTACCACGCGGTCAAAGTGTTAAACACTGAAATGTACAAATTCATTCCATTCCAGAATGAAAAACAAATGCCCACAGATCTTGCAAAGACCGATAAAAAAATTTAAATACCAATCTGCTGAATGTATAGGAATGCATTTGGAAGACACAGATCTCTGCATGCAAAGACTCACCTAATGTGTACATGGGCTCCAGTGCAGCCGAGAGTTCGGGTGTAAGGTCGCCAGGGGTCAGATCCGGCTGCTGTCCATCTGGGGGTACTTCACCATTAGCCTCCATCTCTAGTAAAATAAAGATAAGCACCATAAATAAAGTTCCCAATTTACTAAAACTGAATAAATTGTTGAAATAATTATTAATTGAACACTGACCGCCGCCATGCCTGGCAACATCTAAAATTTCTAACGTACTTTCATGACTGGATCGATGGCAACCCTATTTGGGGACTTTCAGCAATTGTTTCCTTCCAACTCCCAGTACTAAAACTGAACTGTCTCAAAATGAATGGCTGCAGCCACTTACTAACAATGATAATGTGATGGAACTCTTGTAGACATTGGAGGAATTGACTAGAAATGTATGGTTTGAGATGGCTTGTAAGCTTAGTTTAGCTGAGTACATGAATAAGAGTTGTTAAAACCAGACTTGTTTATCTAATTGCAGGACTCTATATACATATATATGGAAGATCAAAAAATAAATAAACGGGAAGATCAAAAATAAATAAACGTTCAAGTCGACAACTGACTTTGTCCTTTGCTTCATTTTATGCAAAGCACAAAATTTAGCTTGCCCAGGCAGGCCACTTGGGCCGCAGCTTGGACAGCACTGAAGTTGGACATCAACTTGCCATGCAAATCTCGATTAAACAAACGGTTACAAGGTGACCACACATATCTAATATCTTCGGTAATCACACATATCTGATATCTTAATTTCATTAAAATTTCCGATGAGTGGTTTGGGTATACATGATGTATTTTTAGGGTTACCATGCTTCCGGGTTTCACCGGACACATCCTCTTCTTTGGCCCCTGTTCGGGGCGTCCGGGCGGCTTTCCAGAAATATGGCTTTTGTTTGGATTTTCCCCGTCCGTCCCTGATCGATTGATCTGACTTACTTTTCCAAATTTCCGTGTTATGTACTATTCCGTTCCGTGAACTAAACACGTGTTCTAGCAATAGTGTATGTTATGCAACTGAAACAATTCACAACCAACGGGGGCTCGAACTCATTACCTCTCGCCAGCGTGTTAGCCATTGCACTACCGCCCACAAATATTGTCAGAATGTATTCAAGAATATATTCAGAATATAGGCTCCGAGGGCGAATTTATTCTGAAGCAGATCCCCAGGGGTGTAGGCCTATCTGTGTTGGTATAGTCTCCAGGAGGGGGCTTTTAAGAGGCAACCCTGTCACGGGTATATTTTAGGTATATTTTGCTGTATTCTTTACCTTATTTAAGCATATCAATATTTCTGAAAATATACCTTTTCATGATATTTTGACAACTAGCTGACTTACTTTCGCGGAAACATTGGGCGATCGATCACTGTAGGCAATAGGGCTCGTGAAAACATTGGGCTATATATTGACGTGAGACCGCTCTATTCTGCCCTATCTGTGATGACCATTTGTTTACTTGCTACCGAGCCGTACTAGACCTCTACCAAAATCTCAATTCTATTTCAGTAACATTCATTTTCATCAATCCGACTTCTATTTAGTATGAATTCTTTTCGTCAAGCCGACTTGTGTTCGACCAACGATGAAACCCATGGAAACAATAATAATTTACGACGCTAAAATACACATTTACCGCGGTTTGTTTACCCTTCGAATCAAATTTATAAATTCCAGCATACCCTCCTTTTCAATCACACGTGATAGTTTTATGGCGCTTTACATACATTTAGGTTTAACCACAAAAGGGATAAATGCGCCACGAAGTAATTATAGATAGACATGCACTCGCCCGCCCACAAATGAAAATTTACACACGAAAACGCGAAACCGCGGATTTGGCATATTATTTGGCCGTCGGTCGACGCAACAGAGGCGTCGAACAATGAGCACGCTGCTTCAACGATACAAGTAAATGGCTAATTCTCTCTTTAAATTTAAGTCAGAGATCAAAAGAGCCAATGAACTGTATAAATTTTACTTTAAAAAGAGTCCATAAATGAATAAATAAAAAATTATCCCGTTTAAGCTTACTATTTCGCGTTTTGCGGGATTGAGCGATAATGGGCACTACACTGACGCGAGTGGTGCATATGACTTTATCGCTGTAAAAGAAAATTGTCTATCGAGAGCACCGATGAAATCAGCTGTCATCTCAGCGGTCACCAAAATAGCCATAGCGGTCTTTATTAAACAGCTTCTATTTAAAATTTATCAAATAAAGTAAAAATTGAAATTGCAGCAAACTGTGTCTGATTGTTACAGCAACAGTTCAAAGGAAATTTAAATTTGAAAGCTTACATAAAAGTTGATCAACTGCTTCCTAAGCGGCTCAATTTCTAGCGTTTTAAGATCAGAGCTATATAAAATTAATAGAGTATGTATTAGAGTATTAGATGTACAAGGACGATATTTTGAACCTTTGATGTCGGTGAGTAAGCACGTAACACTGAAGATTTTGGGCGGATGAATGGCTGAGACGCCGACGAAAATTCTCCATCTTTTTGCAAGCAAAAATTTCTCACGACCTTTTTTTAGTCGTTCGTCCGAAATGTCGATGGGAAAACCTAAATTTCTCAGCCGAAAAGTTGATGACAAAAAAATATTTTTTTTGTCATCAATTATTGTTATTTCTTTTAGCCATCACCTAGTCTCGTTTGATGTTCACCGTGTGTTTCGTGAAGTGTGTACCTAACACTAACCGATTACCATTTGGGGGGGGGGGGGGGCAAATGCATGGGCCGTCCCCCACCACATCCATTGAGGGGGACCGTCCCCCTAAATCTCGGCCCATGTTTCTTGAACTCACACATATTTCTGCTTCCTTTTAGTTCTCAAGGTTTTAACACTTTAATGATGATGTCTACAAGACAATTTATTTGGGTTGGTTGTCGCATGCAGGTTTCTAAAGTTGATATGCAAAATCTGCACCATTGCTTTCCTGGCATGACTTTTTCTACCACTGTGCATGATTTGGGTGTGACCTTGGACCAGGAATTGACCCTTTCAGACCACGTGAGGAATGTATGTCACACTTGCTTTACCATCTTCGTCAAATTCGATTGATACGTTGCTCGCTTACAACTAAGATGGCTTTGGTGCATGCATTTATATGTACGACAGTTGACTATGGCAGTGCTATCTATGCGGGTTTAACACATTAATAAGCTACAATCTGTCCTTAATGCTGCGGCTCGCCTGATAGGCGGCATACCAAAGTTTGGGCATATATCAAGTTTTGTACGGGAGGAACTGCACTGGCTACAAAACATATTGAATTTAAGATCCTAATACCTATGCATAATTGTCCAGCTGACCAAGCTCCAATTTATCTTAGGGAGCTTTGTGTGCCTGTACTATCCATTTCAGGCCGTAGATTTCTTCGCTCTGCTACGCATGGTGACCTGATTGTCCCTATATGACTCGAACTTCCAGTGTTGCATAAAAGCTTTGCTATAGTTGGTCCTTCTGTCTGGAGTAAGTTACCTAATAGGCCTACTGCCCAATATAGAGATAGGTGTCTGGAGTAAGTTCCCTAATAGGCTAATACTGTCGGTAATGAACTTCTTAAGTCTTTCTGTGCCCCTTTTCCGCCAGCATTGGAAAACCATTCTCTTTGATTGTGGTTTGGTGTCAGGTCGGGAGCGTCTCTGAGGAGTTTCTCTTGAAGTGGCACTATATAAATGCAAGATTACAAGAGTATACTTAAAGCGACTAGGAAACTGTTGATTTGGAAAAGTGCTCAGTGATAAAGTAAGTAAGTAAGTAAGTATATACTTTAATGGACCGCCTGCAAACGCACTGCGGGAACATCAATCAGTTATGAACAACAATGAATATGAATAAATATATATATACATATATACACATAACTAAATAATCAATAGGCCTAATAAAGTATAAGTGAAAATGCAGTTAATTTCATTGTTACATAAAGTATGCTAAATAGCAGAATAAACATATCGATAGTCATTTATATATCATTCGTGTAATAAAACCTTTCCCAGTTAAGGTATCAGCATATGGAATCTCTCGATTGTGTGATCGAGGGCGGAGGGAGTAGGTAATATTCTTTATAGGAGGCAACAGGCAATTAAGAACATGGCTAGAATTGTAAAGCACAGATGAAAAAAGAAAAGAAAAAAAATGCATATACGGAAGAGAAACAATTAAGTTTATTACATTAAATAGGGCCGAGCGGTGTTGGGGGGGGGGGGGGGCGCTGAGGGATCAAGAGTAAGAAATGGGCCTAGGAATGATTATGCACAAGAGTGCAAAACCTTCAAGGCAATGTGCTGAAGCATCAAGGATGGCTCATTCAACATTATGACAAGTCACCTGGGCTGACATATATTGGATATAATACCAAGGCTTTATAACTGATTGAAATACTGCATCAAGGTATGGAATGCATACCCAGGCCCGGATTGAGCCCTCAGAGGGCCCGCTACCATATTCTCAGGGGGCCTTAATCCACCTTGACCTTCCGTCACCATATCCTCCCACATGCTAATGCAACCCTATTATTGACTATATTACTGAAACTTAATAATGTGAAGCTTAATGAAAACAAAACAAATTTTTAAGCAGCAGTTTCAATGCAGATTATATTTTGTTCAGTCTAACCGTTTTAACAGTTTAAATCCTATGAAATAGGCCCTACCAATCGACTATGGTTCACATTTTTTATACTCTTGGCAGTATGCAAGCTGGTCAAGAATGTCATTGAAAGAAACAATGTCTAATAGATCACTTCCATCACTGAGAAGTACCATGCAGTGCAGTTAGACGCTTGTCTGTCATTGTTCACCGCAGCTTGTTCTTCAACAATGTCATTTTGCTGACCGATCTTTCACCAGAGCAGTTGGATACAATCAGGCACATGTAGGCCTACATACAGAGAGTAATGGGAAACTTAGATTGAAGATCATCAGTGTGCAGTACCATGCAAGGCCGTAGCCAGGATTTGATTTCGGGGGTGTTTCTTCAGTTTCTCGTCGGAAAACTTACAACCTTTTTTATAGTCATCCGGCCGAAATCTTCCATTTTCCATTTCGGGGGGTGTTTTCATGGTGTTTACATCATGTGCTCGTAAATGCATTATATTATTTTTGACATTTTTCATTTGGGGGGGGGGGGTGTTCAAACACCCAAAACACCCCCTAGCTACGGCCTTGGTACCATGGCAGGAGAATCTAGCGATTTAGGCCACAGTCTCTGTACTTTGCAAACAGGCAGTGCTATCATAATTATAGGTCGTGACTTGACCTGCCTATTTTGCTCTTGATCTGTCTTGTGACCTGCCAAAGTTGGAATTTTGATATCTTCTGTACATATAATTTCTTCGACCTAATGAATAACAACCATGACCTGGGTGCAACCTGCTGAAATTGTATAGCTAGCACCTTGCCACTGTTGTAACATAACGATCGAACTGAACCAATTCATCAAGGAATAAATACTGCAACTTCTAAACCACCAAAAATATGTCTTTTCCAATGCGAGTAACCTAACCTCTAATCATGTAAACATCCAGGACATCTAAGATGGTTAAAAGTCTGAGCACATTCTGAACTTCCTTGCATGCATCATTCCTATAATATCATAATGAAAGTACTAACTGACTGACGATTGCCAAAAGGCTTCAGCGCGAAATTAGTTCCTCCTTTCAAATGTAACTTCAGTTTAATTTCCCTCATTGATGTTTTCTTGTTTTATTTAAAAGTATGGAATACCAACAAAATCATGATTATAGCTGGCATATACAGGCCTATTATAGGGGCCATTGACTGACTTCATAAGACAAAATCAGCAATTGACATAAATTTACACACTTTCCTTGGAATGAAGTTGAATAAACAGGAAAAATACACATTAAAAATTCTTGTCATTCCGGATGGGGGCCCCTGACGGTGAGGGCCCGCTGTCATGGCATATTGGTAAATCCGGCCCTGTGCATACCTGAAACAGGGCATGGAAAACTGGAGAAAGCGCAAAAAGAGACACAAAATTATTTGGGGTTACAAAATTTGAACTTTGAACTATGAAGAAAGGTTGAAAGGTGTGGTCTAATGACACTGGAGAGAATCAGGAGAAGAGATCTAATTGAAGCATATAAGATCATCAATGGAATGTAAGCACTACATTGGGAGAGGTTTTCTGAATTAGCACGAAACAAAGCAACTCAGGGTCACAGGTTCAGATTGCTTAAGAAACCGAAAGTAACATTAGGACAGAAATTCTTCAGTTCTGAAGTTGTAGACTTGTGGAACAGTTTGGGTGAGAGCACGGTCTGAGAGCCATAGCGTTTAAGAAGCAACGAAAATTGGACTATTTAAGTGTTCCAAGTTAATTTACATTGATTCTTACACTGAACCACTCAAAACCCTTTTTATGTTAATACAGCTTGTCATAAAAGTGTGAAACTCTGTTTCCTCCTTTTGTGTCCAATTTGCTTGCTCTTGATATTTAGTGAAGTCATACAATTTATCTACATGTATAAAGGAGAATGTTTCTATGATTGCATGTAATGTTTGTCAAGATTGCATGGCCACCGTTTTGACCTAAAGTTGTAGACTTAGACAGGGTGCCACCAGGACAACCCAGTGGAGGGGTTGGCCAATACCCTCACCTTGCAGTGGAGTGGGGGGGGAGGCAATAAACACAAATTTCCGTAACAAGAAACCTTCAATTTCCATACCTTGGCCATACTTCGCAATTATTCGCCTAAAACTTTCCACCTAGACAGAGGTGACCATAGCTGGCACTCTCTCGTCTGCTCCCATGACATCATTGGCACTCTTTACGATAATATTGTTTTCGAGTCTTTTCCATTATTTTTATTCTGTACGTGGATTCACCCATATATTCTCTTAGCTTGTCTTCCATTTTCTATTCCAGTTAGTTGCACATTACTTTCAGGTTCCTTTTATTCACTCCCTGCCTTATCGCCTAGCTTTTGTCTCTTGATGAATTTCAATTTTACTTGAATGATTTTATCATGATGACCAAGTTATAATCTCTTTCTGTGTCTGCTCTTGCGCTCTTAACCCCTTTTTTCTGTAGCCCAGTTGACACCCTGCCACATCTTCCGGAGCTTTCCATGTGTACCTTTGTGCAGTGCTTAAAGTGTAAAATAAGAAGTGCCTGGACGCTCCTTACCTTTTCAGCTTTTCAGGTGTCTTGAGAAAAGCATCAAGAGGAACGACTCAGAAACCACATCTCTACATTATATCCCCAAGGATATGAAAGACAAACCCATCCATCCTTCAGTATTTTCTCCCTGGCACCTCACTTATCCCAGCGAGGGCTCGGTCATCCACCATATACTTTGTTCCCAACGGGGTGCAATGAGAAGGTGACATTACCCTGTCACCTTCTCATGGCAGTTGAATAGCACAGGCTTTCTTTTAGATGCTTATTACCCCGTTTCATACCCCACTTCTGTAATAACCCCCAAAGTTACTGAGCACTAGCTAGTAATGGAATGCATTACAAGTAACCGCAATGCACAACACTACAGATAAAACAATAAACCATATGCGCCATGTCTAAGTCAGAACTTTGCAATTTCTAAATCATCAGATGCTAGACATTTCTTATAAGTGTGATATAATGTATCATTTGTTCATTTCTTTGCATATTCAAGTGTGTGACAATGTAGCTTACAGCAGCACATACATGTATGATCTACACATCAAAGCATGCCACGAAATGTGAATAACATATCACAGACAACATGCAAATATGCAGATTCCACAAGCAATGGCTGCTATCCATGGAGGACACTTCAGAGTCAAAAAATTCTCTGGAAACCACACAACAGCTGAATTGAAGTATATACCATTACAAGTTGCATCTTCTATGACTGACAATAAGTAGACAAGCAAATCGTTGCCGACTAAACTGCCATCACACCACTATGAACACATTTCATGTCTTTGAGCATTCTGGCTACAATAAAATTGAGACTGCTGGTGACCACAAGAAAAAATATGAGCACAGGAAACACTCAAAGACCTTCTGAATATATACAATCTTACAACAACAACACAATGTTACTAATAGCAGACGTTACACTCACTGCATATAATATGACATTTGCTTTTTTTACACAGCAGAATAACATGCAGGGATCTTCATACTCGTACACACAAGGTATTGAACAATGTAAAGATACAGTGACAAAGTAAAACTAACTCCATTTTACCTTAGATGTTCAAACGAACTCCATTTTACCCTAGATGTTAGGTATAACACAATACTTCATAAAGCTATCAATGGTACAGAGGTACAATACTTAACTTAGAACTATCTAATTCTGTTTTTCAATAATCCTAAAGCAATTTCACTGGGCCACTTTCTTCTGCACAGTAAAATTAATAGCTATGGGGTTCATCTCGTTACTATGTAAACTTGAATAATTCCTAACAGTTTTAGCTTCAGACCAATTTAAATATTGAGAACTGTGCTACTATATTCTAAATCTCACATTTTGTACAGCTTCAGCCTGAACAAGTACTCCCGCGCACAGTAACATTGCCAACAAACTTTTTCACATCGTACCCTGGAAATGTAAACCAAGTGCTCATCAGAAACTTGTCAAGTTACCAAAACAATTCTCACAGTTCAACTATAACAAAGAAGACCATGATGTCAATAGTTGTTGCTAACCCTGTAACCGTTCACCCTTATTTCCATAGTTGAAATTCATTTGAAACTGTCACAACATTGTTCAATCATGTTGCAACTGCTGTGGAAAGTTTACTCACGCAATACGTGCTGTTTGGACTGCTCTGCTGAAGCGAATCAATCCGATGACGAATGCTGACAGAAGTCAGAGAGTACTTTCCATTACTTACAACGCATGCATATGGCATGTCACCACAATCAATTGGGTAGCAATGGTAAACACTCTGGTACAAAGAGCGCATGGATGCACGATTGTTTTCCACTACCCTTCCAAAGGTCTACTCAACATTCCATTCGGCAGTAGGACGCAGTTTGGAGCAGTAGGACGCGATGGACGCTTTGCATGGCTACCAAAGTTAAGTTCGGTTCCAGTAATAACTTGTAATAATCCGTCTCATACTCTGAATTGTAGTCATACTGCGTTGTATGTTTTAAATTAAAAACGAAAATATTATTGTTATCAATCTCATATCTCAAATCTAAACAGGGCTGAAAGTGAGCCGGGTCGGACCGGGTCTGTGACATGGCATCGATTTTCGAGGCCTGCTGTTGCCGGGTCTCAGCCGGGTAGCAAAAGGCCGCCAGGTACTAGAACTAGGTAAAAAAATGGTAGAAATTTTGATAATTTTGGGCAAATTACTAAAAAAAACTCGTCAGAAAAATTGACGGGTCAAAGGCATGCTCGTCCGCCAAAGTCAGACCCGGTAACTTTTCCAAACCACTTTCAGCTCTGAATCTAAAAAGTTACAACATGTATTTAAAAAATAATAAACATCAGTTCTGTAAATCTTTGAACAGTTTTGGCCAAAATGTACTAGAAAGCGAAAGTGAGAACTAAGGTTATATTTAAAATTGCATCACTCAAAAGACATAATACTTGCAAATAATTGTGGCTGCAGTCTGATAACATCAGTTGTCCCATGATTTGACGTTAAAAAAATGTGTCATCATTGAACATCATATATAATTCGAAAGACTACATGGAATGAAAATAATTGCAGTTGTGATGAAAATGTTTTAAGCAAATCAAAGTATAGTGTCCTTAAAAGGGAAGTACATAGACAGACTGTCAAATGCCTTTATAAATACAAGATACTTTGCATAGCTAAAACAAGACATTGGACCGTTTTTAAGAGTAAGGGGCTTGTGGGCTAACCACTTCCCAATGGAACATTCCAATTTTACCCTCAATAAGAAAGAAAAAAGTTAAAATTACATGGTCACATAAAACTAGTAAAGATAAGATGGAAAAGCAAAATAAGAATTGACACATGGTAGGCAAGAATACATCATATAAACATAACTTAGGAGCTAAAAAATCATTAGCTTTTTTTAGTGTATCAACAAGCAAGTTGCAAAACCAATTCTGAAACTCTTGGCAAATAGCTGTGATAAGACACATGCTGCATACCTGACAACCCGACAAAAAAACCTTACTTGCACATAAAAGAGTAGTAATGCAATGGTGAGATTTCTGCTCTGTTTCCAAGAAGTTCATCATATTACCAACTGAAACGTGAAAACCTTAACCAAAGAACAAACCGGTCATTTGAAACATTGTCAAATTTTCTCAAGAACAATTTAAGATTACAATGCTGAACCTTTCAAGAACCAAAGGTTGCTATTTTATACCCCGTGAATGCTTGCCTCTGGACCTGCTCCATGCGGAACATGGTGCCTTGGGCCAACTTTCCAGCAGCTGTCTAAGCTTAACCTGATTGGCCTCTCTACTGAATTTCGGAACTATACTTTCTCTACCTTGGTCCGAAATCTTAGCATACTATTGGACATACATGGCGTCCCGATGAAAAGTAGATCCCAACAAAAAGTGTCATTATTCGGTCAAAACTTTCAGTATTTTCCTGAAATTTTAAAAACAGCAGTAGCCATATTACCAACTAATCCTAACGCCATTTAGAAATGTTAGTGAGTTTACGAGCATTTCAGATGAGCACCTGAAAAGAAAAATTTCCAACATACAAAAGCTGAAAGAAAGTGAAGTTCTTGTTCAAAATGTCCTCCTTGTTCACGGACATGACAGTAGACATAGTAGTGTAGTAACTGTCAGTGAAATACTAAAAGTTTTGACCGAGTTGTGACACTGTTTGCCAGGGTCTACTTTTCATCGTACTACATGGTGATTCATAAAAAACGTTACCCTACATATTTTACTGTAACTCTGCCAAATATTATTGGGTGGTTCCTGATCCATATCCTTTAACTTTCATCAGGTTATGTTAAAAAAATTTAAGTGAAGATAGAGGAGTTATTTTTGCATATTGTGAAAGTTAAAGTGTATGTTCGAATTGACCTCCTTGGGCATGCATTAGTACAACATCTCTGTAATATTGTCCATTGACCTCAACACCTGGTTCGATGAAATGGATATGTTCGTACGACCAAGTGCAGATACCACAAGGGTTTGCTGAAAGTTGGTCGAATCCACAAAATATGATTTGCTGGAACGTCCCTCTTCCGTTTATCGTCAGATACGTAAATGCGATCATTTTTATTGTTACCGGGTGCTGCTGCAGTAACCAATTTCTTATCAGGAGCTATCTAAACCAGATGAAATTGATTAAGTTTGCATGATACAACCTCAGTGGCTGACAGGAACGTTGGAATCTTTCTTGTTTGTCAAGATAGGCGTGACGTCATTAGTTTCGTCATCCGCATTACGTCATTATAGCCTTGAATGTGACATACCTTAAATAGCGTTTGGCTAGAGCATCAAGGGTCATTATTCTGAAATTTCATTAAAATTAATGGTCATTGAAATGAGTTATATTGAGTTATAGCAGGGTAATGTTTGTTATGAATCGCTGTGTATAGGACATAATATACCATCAGATTCTTTGACAACACAGGTGTACATGTACATGCACAGTCTTTCGTCTAATGTTGCTTCTACAGTGAAGGATATGGGTCAGGCACCACCCATGCCCTGAAGGCATGGATGGCATCAAACCATCTCAGTCTAAACCCTGCTAAGAACAAACCCTGGAATATTGGCAGCAGCTCTGTACTGTATTTCCCAGCTATACTTTCTCCACCTCGGTCCAAAACCATGGCATCCTACTGAACGAGGAACTTACTACTTTTGCACCTCATCTCAATCGTCTCAGTCGTTCCTGTTGTTACCAACTGCGTCAGATTCACACTGTTCCTCGCTCTTGTCTCAACTGGTGCTGCAACCACACTTGTTCATTTCATAGCTCACCTCGACTATGGCCTATCCCTTTGTTCAGGCTTACGATCTGGTCAGCTGGTTTCCCTTGACAGTATTCTATATGAAGCTGTTTTGAAACAAACTGACAAGCTTGACATATTTTGTGTGCATTCTGCAGTTTCTGGCTGTGCCCACTACCATGTGTCTCCACCTGCATTTGGTACACACTATGCCCAGTTGCACATGCACCAATCATGAGTTGTCTAATACTTTTATCAACGTTTACCATCTCATACAAGATTCACAAAATTTGTGCTGAAACTCATTACAGCAATTTTCTATCACTGATGAAGCTAGCAAGCCATACTTTCCAATAACAACAATATCAACAACCTCAAAGCAAAATATAAAACAAGAACTTATGACTTGCATGACATGGAGCAGCATCAGCAACAAGGAGATAACGAAATTCTCCTGCAAAATCAACAGAGTGTTTTCTAACAGCATCCACCACCATTGTCAGTCTTTTTCTGGGCAAGACTAAGAGTGACTCCCTCACGGTTTGCAAGACCGTCCTTAACCCCATCCCAGCCCTCTTCGACCTTGATCAGTCCCTTTTCTACCAGAGCATAGATGTCGCCTGCCATCGTCTGAAAAGCCTCTTCGATGTTCTGTCCAGTTTTTGCTGATGTCTCCATGTATCGGAAGCCATGCTGCTCGGCAAACTGCCGGCCTTCCTTGTACATCACAGCCCGATGGGCTTCCATGTCGAATTTCTGCCCGATGACCATGTAAACAGCTCGGTGAGGCAGAATGTGGAAACGTGACTCTTCAAGCCACTCCTCAAGATGTTCAAAGCTCTTGCGTTTTGTGATATCGTAAACCAACATTGCACCAACAGAATTCCTATAGTAGGAACGTGTTATTGACCTACATGAGACAAAAGCATAAAATCAAAATCAAACATGTCTGCATCCAGATAACACTTAAAGTGTTGGAGTGACTATGATGTCTAAAAAGTACACAAACAACAAGTAGGGCCCCCAGAAATTCACGATCTTGCGCAGCGCAATTTTTGCGCAAATTTCCAGGTTTGGCGCAACAGCGCAAAAATCGGCAATCCGCGCGATTTTAGCGCAAATTTTGACAAAATCTTGCTAATTTATCTAAATTGGGCTTTGATTGACTTAAAATCACCGCGGCCCATGACAGTTCAACATAACAACGACGACCGATGTGCGGTAATCAAAATGGCGACCACCGAATGGGATGAAATTATAGATGAATTTTTAGTTAAAGATCGATTTTTTGGTGGTAACGCACAAACTTATAGTATAAAAAAATCCAGAACTTCACGGCCACACAATAAAATGTGCTAGACGAAGTTTCTCAAAGCGGTCACACAGCAGCGTCGCATACTGTCTCGGCTTATGACAGAACGAACGCATTTAATCTATAGGCGTCAGGCTCGCACACAAAAACGGAAAGCTAGCACTCGGCACGTTGTGTAACTTGGTGATTCATTATAATATTGGCTATTATAATACTATTTAGAAGTTGGCATAACTCCGAACGGCGGTCCCAAATTAAAATATATAGTCTATATCGTAAAATGTTGTAATTGTCACACAACAACTTGAGGTACTTTCCGAAAACATCCGACTTGTGGCTAAAACGCCACTGGAAAGAATCATGCTGATAAACTCCGTTATAGATATGTCCAACGTGTTGATGAAATAGAAGCTGGGTTGATGGAAAAATAAAATGGTTTTCTAGTTTAAATGGAAGCTGTATTGATGATTTTCATTCATGCATTTCAACATGCATCCAGCTTCTAGTCTACTTCAGATCTAAAAATACCGTCTATTTCTCGCTCGTTATTTTCGTCAATCCAGCTTCTATTTCATATATAAATATACCCTCATCCAGCTTCCATTACTTAAGCGTTTTTCATCAATCCAGCCTCTATTTCAGAACTAGAAACACCTTTATCCAGATTCCATTTCTTTTGCGTTTTTCCATCAATCCAACCTCTATTTCATCTGTAAAAACTTTCATCCAGCTTCCAATTCTCAACCGCTGGACCAGTTGGATAATTAGCCCAAGTTTGAGCAAATATACCTACAGAAATAGGCTGTTCGCAGCAACGGAGGTGTGCGCAGTATGAAAATAGCATGGAAAAACAGCAATTTTAATTTGGGACCGCCGTTCGGAGTTATGCCTAGAAGTTACATTTGTAATGAGCGTAGATTTCGGTGGGCGCAAATTTTGCAAAATTCAAATTATTTGCGATCGTCTGAATACATTAATCTTATGGTTATAGGAACTTTATAACTGCATTTTTGGCTGGATTGTCTAATTTCTAGAACGCCAAAGCTTTACATTAAATGACAAAAACACTGTTAGATACTTTGGTACACTGATTCAATGAGAAATAACGAACATTTTGATTTTTTAACCTGCGCAAAATTCGCGCAAATTTATCGTTTTTGGCGCGCAATTTTTTCAATTTTTTGGCGCAAATTTCTGGGGGCCCTAAACAAGGAATGATCACTGAATTCTTCAGTACAACGAACTAAAATGGTTTCAGCCACATAATTTGGATTCTACAATATTCTCCTCCAACAACTTTATGATAACGCATCTTGGTTTCCTTGTACATGTCATTCATCTTTTTATAACCTTCAACTGGGCTCTCCACAACAGTTCAATACATTTGAAACGTTTCATTCTTAAAGCCTCACTTAATGAGCTGGGCTATTTCTGCTCATAACATTGGAATTTGTGTTTGAACTGTATCACGTTTCATAACTACTAAGTGAACTGTATTGAAGTTGTGGTAAAGATGTCCACATGCAAAATGAGTCAGCATATCCAAGTTTTCAATTATATCTCAGGAAAACGAACTGGTCTTCAGTCACCCCAATCCTTCTAATTTGTTTTGTACTGGCATCACAAAGACACATGTATACATGCAATGTCATGCATGGAGAAATGCAGTTCAGAATTCTGCAATTTGTGTCATAAGTCTCTCTTATTATTAATATTAGTAAGCAGTAACTACCATCACACTGATGTCTAATGCATCAGCCAAAAGCTAACCAAACCACACCTTAAATCAAGTCAACATCTGGAATATCAGTCCACCACTTCTCTGTCTAGTCTACAGTAGAGACACAGTTTGAGAAGGATGTCTTAAGTAGAGACACAAGTGACAGAGCAGACGAACCAATACACAGAGCAAGTTCAAAGCCCAGGTCTAGCAAATGAAAGCTCATTCAATAACAACAGTTCAGTTTTTGGGTACAGCCAAAGAAAGATTTCTAATTACGTTTTTGAATATTGATATAATGAATAGACTAATTTTTAAATACCGTGGTTAGCTACAGTTCAATGTTTATAAACAATATGTCCCAATCTCAAAGATATTCTAAATTGTGAACTAGAAGATAGTGTACTGATTCAATTAAGTTCACAGGTCATAATGCAAGACAGAAGCAAGTGACAGTAATCTATATAACTGGAGAACAATGCGCTCACTACAAGTATCACAGAAAACAGAAAATGTGGCTGTGAATGTGTGAATGTACATTCGTGGCTGACAACCTACAGTCCTACACTTTACCGCCACTGACATAGTTGCTCCTATGCAGAGTGAAGAACATCCAAGCAATGAGCAGGATCGCCATACATTTACTATCGAGGTGGGGTGGGTGATGCACTAATATGCAGTGTTTTGCCAGTGTAAGCGACATTGAGACATGGACTATATAATTATATTATATAGCCATTCCATTTCCGGAAAATTGTCAAATCCAAATTCTATTTCAGCTATATTATTTTCATCAATCCAATTTCTATTTCACCAGAAATTATTTCCATCAATCCACCAGAGTTTCTAACCCTAACCGAACTTCACGATGCCCATTAAACCTGAACCTAACCCTCACACTCATGACAAAGACTAAACTCTTGTTATAATTATACACATGTAGTCTATTTTTATGGAGATTAGACAGCACCAGCACCAAACACATCTGCCCCGAGGCCCCCGATACAGTATATTAGTGCCCCCGATAGTAAATGTATGCCGTAGGATCAACCAACTTAATAAGTGAGTCACGAATTTTCAAAGGTTTACGCCATTTCAACTCTTTTCAGCTGCAGTGGAGTGTTCCACAGCAGAAATTCAAAATCATATAACTATTTACGTTTTTGAGAGGTGCTAGATAATTAAAACACACAGACCAGACATCATTACATTATTTGTATATAGATAATATGGGTAATTGTGAAGATCAGGGTCTTGTCTATGTAAACAATATGGCCGCCCAAGAAATCGCTGTTACCTATTAGCCGCATTCCATGAGCAATAAACGCGAGATCTAAGTAAAAGGGTGAAGTCAATAATTCTAGATGAGAGAAAATATGCAATAAATATGAGTAGTCCTAAATAGAAAGTTCGAATGTGAAGAAAGCTGTACTTTGAAAACTGATTAGGAGTTTTTAAGCTCCTTTTGATGACGTTGGCCAGGTTAGGCATTGTGTTGATTAGGGTTAGTTCAGGCGTTGTGACCGTTGGTTAGGGTCAGGTTAGACATTGTGACTTACTTAGATTGGGGTTAGAATTAGTGTCCGCATTAGATACTGTCCAAAGAAACCTTATGTGCCGGTGGACAGTATCTAATAACGACACTAACACTAACAGACACTCACAACGCCTAGTCCACTTTTTGTGTGCATCCATAATTTCGTTATCTTTTCCGACATTCTTCTTATTAATTTGAGCATGCTCCTTCCATCTTTAATTCCCTAGATTGTAATATATTTATTGTCGCAATAAAATAAAAATGTTCTATTTACTTACTTAGAAATCGTGGTAAACAAGCACACTGCATGCCCGTACTCCAAACAATATGGCTGCCAACGAATGCACTGAAAATAGAGCGCACCGACCTATCGACGACATCGCAACATGCATCCCAACATGCAAAGCGCTCAGTAAGTAAGTTGCCCGTGGACATGCAAGATAAATCCAACTTCTAGTTTGCCGAGAATCCTTTTAATCGATCCAGCTTTCTGTTTAGGCAAGAATTTGCTCTATAAATCTCGTTTCTATTTCGTCAGCAAATATTTTTCATTGAAAATTATTGTTCATCAATCCAGCTTCAGTTTCAGCAGAATGACCACTGACCCTAAAACTAACCCTAACCGACCCTCACGACGCCTAACCTGAGCCCTAACCGACCCTCACGCGATAAATCCCGTTTCTATTTCGTCAGGAAATATTTTTCATCGAATTTATAAATTTTGGTGGTCAGAACTTTGCGCTCTTCGACCAATGGGGAGCTGCTGATCCCTCGAACCCGCTCTGCTACCAGACAGCATCGAGCCTTCTCGGTTGTTGGCCCGTCCACATGGAACGGCTTGCACTACGCTTACTACCTCGGAATAATTTGCCTGCTTTCTACAAGTTGCTCAAGACCTATCTTTTTAGCTGTGGCTGGACTGGGAGCGCCTCTGAGTAGGTTTCTTGAAGGGGCGCTATATAAGTTTTCGGAATGAATGAATGAATAAAAAAAGAACCCATCACATTAAACATTTCTTATTCACATCGCTCTAATTTTTACTGTTGCTACTTGTGCAGATTACTTACTTACTGAGCGCTTTGCATGTTGGGATGCTTGTTGCGATGTCGTCGATAGGTCGCTGCGCTCTATTTTCAGTGCATTCGTTGGCAGTCATATTGTTTGAAGTACGGGCATGCAGTGTGCGTGTTTACCGAAAACGTGTTAATTTGTTGTGTTGATTACTTTACTCACTGAACCATTGCATTGTTGGATGCGGTTGATAATATATCTCAATGGCAGCAGCGCTCTATTTTAGCGATATCTTGGGCGGCCATACTGTTTACATGAACGAGAACCTAATCTTCGCAATTACCACCATATGATTGCCGTCGTTGTCCCCATAATATAATAATCATCACCGTTCTCAAAATGATTATCGTTGTTTTTATACCGAAATCGTTCCTGCCCGGCAGTGTCCCACAGCTGGAGCTTAACCCGTACCCCGGGTTTGACATCGATGAGACGAGCATAGAAGTCTACTCCGACCGTGGGTTCGCACATCTCCTCAAATTTTCCCTCCGTAAAATACTTCAGAAGACACGACTTTCCCACGGTGCTGTCTCCGATAAGAATCAGTCGAAACTGATAGTTAAAGATCAGGTCAACCATTATAAATCGATAGGCGCCGAATAGCTTCTGCTTAACATAATCGGAACCGGAAGTTGACCTCGCTTAACGTAAACCCATGCGTAAACCAAACACGTCGCACACTCTCGTCCGAATAAATAGCCTAATAATGTTGAGATAATGCGGAAACTGCGGATATTTAAAGATTGAGTCTCAACTTCTCAAACAATCAGTTCTTCATCTCAATCTGAAGATTCCGAATATGAGTCGCGAAGTCTGGGGAATAAAACCTTTGCAGTTATTTGTCAGTTGCGTAACTTTTCGTATAGACTTTATTGTTTTCATTCAGCGGCTGCAGTGAACGGCCATCTAGCGAACGAACTCATTCCGATTTTATATCATCATCGTCATCAATCACCATTAGCAGTGTGCTCGTAGGTGTCCAATGTCAGCTTCGTCTTCTTTTCCCATTCGTACTTGTCTTGCGCGAGGTGGAACAGTAGTGGACCTCCGCACCAATTGATCCTCTATGTCGTTCGTCTATTCCGTATGAGGTCAGCTTATACCTCGATCTTTTGTTGTCTACCTAAATTATTCCAAATACCAGAGTTTCGATCGAGCTTTCTGTCGTCTCCCATGCAGTGTGAGAATTGTGAAAAACAACGGGGGCTGGGGCTGGGGCTGGACTACGATCCGCTTGGAATTGGGATGTGAAAAACAGACTTTACTATGGGACTCTAAGAAAGACTGGGGTTGAACCCCCCCTCCAACCCCTGTCAATTCCCACTCTACTCCCCTCCTTGTGATAATTATACCCAAAGAGACTCAGTTTGCATCTCATTGGTTTTTTGTAGGATTGTTTCTGTCCAGACCACTCTCCGGAATATTTCTTCGTTGGTCAGTTTTTGTGTCCACTTTATTCCTAGAATCTTCCTACAGGCCTACATATAGCACTTGCTTTCAACTCGTAGGATTCCTCTCCTAATTGAGCTGGTGGACGTTGGACCCCAAGACTCGCACCCGTGTAGTGATGTGCTGAAGATCGTGGTGCTGAGGACTTTCATCTTTATCGTTATCTATAATCTTAAAAAGACGAAGTTGACATTGGACACCTACGAGCATATGGCTCATGGTGAATGATGATGATGATGATGATGATGATAATCTTAATGTCGAAAACTTGTTCACTCGCCGACTCACATACATTCGTTTCAAATACCGAGTGTCACTCGGTATTTGAAACGAATGTATGTGAGTAAGTAATCAACAACAAATTAACACGATACATAACCACATAGTGACATAGGCCTAATCTGCGAATCGTAGCTACAAGCTTATTAAGTTGGGTGCCGTGCACCATACATATAATCTCGCTCTCTTTTTCTTGGATCTTGTCCATTGCTCTTTCGAGGTCAGCTATAACTATAAACACTGTGGATGATGTTCGATTTTAGGTACAATAGGCTAAATTTATAAACATTGGTGAGCCAAAGTTTATGCATCTGATTC
This sequence comes from Lumbricus terrestris, assembly GCA_949752735.1. Taxonomy (NCBI): domain Eukaryota; kingdom Metazoa; phylum Annelida; class Clitellata; order Crassiclitellata; family Lumbricidae; genus Lumbricus; species Lumbricus terrestris. The sequence goes on from OX457048.1 coordinate 19,267,244, forward strand.
GTGTTTTTCAGTACTAGGCTAACTTATTATTCTGTTGTGTTGTTTGCCTCGGGTCTGTTGAAAAATAAGTTAGCCCCTCCCACTCCTGGATTGGCCGATCAGGAGCGTTCCAACACTTAGGCCATTAGTGTTAAGTTACCGAACCTGCTGACAGGCTGCTGTAGCCGACCTGCGTGTCGTGCGAAGCTGGCCGTATTTCGTATAACTTGTACCTGTAATCGTTCTGCGGTGTGTCAGATTGAATTTGAATAAACGAATATTATTATTATTGTGTTCATAATTATTTAAATAATACGTTGCTTATCAAAGTTATTATTATAATCAAATTTGACGTGAGACCTACAAGGTAGCCTGAAATACACAGTTTATATTGAAAGTAGGTCTATAGAATTAAACATTGGATATAGAAACGCGGCAATGAAGTTGTCACAAAGAATTACTTACTACACCCGTTGCGATTTCCTTTTTATATGAAACTCAGCTTACGTCACAATTCCCAAAAATGACGCAATGGCGCCATTGTTATTTGTTTCTCGTCAGTTTCGTGAATCGTGATAGTTGTTCATTTCTGTCGAAGACGGTGAAGATGTCGAAGAAGACAGCGACAAAAACGATTAAAACGGCAACAAAATATTTAATGCGACAAAGATGGTGGGAAAAGAAGAAAACGAAGACCAATGACACTGTTCTCCAACTGAGCGGCAGTCGATCATCGGAGTGAAAAAGAAATTATTCGTAATGTATGTGAAAGATTTTTCGCCGTCGTTTGAAAGATCGAAAATAATCGATCATTTAATAGCTAACGAAAGAAGTTTAGTGAAACATGAAATATTAAGCTTATTATGAAATGAGAAATTAACTTGATGCAAGTTACAAGAAGTGAATATGAAAGTAAAGTAGAAAAGTAGGCGTCTTAGATGAAAAAGTAGAAAATTTTATTTGACAGTGGACGGTCCCGTTTCTTTACTGCATCAGCTGTTGGCTTGCTAAATATTCATCTAGCGCTCTACATTAAAAATGTCAAATTTGCCTCATAATAAAAGTTTGGCCTAAAATTCGAAGGCCATTTTGTCTGTCTTTGCACCTTTATGTCGCAAACAATGACCATTCCCATAGCAAATTAACAGCCAACAGACAATGACCAATGTCCTCTCCAGAATTATGACGTATAGCAATGTTGATTCCCCCCCCAAGAAGTCTAACCTGACGTCAATAACATTTTGGGACCATAGACGTCGTTTTTGTGGACAAGGAATGATAAAGCTCATTATGACGTCATGCATGAAGTATTTGGCCGCACACAATGACATTGACGATTATCGATTCCGCAGATTGAAGAGCCACGTTGTGACCTTACATGGGCGTTGCTCTGTCTTATTTCGTTTAGACATAGGAAACCATTTGGAAACAAGATGAAGATTACCTGAAGCAACCATGGATGGTCAAGAAGTTGGTGGACATGAATCACCTGATGGAGGTTGAGAGTCGGAGGAAAGGCGAGCGTCAAACGCACGAAACCGCGATTGCTGATGAAGGCAAGAATCGATTTGTTCATTCATTTATCCGTTTATACATCTATTGATCTATTAATTCTTCTGCTTGTTCATCCATTCATCCATTCATTCATCTATCCATCCATCCATCCATTCATTCATCCATTCATCCAGCTATCGGATAGATCAATTAGCCAACAAACGAGGCACAGCCAAGCTGGTCCAAGCAAGATGGTCTTGTAGGCCTACTTTATTTCTTCGTATATAATAATGATAACACAATTACCACATGTCTGTCATAACATGTATTATTATCTTCGTTGATTTTCTGTGTTGCTTTAGGAACCGCTACATGGCTGTCTGAAGGGATTGACCTGGGAGGATTCAGAATTGGCCTGAGAGATTGTCAGGAGTGACGGGTGTGTGGCTCTTTATTGTTTTTGTTCTTGTTGTGTGTTTGTAGTTTATTTGTATTAGTACCTGCCGGGCCTCTGGCGTGGCGTAAAACCCCGTAAGCTCCTCGCAAAGGCAGGAGGGCCCCTGGCGCGGACGCCATGGCTTAAAATCCCGCAAGCCCATTATTATTAATTTCAAATTTATTGTTTTTATTAATGTGTTGTGCGTTGTTGAGCCGTGGGATGTAATGTAATGTAATGTAATGTAAATCTTCGAGAATTTCTCAGCGCCCACAAAAGCCACGTCAGGGAGACCAGCTTATTCACCGGCGCTATATCAAATCAAGTCCGCAATAGCCAGAGCTGCCGTTTTCGTTCCGGTGCCAGGTCAAAATCCGGGGAGGTCAAGCCGAGGGATGAGAAGGGGGATGAATGGGCGATATGATTAGAGGGAAGTGGTGATTTGGAGGCTTGCAGGTGACGTGGAGGCAGATCGCAGTAGGCCATTGAAAGAGCTTCAACTCGATCGAAGTATCCGCAACTCAATCGACACAACCTCAAGAGAATGGCAACCTCAAGTCCTCAACTCAATCAACAACGAGGCTGACGCTGACACAAAAACTCGTCAATATGTTCGAAATTGAAACAGTTTTTGCTAATGCAATCGATTAACAGTGTGGGGCGATGGACTTTGTAATAAAGCAACAGTTATTTGTATTTTCTGTGTCGTGTCTTTCTGGCTGTTCTCAACTTTGACTGTCGATCGCTTCTGCCATCGTATGCTATAATTATGTCGAAGTAGGTGAGCGAGTAAGAAGGAACCAAATTTCTAATAAGCAGTTTTGCGAATCTCTAGTCCTACTAACACAAAGTCCTTGCTATATACTAATCCTGACCTTTTTTTAACTTAATTCTATGCTGGAGCAGGTAACTTCAGTGACTGAAACAAAACTGTGAAAGAGTCAAATGTAAATGCTATAGAAGAGGCAGATGAACTGGCTACAGGGGCACATGTTGAGGGGAAACTCGCTTTTGAGGACTGTTCTCGAGGGAAGAATGGAGGGAAAGAAATCACCAGGAAGACCAAGAAAGATGATGATGGACTGGTTGATAGACAGAGAAAAAGGACAAGGACATAAAGAAATCAAGGAAATAGCACAGAATAGACAAGAATGGCGGAGGCGGAAAAACTTGCATGTGGAACAACAAAAAGCCAGAAAAAGAAAGAGAGAGATACTTGGTGGTGGGAGGAAGAGGTGCAAGCAGCAATAAAAAGATTTTTTCGGGCACACATGGGTAAAAAAAGCTTAACAAGCTATATTTTCTCAAGATTTACGTGAAATGACCAAAAAAAGTCATCAGATTTTTCGGGTAAAAATAAAATGTTTGCCCCCTCCCCACTGCCGAAATGTCCCCTACGCCTATGAGGGCCACTATACCCACAGTCAGCACGCAACCGCCCCGCAGTAGCGGGTCATGTTTGGCCTTTTGGTGGAAGCGGGGTGGGGTGGAGGGTTGGCGAAAACCCCAAATTTAGCGGTCAACGCGGGTACCTCAGAGAAGTAGTGTCGAAAACCCAAAATTTCCCGGGCAACGCCGGGTCCCAGGTTCCCGGACAATTCGTCGCCGGACAATTCGGACCGGACAATTCGGACCGGACAATTCGGACCGGACAATTCGGACCGGACAACTCGGAACCGAACAATTCGGACCGGACAATTCGGCGCGGACAATTCGGAGACGGACAATTCGGAGAAAATTTTTGTGAGGACAATTCGGACCCAGACAATTTGGAGCGGACAATTCGGAGCGGACAATTCGGAGCGGACAATTCGGAACCGGACAATTCGGACCGGACAATTCGGACCGGACAATTCGGACCGGACAATTCGGAGAGGGCAATGCTTAGCAGTCAAAATTAGTGATGGAACTCAGATTTTCATACCCATCTCCATCACCCAAATAGACCTGCATAGGTTGACCTGATAGGCTACTGGTCATCAAAATAAACACTAGATCAACTTTGCACCCCACTGTCTTTCAGTCTGCGTGTAAACTTATGTCTGTTTATTCGTACGTCTCTTTGCCCGTTTGTCTGTCTGTGTCAATACGTATGTCTGCCAATCCATTTGTGATCTACGTCAGCCCACTCAATTTGAACATGTTTTGAAAGCCATAAGATGCTGCATTTTGACCTTTTGAATCTTTCATATTTATGACAATAAGTAAGTCCAAAATGGCTTCAATGCAATACTATAGGTTATAATATTATCTGTTCTTAGTCCTTGGCCTGCCATGAGGTCCCGTATGCACTTTGGTGTTGGGGGAGTTTCTCACTTCCAATCAGTCAGTGGGTCCCTGGACATGAAAAATCACCGAGGTGCTTGTCCGCCATGACGTCACGAATGGCGCAATTGCAAAATCCAATATGGCCGCCACCGGCCATATTGGAAAATTGGTCTTTATTATTTCTTACACGATATGCACGTGTAATAACTCTAATATTACTAATTCAGGTATGTAGAATTCATTTCTAAAATTGATTTTGTCATCCGGGGTCATCTGAAGGTCATACGGTCATTTTCAAGGTCATTTAATACATCTTTTTCATTTATCACAGCATATGCACGTGTAATACCTCAAATAATACTGATTCAGGTATGCAGAATTCATTTCTGATATTGATTTTGTCATCCGGGGTCATCTGAAGGTTATAGGGTCAACGTCAAGGTCATTCTTGAATTTTTTTCATTACTTACATCATATGCACGTGTAATACCTGAATTGTTACCGATGCAGGTATGTCGAATTCATTTAGGCTATGATATTGTTTTTGTCATCCGGGGTCATCTGAAGGTCATAAGGTCATTGTCAAGGTCATTGTCAAGGTCATTGTGTCGCATCAATGATGGGGATTATAACTTGACCTAATACTGACATTTTCTTAGAAGCAGTGCACCGAAGTTTTCCTCCCATCTGTGATTTAATGGCTCTAGTTTTGCCTCGCGTTCATTGTGTGTTGCAAGTAGTTGGCATGCTCTGTGCACCAGGAAAGCCCCTCGCTGGATGTGGCCTCTGATCTCGCTGCTTGTAGGAGGAAGAGCGTCAATTCCGACTGTGTATGTGATATAGTTTTCTAGTCTCAGCTGGTCGAACGTCTCACAGGTTGTATTTGACCTTGCTCCGGCCCAGATACGTAACAAGTTCTTTTGTGCTAATGCTGCATCTTGTTCTAACAGCGTGTCTGTCTCTCCACAGTTTGTTAGATACTGTACTGGGTCGCAGACTAAAGTTGCGTGTTTGGAACTTTGGATCCCACCGTATACGCATGCAGTCGTCTCCTGTCAACACATGTGACTTGATGACTACTTTGGCCAGGTATGCTCCACGTTCAGAAACCGCTTGATGCAGAGGAATCATTCGCCGATGTTCACCAGTGCCATACTGCTGCCACATCTCCTGCAACCCCAGGTCAATGAAGTATAGTGTATAGCAATAATGCGAAAGTGTCCATGTCGTTTGAGACTACGACAAATCTCTTGCAGTGTTGCACACAAACAGCCAGGCTGTCCAGTCTACGTGCACCACCAGCCTGGCATCCGCCTCCTCGATCCAGTTCAACAGGTCTGGGATCTCTTCTCTGCCAGTCGACATTGCGGGAAGTGCTTGATCTTCAGAAACAAGAGAGCTGGCAATGACTGTAACATTGCCATAGGCTCGATTGCTAGCAATATCTCTATCCAGAATCTGCAGATTTTGCTTGTTTTCCAGCGATGCCTAGAACTTTTCAAGTTCGTGAGGAATTGGCGTGTATCTGTTCATGCTGAAAATTCGATGCCAGATGTTAAGTCAACACGCCGCATGCGCTCCCCTTTCTTAAGAGACATCTCAATGTAGGAGTCGAGTTCCAGATGGACGTACTTCACATTTTGGCAAAAGGGAGAAGCTGAGGTTATGACGGCCTCGATAACCTGCCAATATTGGGGAATTGCGTGAGTGGCAGCTGTCGAATCATAGACATGAAATCTACCACAACACGAGTGTCAAGATTAGACTTCTGGCACCATTTGGTGAGGTCAAGTTTAGGCTCAATCTCCCCCACAAGTAGCGACTTGCTGGTGTGAGCTGGAATAACGCCATCAAATAATGGAGACGCTGAGACCAAATTGTGTGAAAGTATCTGCCTGATGCCCACACCTCGTTCTTTAGCAATGTCCATGTTCCTATGTGCCTCTGCTCTGTCCTAGGATGACCGTTCATTCCTCTCCTTTTTCTATTGTTGATGCTGTCTTCTGAGGCTGGTCGGTGAACCGTGGCAGTTTCGACTTCGATATGGTCATCCTAATTTTCTTTGTCTTCCCTACTAAGCGATCCCATCTGTACGAGCGGTAGGCATCAGTGCATCCTCGAAAAAATTAACTTGGAGCATCCCTGGCCAAGGCAGTCATCAAGGCACATGTGTTGACAGGAGACGTCTGCATGAGTAAGGTGGGATCCAAACACGCAGCTTTAGCCTGCAACCCAGTACAATATCTAACAAACTTTGG
>OX457048.1:19278678-19296178 GCA_949752735.1 Lumbricus terrestris
TGAGTAATGATGTCTCTTTTAGTGAATCTACTTAAATCTATGATGTTACAAATGCAATTATTAAATATAGGCATATTAGCGATTTTGTTCAAATGTGACCATTGCTGGTTCACATCAGTCTCATCTGGGTTACTCCGAAAAAAGCAAGAAGCCTGTACAAGAGATCGGTGAAGTCTTTTGCAAATAATACCCAAAAAAGAAATGTCCTGGCATGCGTTTATTTACATAAGACCCAACTGTATGGTTAACGAGCCAATCGTAAACGAGGGACGACGAGACACCAATTCTGACCTTCTCCAGAACTCATAATAGAACGCATCCATATGGAGACCCTTGCGTCAGGAGAGGACAGCTGCTACAGCGGCATTGCGTCGCCCCTCGCAACGCCACCTAGCGAGAGCGACGCAGGACGTTGGACGACGACGACGTCAATATGGATGGATTCGTGTAATTCTGTCAATATGCTAATGACGCCATTTTCCTGCGACGATGCATAATATACGCATTCATCTGCAGCATCGGCGTTTAGTTATTCCGAGTGACATCCGGGCATCTGTCTGCTTGACCGTCTGCTTATCTTGCTACTTGTCACCGTGTGTAAGTCCGCGTTTGACTCAACGACACATCATACGCACCTCGTAATTAACTTCGAATTGCTTATGTTTAATTTAGCACATTATCAAAATATATTGACGAGCTAAACATATATAATATGTAGGCCCATAGGCCCCCCTATATAAAAATAAAATATGTATATTGTATATTATATATAATGTACATTGTATATAATGTGTATAGGTCTATGTATATTTATATAATATATACACTCGTGTGCTGTCAGTATCTATAGTTGTTATTGTTGCAACTATGCCATACTCTATATATTGCTTTAGCTTATGGATTGACCTTTGCTGTTACCGACCTCTCTTTTATGCATGGACATGCTTTATAAACGCTTGCATTCGATAGAGTACCATTGTATAGTAGCGGTCGGACCGAATACCGCAATTATAGTGGTCACGTATAGCCTAATCTGTTTCAGCATATGCGGATGGTATAGCGAGAGGACAGAAGGATGCAAAAATTACATGTAGGCCTACTGAAGTGTTTACTTTTAGTTTACGTATTAAATTTACTGAACTGAAACTTTTTCTTACATTTGAAATTATTGATGTTGTCAGTAGACCTATTTTGTACACTATCCGTATTCGACATCTACACCCGAAGCAACCACCCCTTCGGTGCCAACCCCACGGTCCCCTTCACCCCTTCACCCCGTCACCCCTTCACCCCGTCACCCCTTCACCCCGTCACCCCTTCACCCCGTCACCCCGAAAGCCAGCTTGTCTACTGAAACCAGCTCCTACCGTTGAAAACCGCTGTTTGAAGACATCTTTACATTCTATTGGCTCCATGTTTGTATATTATTATTATTATTATTATTAAATAAATTTGTAACGCGCGCAATGTCACACCGAAATGTGAATCTGAGGCGCGGATAGTCAGCCGCCAGAGGAAGATGCAATTAAAGATCCATATGCTTGAAAGCCAAGGAGAAATAGTAAGTTTTTAGCCGCTTTTTGAAGGAAGGAAGTGAAATTGAGTTCCGAAGAGAGAGCGGAAGCCGATTCCATTCCCTGGGTGCAGAGGCATGGAATGCACGCAAGCCCATAACTGTTTTGCATCGAGGTTCAGATAAAAGACTTGTGCCCGATGAACGCAAGCAACGAGGAGGAATGTAAGGAGTTAGTAGTGACTGAAGGTAGGAAGGTGCGTTGGTGCTGAGAGATTTGTAGGTCAGACTTGCCAATTTGAATTTTATCCTGTACTGAACAGGAAGCCAATGCAATTGATGGAGTAGGACTGAGGAACTAGTTTGTATTGGGACGTGCAGCACAACACGCGATAAGGAGTTTTGGATGTGTTGTAGCCTTCTGAGCTCAGTGACTGAGAGACCGACAAAAACGGCGTTAGCATAATCAAGGCGAGAGGAGACAAGAGAACAGGCAATGGTTTGAGACATATCCATAGTCAGGGCCGACCTGATGTGACGTATTGCCCGAATGTGATAGAAACAAGATTTACAAATGCTAGTTATGTGAGGTCGAAATGTGAGCTTATTGTCTAGGGTTACTCCAAGTGTTTTGACAGTATCTGACAGATGAACAGCAGTGCCGGCAAGGTCGATATTAGAAAGTGGAGGAAAAGAGCGCAGGCGCTGGCGCGACCCAAACAAAATTGCCTCAGACTTGTCAGGGTTTATGGCCAAACCATTGAAACAAAACCAGGAATACATAGATGAAAGGCAATCTTCAAGTTTAAGTTTGGCAGACTGATCAGTGTGTGATAAAGAAATATGGAGCAGGGTATCATCCGTATACATATATCGTCGCTGGGGGACGCTTGAAAATTGTCGAGGCCTCTGTTACCAAAGCTTCATTATTAAGTCGCTGAGCGACGCTGACTATATGTATTATATTAAACCACCACTATACGCCATTGTTAAATTAATGCCATTGTTAAATTAGCGAGCTTATTTTCTTAAATTATGTAATTAAGCAAATGGAAGCAACAACTAATGTGATAAGCAACAGAAGCAGAAGCAGGAGAAACAGAAGTACATGTAGGCCTAGATGCAGTCATACAAACAGCGGCAGATAAGCAGCAGCAGAAGTAGAATCAACAGAAACAGAATCAACAGAAGCAGAAGCAACAGAAGCAGAAGCAACAGAAGCAGAAGCAACAGAAGCAGAAGCAACAGAAGCAGAAGCAACAGAAGCAGAAGCAACAGAAGCAGAAGCAACAGAAGCAGAAGCAACAGAAGCAGAAGCAACAGAAGCAGAAGCAACAGAAGCAGAAGCAACAGAAGCAGAAGCAACAGAAGCAGAAGCAACAGAAGCAGAAGCAACAGAAGCAGAAGCAACAGAAGCAGAAGCAACAGAAGCAGAAGCAACAGAAGCAGAAGCAACAGAAGCAGAAGCAACAGAAGCAGAAGCAACAGAAGCAGAAGCAACAGAAGCAGAAGCAACAGAAGCAGAAGCAACAGAAGCAGAAGCAACAGAAGCAGAAGCAACAGAAGCAGAGGCAACAGAAGCAGAAGCAACAGAAGCAGAAGCAACAGAAGCAGAAGCAACAGAAGCAGGGGCAACAGAAGCAGAAGCAACAGAAGCAGAAGCAACAGAAGCAGAAGCAACAGAAGCAACCGCGACAGAAACCAGGGCAAGAGAAGCAGAGGCAACATAAGTAGAGGCAACATAAGCGACATAAGCAACAGAAGGCATCATAATTAGCTGCTGTGGCTGCGTGGCAGTTTAAATTAGCGTCGCTTTATGACATATCGTAGTCCGTTGTCTACAATTCTGGATTATATTTTGTAATTCCTTTGTGGTTGTCTTTCGTATTTTTTGTTCATCTGTCCGTACTTTGTCTTTCGGTAGAATGACATAAATTGACACTCGTGACTCGTTCATCTGCTTCTATTCTGTTGTTGTGTTTATGATTGTAGAATTGCGCGTAACACATCTTAGCATCGGCGATAATCAAACATTCTCAACTGATCTCTGACGTCATCGATGTCTCAACGACTCCAACAGCCAATAACAGTTGACCTGCGATTACCTCGAATTGTTGACTCGGGCCAATCAACAGACTTCAAGCAGTGACGTCATCGAGAAACAGTGACGTCATCGAAGAGTGACGTCATTGGGTTTGTTAAACGAGTAATCAGTGTGCGACAACGTTTGGCGTACCGGTACATTAGCAGCAGCAGGAGATGATTCCGATCGGGTTCATCGTGTTGCTTGTCCTCATTGGACTGTGCGCTGTTGTTGGGGCCATATACGCCTACATATACTTCACCCAAATCAACCCGATGTGCCTCAGAAGATCCCGGAAGTACGTTGATCCAATGACTGGAGGACAGGAGGACGAGTCGGCGTCGGCGGGACCCAATCCTCAGCCAACCGCTTCGACGCATATGTTTCTTTTCAGAAAATGACCGATTCTTTCTCATTCATCTATCCAACCGCTTCGACGCATATGTTTCTTTTCAGAAAATGACCGATTCTTTCTCATTCATCTATCCAACCGCTTCGACGCAAATGTTTCTTTTCAGAAAATGACCGATTCTTTTTCATTCATCTATGCAACATGTCGATTTTTCTGCCGATTTCTTTTCCATTTCACTGTCCTATTGAAGTTTTCCAGGTGTGGTGTTGCATGGTTAGCCCTGACTTATAGGAACGTAGGCCTATCGCTAACTGCTATAGAACGCAATTGAATCACATTAATTTTTCCGAGTGATTAATTCTGTCGAGGACGGATTAAAAGTTGTTTTGTCAGCGTTTTGCAGTATAGGGCTGTAAGCCCACATGTATATTTACTCAAATATTTGCAGAAATTTGCAGAAAAAGTATGTCACTTGTAGGCTATACATCCGCCTTCAGAACCGCACTGGATGAGGTAAAGGCAAGACTTTTCCAGATCATCTGTGATTAAGTTCGGAGTAAAATATAACATTGACTATATATATATATATATATATATATATATATATATATACAGTTGTCCCATTCAAAGCTTCAGGCACACGTATTTTTAAGCAAGTTAAATTCGTCTGTTGATTTATAAAGCAGCAACGCTTCTCCAACAGCAGAACAGTGGTGCGTGCAGCCAGGGGTTATTTTAACGTGCAGCTGGACACAAAGTGTGTAGTTGGGCAAGAGATTTGTGCAGTTGAAAATCAGATCTTGTGCAGTTACTTTTTGCCTAGTTGCGTGAACCGACGAGAAGTAAGTGGCAAAAGTTGGACACAAACATGATAGTAACAGCCCAAAGTGAACATCTTTGAGGCGGGTTATTTGGGTGATATTTATGTTCAGGAAAAGAGCAGGCCTGTTGAAATTTGGCGTGAACTATAATAAATTTGGTGGTTACGGTACATATGCAGTTTTCGAGTCAAGCATTAGACCGATACGGCGAGGTCACCCGTGTGCATGAAGCAAGAGCGGGGGAAATGAATGATGTAATCGAAGACATGGTTCTGCTAAAAATCACACATGGGCTGCAGACAGAAGAATTTGCAGTAGGCAGCACTGTAGGCTAAATGTATGGGCGGATGCAGATTCAAGGCCTGCTGTAGGTTGATATCCTGATAAAGTTGTAAAGGACGGGGCTATCCTTCATACCATAATGACAACTTCTTGGCCATCGTAGTCTACTTTCTCCTGCTTTTGCCGCATACTCTGACAAGCTGAAGCAGGAAGGGACGTAGACAGTCAGACGCATAAAGCAAAATAACCCAAGTATCTAACTGGAGACAGGCGATGAAAATAAAAGAATTAATCAGGCAGACATCCAGACCGAGCTAGCCTTTCAGCCACACAGGCTATCCAATACATACATACATGATGTAGGATTGTAGGTCAATGCATACTAAAATTTTCTTCCAAATTCTCCATATATCCCCATTATACAGCCTATTACACACACCATTTTTAAGTTTATGTGATCCCATCCAAAAATCACCTTCCTCAAAATCTGAAAGATACACGTAGGCCTATGTTATTGAACTAGCATCTCGCACAGGGGACTTAGATGGGATAGGATCGCGGAACGGAACCCGGACTTGTGGTGGTGACGGAGATGCTTATATCTTATATCCAGGACTGTACTCAAGGGCATACGCGGGTATACGGCGTATATATACTCACATCAGGGAAAAAATGACAGCGTATAGCCTATACTCACCTAAAAAAACGAGGGTACACGTATACGTATACAGCGCGCATACCCACCTCAGTAAAACCAAGTCAAACACAGCGGCAGCGTGTACTCACCTCAAAAGTTCTGAGTACAGCACTGCTTATATCCCCCAATTATTTCAGAAATATTATCACAAACATTATTATAGATTTCTACGGTGTTATCCACTACTTGTCCATATAATTATCAATTTTGATACAGATGACAGCCTAAACTGCCACCATTACTTACGTTGTGTAAATTTAGAAAAAATTAAGATCCAGGTAGGGGAATTATTAAAGTCTTAAACCACGTCTCGGAGTACCAAATTATGATTGAATTTGTCAAGGTAACACCCTAGAATGCTATTACAACAGTGGGCAAATGACTTTTTTCCAAACAATGGACGAGAAAAGAAAATTATGAGTAATTTTTTCAAATGACAGCTTTAAACGCCAGATTAACAGCGTGCAAATGAAAAAATTAAACAATAAGGAGGAGACTCGCTAAACTCTAAAAACCATAGCTGTCAGCATTTAAAAAGAGCAATTTTGTTCAGATGACAGTTGCAGTGTGGAAATTCAGAAATGTAAATAATGGGGAGGGGTTTTTATTGAAGTCTCAAACCATGCCTTTTGGCGTAAAATTTGTTGCCATGTTGTAAAAAATATTTAAACAATGGGACGAGACACTTATTAAAGTCCTAAACCATGACTATCAGCACTGAAATGACGAGCAACCTCGCTAAATTACAACTTAGAATGCCACCAGTGCAGTGTGGAAATTAAACAAAATTCGAAAATGGGATTGGTACATCACCTTCCAAAACCCCTACCCAGCTAGGTGCTCGTGCATTGGAAATTATTGTCCTTCGGTCGCTCGTTCGATTCCACAAACCCAGGACCAAGTATGCGGCTATGTTTACACACACACACACACACACACACACACACATTCTGGTTCTCATGAATGAATGACACCAGAGCTTGTAGCATATAAAATTTTCAGCAGTCGTACCCTAAGCCAAGTCATGATGTGGTAAAATATCATTTACATGTAGATCGGCCACGCGGCTCCTGGTTAAAACTGCTATTAGCCTAAACAGTACATATTCGTGTTGATGTGGGTGTCAGTATAAGCCTATCGATCAATAATGACCATTTGGGAGGTATGGTAATGATATTTATCGGTCTTACATCGCATTTTGCAGTTAGTGGGTTATATTTTATAAAAAAAAATTGAAATTAGCTCAAAGATTTTATTTCTTGGGGAAATATCTCATCTTGACTGCTAGCTTTAGCTTTAGCAAAACAATATCATGTTGATCTTAATGACCAGGGTTTCAGAGCAGAAAATCAACATTTAGACCTACCCTTACATAGGACTACTAGCGAAGCTTTGGAAGTGTCCAGGAACATAGGACCATTTAACTTTATTACACTTAACAATCTTTCTGAGCTATTTCTAATTCCAGCTACAGCAGAGGATCTGTAAGGGATCTTTAAGGGATCTCTAGTCGATTAAGGATGTTGAAAAGTCTAAACGTCTAAGAACGTCTAGCTGATTTCATTCATTAATTCATTTTGAGATTTGCCATGATGAACTTTGAGTCAAACATTGTCATAACAATTGATTTTGATCTTTAATATGAATTTTATAAAGTCGGAAAATCTTAATATTCAAACATCTAAAGCTCCAGTCGAAGACCAAGCGCAAAGCACCAGCTTATTAACGAGCGCTCACCAACAGCTGCTTCAGCCTTGGGGGACAATTCCCTGGTCATGGACTTTCTTAAGTCCGGTCTCAAAATACGTCTTTTATGTGCAGTTGAGAAAATTCCTTAAAATAACCCCTGCGTGCAGCTATAGAAATGACGTCCCTGTTATAGACATAATAATATTACAGTGTTCAAAAGAGGATATCTTGAACTGATCACAAGCTTGATCTATATAGATGGCTCCATTTATGTGCGATTGCCATAGCAACTGAGATTGGACTCTCATCCAGTGTTTCTCAGTCATCTCTTGGGACAAATACAAGAATGACTGCTCTTGTTTTTCATTGTCTTTGCAATGTATAAAATATACATGTATGTGTGCTAGTCGCATTTAATGATAGTCGCATTTTCAAGTTTAAACAAATAGGCTATTATATAACAGACCAAGCAACAACATAATAAGAAAGAAATAGGCACTCATAAATTATTGCTGAGCGCCTAATATTCATGCTATAGCCATAGTGACCATATAGTATATATATGTATGTTCATTATATATATATATATATATATATATAATTTGTGTGTGCGTGTGTGTGTTTGGAACTGGGTCTGTGCATAGTATATCTTGCTATTTTTATATACAATGTATACACCGTGTCTAAAAAAACTGTGCAAAATTGTTTTTGTCAGAACTTCGTCAAATTTCCACCAATCTTAATAACTTTTGGTAGGTAGACGGCAAAATGGCTGAAATTTTATGCTATATTTATATTTTCCACCTCACCTGATTCATATCACCGCACTACCTTGTTAAGCATAGATGTATCAATTTTTCATATAGCGGCGTCTCGAAGCTTGGCTGCACTGAAATCCATTGCATAAAGCGGGATGTCAAAGTGAATGGGGCATAGGCCTACTATCGCGACAACCTTTTTGCCCAGAAGATACCGTCAGACATACGCCGGATATCCCAGGGCGAGTTTATTGTCTTTCAACAGGATGGCGCCCCGGCGCATCAAGCGCGCGACACCGTCCCTTTCCTGGAGCGAGAGACGCCCGACTTCATCCCTCCAACACTATGGCAAAAGAATTCACTGGATCTTAACCCATTTGGCTATAGCACATGGAGCGTGCTGCAGGAGTAGGTTTACTGGTCCAGAATAACCAATGTTGACGAACTCAAAACGAGTGGGCGCGCTTTGACCAGTCAATCGTTGATGCTACCAGTTGCGTCGCCGTCCGTGTATTCGGGGCACATTTCGACCACCAATTCTAACACTTTTAAGCAGATCCGTCATAGCAATTAAAGACTCTGCTAAGTAAACCATATTTTACTTTACTGCGTGCTAATTCAGTCGTCAGATAGTTTGTTGCAGTAGTAAAATTTAAGCGTCATATGAAAAATTCGTACATCTCTGTTTAACAAGGTAGTGCGGTGAAATGAGTCAGATGAGGTGGAAAATTTATATACAACATAAAATTTCAGCCATTTTGCCGTCTACCTACCAAAAGTTATTAAAATTGGTGGAAATTTGGCGAAGTTCTGACAAAAACAATTTTGCACAGTTTTTTTAGATACGGTGTATATATATATGTATATGTGTGCTATATATTATGTATATATATATATATATATATCCTAGTTCCCCGAATAACTGTGTCACCAATACTAGATGCATCCAGCATCCTGCATACACCATATATATATAGTATAACCTATAGACCTACAGCTCATATAAGATATGTACAGCTCATATAAGATACGTACAGCTCATGTAAGATATGTACAGCTCATATAAGATATGTACAGCTCATCTAAGATATGTACAGCTCATGTAAGATCGGTACAGCTCACATAAGCAATGTTACAACGCTACAATGTAGCTCATGTAAGATATGTATACAGCGCATGTAAGATCGGTACAGCTCACATAAGATATGTACAGCTCATATACGATATGTACAGCTCATATACGATATGTACAGCTCATATACGATATGTACAGCTCATATACGATATGTACAGCTCATATACGATATGTACAGCTCATATACGATATGTGCAGCTCATACTGACTGCAGGTTAAATACAATAATGCTTTATGTGATATATGAGCCGTGCACGAGAACATAATAATTATTTGTCTGAGGCTGCAGCGGGGAGTCGACTGATCAGCGGGTCCAGGGAAAATCCACCGTTCTGCAATTACAGCAACCGCAAATTAGGGCTGATAGCGCGCATGCATAGAATATGGAGCTATAACTATAATTTGAGTCATAAATTCTGCATTGCTGATCCGCGAGTGAAGATGATTTTTATATCGAATCGTCAACTGACCAAATCATCAGATGCTCTTCATATACATGCATAATATCAAGCTAAAAATCGGACGAGTCGACGGTTCGAAGCCCCATCATGTGAATATAATTATGTGCAGACAATTTACATTGTAACAATATTACAACGTTACAATGTAGCCTACATGACAGTGCATGTATGTCTACCTTAAGCAATATTACAACGTTACAATGTAGTCTACATGTACATGTATGTCTTCTAAGCGTATAAGGTATACCGTAAGCACTGCGTCTAAGCCTTCTATTTTTCAAACTGATCCAAATAAGCGCATCTCTAAATGTGTGTGAGTGTGCTGAGCTGAATCCTATTGGTTGAACCCTATAAACCTAACCCTGAACTGATCGATATTAAAGCAAGATTGTTCCATGTCCGATACATGTAAGACACTCTGGCATCGATATGCGGAAGGCATCTCTTACATCGATACCGGGGAATAATGCTAATCGGGACAATTTTGCTGTTGTATGGACGTCGCAGAGCTGCAAACAACTCCAGTTTAACTGACCAAACTTAACCACTTTTGTCATGTTTTCAATCTCGATTTAAAACTTAGCCCACATTCTCTGAATGGCTTTGTTTTGTATTTGGTGCATGCTATATTTGTAATGTAATGTAAATTTTCGAGAATTTCTCAGCGCCCACAAAAGCCATGTCAGGAAGACCAGCTTATTCACCGGTGCTATATCAAATCAAGTCCACATATACATACATACATACATACATACATACATACATACATACATACATACATACATACATACATACATACATACATACATACATACATACATACATACATACATACATACATACATACATACATACATACATACATACATACATACATGCATACTTGCATAATTGCATACATATATTATACATGTATGTCTTCCAAGCGTATACAAACTATACATGCATAATACATACATGGGCCTATATACTGCAGTGCATGATAACCATATTGCAACTATTTAGATAAAAAATAAGATAAATGTATACGAAGTTGCCATGGAATAGACTCACATCCCAGTTCGTGAGTCCGATACAATACATATTATGTATTTATATATAGTTTTCATAACTTATGGTAATAATGTATAAACTTGCGTTATCTGCAGGTCTAATTGTGCATTCGCACTGCAGGGCTGATGGCGAACTTCTATGATCATGTCCAATGTCCATATATAATATATCTTGAAGAAATGCCATATAGACGTTTCATTAATGAATGATTATCAATAATATTATTATGGTCCGTCTATTATGCATGTGCAGTTCATGAAGAGACAATGCATGACTATATATAGTTGAAAAGTGTCGTCGTCGTCGTCATCATCAGTGGTCGTCGTTGTAGCCATGCAGCAGTTGTTGTCCGCCGGAAGTTATCAGCATCTTTGAATCCGATGCATTTGTCTTATCATATATAGAAGAGGACGACGGCATTATCATCGGCGACTTCTTGTCTCTTAATCTCTGATCTGCTGACCATTATTGACCATTGCCCGAACGTGCTCAGCATTCCGGACACAACGAAGACCACAGAATACGCATAAATTATCCCTATATATGCGCGGTACACGCACTCTACACACGCACGCACACACGCACGCTCTCACACACGCACACACAGCATGCTGTATATATCACTATATATTGTGCTGCTATGAGCTTGAAATTCACTATATATTGTGCTGCTATGTAAAGCTACAGTCACATAATAATCTTCTGTCCTGCTTTGAATGCAGATTCATGCGTACACTATAGCGTTTTCGAGCCCTTCAACAGCGTCACCAGCATACCCTCTTCTCTTAGTATGTGGCCCAGCCACCGATGTTTTCTTCTGCTTATTGATTTGTAATAGTTCTCTCTGCACCCCTGCCTTTTCCTGATTCGAGATCTTGTCTCTCCAGCTTTTTTTCAACATTCGTCTCCACATTTCAAAAGCCTCTATTCTCTTCCTATCCATACAAGTGAATGTCCAGCAGTCAGCAGCATATGTTGCAACTGTCCATATAAAACATTAAACATTTTATCATTCTTAATTTTCAGCTCTTCATTCATATTACCCGTAAGTATCCCTTTCTTTTCTGTCAATATTTATCGACGTGAAATCATTTTTTGCCGGTAAAATCCGCATTGTATCTTACCGCGATAAAAATGACAAAACGTGGAAAGGATGAAAGAAGTTTTAATTGATTCATATCCTAAATTTAACTTCGATTGATCGATCAAATGCAAATATGTTTGCATCCGCTATAGATACGTACAACATGAAAAGCTATTAATTAATTAATTAATTAATTAATCAATTAATTAATTCATTCATTCATTCATTCATTCACTCATTCATTCATTTGTTTATTCATTCATTCATTCATTCATTACGCAGATTTATATAGGCTAGCGTCCCTTCAAGGTGTGTGTGTATATATATATATATGTAAATATATACATACAGTAACTGTGTTAGTTATCTCTTTCTTCCTACAAAAAAACTTAAGTCGAGTAAGGATGGTATTAGCAATGACGATGACTAATGTCGTCGTCATCTTCGACTCTTTTCTTTTGGTATCCACGTCTCGAGGAGGAACTATAGTCTAGTATAGCACATTAAAGTTGATTAAATTATTATGTCTGGTTTAGCTGGAAATTAGGTGTGTACACTGTATAGGCCTATGAATGATTAATGCCGTGAATTTGATTTGTCTGGATTTTTAATGTGACTTGCAAATCCTTTCTACAAAACTGCACAAACTGCATGTATATGTTTGATATAATTATGTGAGGAAAGATGTCATGCATAGGTCTATACATTCTGGTGAAAGTGCATTGCAGCTACTATGAGCCTATAGGTCTGAATGTACGATGACAGTTGATGAATCCTCAGATCCAAAAGGAAGGAGACTTTAGCGTCAATTAAAACGCGGATACTCTTCAGTGGAGAAACGTTGTTTACAGTTACAGCAAAGATATTATAGTCTACGTAGACTATAATATCTTTGGTTACAGTATCCGATAATTAATTGACTTTGCAAGTCTGCAGCTCATCTCGCGATCCTTAGCTGCTCACGAATCCGACTCAATGATTGTCGGGACAAAGTAATTTCTTCGTGGCAAAAGTGCCATCTAGTGTTGAGATGAGCGCGTGAGTGGTTTGATGAAAGCGGATGGACTGACTGTTGGAATAGCTTGGAAGACACTTTTGTTCGCTTTATATGAGTGGTCAGGGAATGGTGGAATGAGATTAGAGAGCGTTGGAATAAAGAAAGTGACGCTTGGGAATGGAACGGGGAAAATACGAGGAAGGCGGACGGGGATGAAATGATCGGAATCGCACACTGTTTAGAATAGCGTTAGGCTAAATCAAACTAAGCCATAATAAACCCCATCCCCCGTCCCTCTAGACCTCAAAGTCTCACAGATCAGCCATCTCTAACGCAACAGAAATAACAAAGAAAACCAAGAAGGCCGTATTTCAGACACCGGTCACTAAGCATCCTATTCCAGAATGCTGGGCCGACTGTGCTGCATCAAAGTCGACCGAGTTTGACCTTGGCCTCGGTCGCTCTACCCATACATGCATGTGCTGTGTATGCATGTGTTGTGTATGCATGTGCTGTGTATGCATGTGCTGTGTATGCGTGTGCTGTGTATGCATGTGTTGTGTATGCGTGGTGACGAGATGTGCAGCGGCTGCAGTCCGATGCTATGGAGGAGACCTTTACAGTCCTTGAGATAAGAGTATTTGCACGAGAATAAGCCATATATAAAATGTGACAGGGAAAGAGATTTTGACGGAGCAACAGAGTCAGGGACGGGGAATTTCTTGGTAAAGAGAAACATCGAGACTAGAGATCTGTGGCAGTTACATGTGCGTTGTACATGCCGCATCAATATTTCTCGGTCGTTATACATAAAACGCATTCTCTAGAGACGGAATGACTGAAAAGAATAAACAACTGTTTCCAGATGCAAAGACAGCCACACGCACACGCACACGTACACACATGTATGTAAAGAGAGAGAGAGAGAGAGAGAGAGAGAGAGAGAGAGAGAGAGAGAGAGAGAGAGAGAGAGAGAGAGAGAGAGAGAGAGAGAGAGAGAGAGAGAGACAGAGAGAGAGACAGAGAGAGAGACAGAGAGAGATACAGAGAGAGATACAGAGAGAGAGAGAGAGAGAGAGAGAGAGAGAGGCAGAAAAAAGACACAGACAGAGAAAGGCAGAGACAAGATTATTGTCACCGGACCCTCACAGAGACAGAAGGATGCCGTAAGCACATGCAGATAGACAAACACAGTAGATAGATAGATAGACAGAGAGAGAGACAGACAGACAGACAGACAGAAAGCAGACAGACAGACAGACAGACAGACAGAAAGCAGACAGACAGAGAGGCAGACAGAAAGCAGACAGAGAGAACGGCAGGCAGACAGACAGGCAGGCTAAGAAGTAGACATACATGTATACTTGTATAGACAAACAACTACATGTAGCTAATTCAAGTTCATGGATAGAAGATGAGAGGCAGTTAGGATCGGTGTCCCGTGACAGAGTCTCCCCTAAAAGTCTACCCGGAGATTTTATTTCGAAGTATATAGATTCTCCCCCGACGAATCTTTTCCAGAATAAATTCGCCTCCGGAGCCTATATTTTGAAATAAAGTCTCCGGGGGTGGGGGAGAGAATATTTCCTCCGTCTACAAAATAAAGCCTCCCCGTTCAGCGTGAAATTGGTACAATCGCATAGAACGTATAGATGAGCAGGTTTAACGGTTAGTTTAGGTTGTTAAATTATTTGACAAGAACGTATAGCCTACATAGCCTACTTTTAGGCCTATATCAGAAAATTTCTTCCAATACAGAGTTTTAGCCAGAGGAGACTCTGTTTTTGGGGATAGACTTTGTATCAGGAGAGACATTATTTCATGACACCGGCTCAGAGGTAGAATAATTGACTTATTTTCCGAGTACGGTTTGTGGTGTGGGCCATCCGTGACCCATGCCACATTGAAGGTTATATATATATATATGTATATATATGTATATAATAATTATATATGTTTATATATATTTAGGTGCATATTTTTCTTCACAAAAACACAAATTAAGGACCGAATGACTAAAAAAAGGTCGTCAGATTTTTCGGACGGAAAAATTGGGAAACATTTTGGCCAGATGACTAAAAAAAGGTCGTTAGATTTTTCGGACGGGAAAATTTGAACATTTTTGGCCGGATGGCAACCGTCAGAAATTTTTTGCCAAAAAAGTCGATTTTTCCCCGGCCAGCGTGTACTCACCTCAAATTTACCAGTACAGCCCTGCCAACCGCTGTATACCAAGGTCAAACATAACGTGACTGCACCACATTTTACTTAATAAATGAAACCTCTGAGTTTTTGGTGGAGCCGGTCAAACACTTCACTTGTTACATCGATGCTATGAGTTAATGAGGTAATAGCAGCTGTAGCGCCATGCAGGCACAAGTCCTGAGTTATGAGCTGAAACGTTGAGACGACCTTGTGTTGTATGATTTTGTCGACGTAACATTATTATTAGCATGGTGTAAGAAGGGATGGTGTGCGCACTTCTTATACTAGCCATGCATTGTTTTTGGCATTTCAGCAGGTGGCGCTGCTGTCCCCAGTTGATGGTTGGCAGCATATACAATATAGAGCAAGAAGTATAAGAAACGTTCTAAACATGGAACATATGGACAAGGAGAGGGCAGGAACATAGCAGGGAGTATCACTTGGAACATATAGGGGGCGATGAGGATCAGGTAACATTGCAGGGAACATGGAACGTCATACGGAACACCAGGGAACATAGGCCTAAGCGAATATACGACAAAGAGTGTGGAATGTAAAGAACATGAAGCATCACAGAGAACATTGTTCAGAGAATATAGGACGAGGAAGACGGAACATGCATGCATTACGGAACATGCCACAAGGACTGTAGAACGTAAGGAACATGGAACATCAGGGGAAACATCGGAAACATTAAGGAACATGGAATATGGAAAGTGCAACAAGGAATTGGAACACAAGGAACATGGACCATCAGGTGACATAGGGAACATGGAACTTCAGGGAAAATCAGAATCAGTGAAGAACAAGGAATGCGGAACACAAAGAACAGGGAACATCACGGAACATAAGGAACAGGAAACATCACATGGAACACCAGAGACATCAGAAAACAAAAGACGCGGAACAAACAACAAGGGCCGTGGAACATAGGCAATATACAACAAGGACCATGGAACATAAGAAACATCACGAGAAAATGAGAAACATATAAGAACACGGAATGTGGAACACGCAACAGGATCTGTGGAACGTAAGGAACATGGAACATAAGAGGGAAGATCAGAACCATTAAGATACATGGAACACGGAATGTGGAACAAGGAATGTGGAACACAAAGAACATGGAACATCAGGGAACGTAAGGAACATGGATCATCACTGGAAAACAGAACACGGAATGTGGAACACGCAACAAGGTCCGTGGAACGCAGGGAACAAGGAACATAAGAGGGAACACAATAACCATCAAGGAACAAGGAACCCGGAATGTTCAACAAGGAATGAGGAACACAAGGAACATCAGAGAACATAAGAAACAAGGAACATCGCGGGAGCTTCAGAGGCATTAAAAATACGAAACGCGGAACACGCAACAAAGACCGTGGAGCATAAGGAACATGGAACACCTGAGGGAACATCAGAAACATTAAGGAACAAGGAACGCGAAACATAATTAAGGAACATGAATCATCAGGATAAACATCAGAAATATTAAGGAACATATGGAACGCGGAATATGTAGCAAGGGCTGTGGGACATAAGAAACAGGGAACACCAGGGAACACAAGGAACATGGAACATCACATTGAACGCCTGCGACATTAGAAAACAAAAGGCGCGAAATAACAGGGTCCGTGGAACATAAGGGATATAAACAATTAAGGCCCATGGAACATAAGGAACCTGGTATATCACAGGGAACATCAGGGAACAAGGAACACAGGGAACACGGAACATAAATTAACAGAGAACAGAAGGCGCATCACAGAGAACAAGGGAACACGGAACATCGATAGGAACATCAGGGTCAGAGGACATAGAGAACATTGGAACACAGGGAACACAGCATCACATGGAACAGAGAACACAGGAGAAAAGGAGACAAAGAGCAAATGGAACAGAACATAGCAAAGATAATTTGTGTCGCCCTCCTCCTTCGCCCAGACATGAGACTGGCATTAGGGAACGGACGTGCAGTGAAGGAGTATAAGTATGTATGTCATACAATATCATGAAATTCCATTAGGCTTATGGGCAGGGTCCATCAACTACGAACGCCATCGCCATCTAGCGACTTTAGCCATAAATTTCAGCCAAGTGCGCACACCATCTCTTCTTACACCATGTTATTAGTATGCGCTGGTGTGTGTCTACTGCTGTCTAATATGCTGAGTGCGACAGAGTAAAAGGATTTCTACGAAGATAACTGGACCCCAGTTAACTGATACACGTATCCTATAGAAGGGACCATTGCTCCTCTGCTTGCTCTAGACATTAGTGTAGTGTAGACACGATGCCACATACATCGTGTGTCTAGTATAGTTGGAGGTTAAAACAGAAGTCATTGCGATGCAGTAAAAATACATT
>OX457048.1:19301178-19311178 GCA_949752735.1 Lumbricus terrestris
ATTTCTAGAAAATAATAAACAATGGTGTTCGGCGTAAAGAATTTAATAAAGCAGTTGGTTGTAACTGGGATTCAGTTAAAAATGTAGAAAAGTTTATCTATCTTGGATGTAGCAAAGAAGTGATGGTCAGGATTGCACAGGCAGCAGCAGCAGCAGCGCTCAAAGCTATGGACGAGATATGGATGAGCAAAGTAATAAATATAAAGCAATTAAGAGACCAAGCTGAGTGTCCTAAAAACATGTATTTCAACGTGTATCGAGCTTCTATTTCAGATCTAAAAATACCTTCATCCAGCTTCCATTTCTCGTTCGTTAGGCTATTTTTGTCAATTCAACTTCGATTTCAGATATAAAAATACCTTCATCCAGTTTCCATCTCTTAAGCGTTTTTCATCAATCCAGCTTCTATTTTAGACCTAGATCTAAAATGTATACCTTCATCCAGTTTCTATTTCTCATGCGTTTATTTTCGTAAATCTAGCTTATATTTCACCTGTAAAAGAACCTTCATCCAGCTTCCATCTCTTTTGCGTTTTTTTTATCAATCCAGCCTCCATTTCAGCTGTACAAAACTTTCATCCAGATTCCATTTCTCAAGCGCTGAACCAGTTGTCTGTAGCCTAGCCCAGACCAGTTGTTAGACCAGTTGCCTGTAGACCAGTTGTCGTTAGACGAGTTGTCGTGACACTCATATAAAGGCCCATTATGTACACGTACACACGTACGTGCCTGTAGTATGTATACTCACTGTGGCCTGTTACAGTAGTTCTTCGTAGAATTACTTCGTGAATTTGGCTATTCTAGCCTTACTGTTCGCAAACACAGCAGTTTTTCAGCAATTTTTCAATTTTTCTTTGCTCGTTTCTGACTGCCAGAACTGTACGTGCGTTTCATATGGCATTCGTCTTATATGATGATTATTTTCGTTTACGTACCGCAATAGTGATAATCCAGATAAAAATAAATGAATGAATGCAGTGACTGCTATTATGAGCGAGAAGGAAAGTAATTAACACTGCAATGTGCAGTGTTTAGGAACCTATCAGTCACTTCAACACTTGGCTCTTATTGACACACTGACAGAGACAGAGACAAAGACAGGTACACAAAATGCACACACACAGAGAGTGACAGAGAGAGTGAGAGACAGATAGACAGACAGAGACAGACAGGCAGACCTCTCTCTCTGTCTCTGTCTGACAGACAGAGAGACAAACAGATAGACACACACACACATACACACAGCTAAAATTAGAGTGAGCGGGAAAGAAAGCAGATACTATATCAAGCATCATTCCTTAACGCTGTGTCGGGCACTCGGATGAACTTTAGACCTCCATGAATGAACCTATATACCCTAACCGTAGAGCCCGCCCCTAACATGCAAGATGCAACTAAGTGTTGATGTCTACTACGGGTCAAATGCTCTCACATCCGATGACCCATACAGTCCAGAAAGATACGACACATGCGTATCATTTATCTTATATGTCGGTCGTATCCAGGCTAGGCCTAGACTCTACAATCTGAAACTAACTGTAAAAAGGAAAAACTCCGAAAAAGTACATGACACAATTTTTACTTAATAAGCTTGGGGGCCCTTTGGGTCTCGGGGGCCCGTGGGTTTTGTCCACCTTCGTTATATGGTTGTTACGCCACTGCTAAGATTAGATCTATAGGCCTACTGGGGGCGGAAATGAACTGGCTGAGCGGAATAATAGGTCGAAGCAGAAGGGAAGAGCGAAGCGAACAGTAGAGAGCTGGAACAGAAGGAAACAATTATTGATAAAATCAGGAAGAAAAGACTGCCATGGTTGGGACATGTGCTGAGAATCGACAACAACATTATAACTCACATTACGACTCACATTAACCGCGGCACTGCACGGATATACGTGGAGGGAACTAGAAACCGAGGAAGACAGCAGAACCATGGATGGAGAAGACCTCGAGAAAATGAACATGGATATGGAAGAGGCAACGAAGAAAACCAGGAATGGGAAACTTTAAAGACGCCAAGTTGAGGATTCATCGTCGGCCACGGCTTGACGGAGGAGAGAGAGAGAGATAATACACAATGACACACACGCATTCTGGCTATAGCAGCTCGTATATATTCATGTACTTAGCTATATCAATCAATCAGTCAATCAATCAATCAATCAATCAGAATTTGTGTAGCGCCCTTTCAAGATACCTACTCAGAGGTCCGAGATCAAGCGAAAAAAAACAGTCTTCAACAGTTTGTGAGATTGAGAACAGCTTGGGAGGTGTCACATAGTCAAGGGAAGTCCATTCCAGGTTGTTGGACCAACTACAGAGAACGAACGCCTCTGCATTGTGGCAGAGCGAGTGAAAGGAGCCAATAAGTCACCATGGACATCAGAACGCAGTGCGCGGCGGCCTATGCAAGTGGAAAGAGGGAGGCAAAGCTTACACAGATAAGAGCATAGGCGCCGACTTGACCCGAAGAGTGTGAGTGCCCAAACGAGTGTGGGAAAAATCCGCGCGTGCTCGCTGAAATTTTTTGGGCCTTTTTTGATAGGAGAGTTATTAAAATTACCTCTGTTCATAGGCGGAGACTTGTTCATGGTTTTAGGGGACGAACTCGCGGACAAAGGACGATCGCCGAGCATGCAGGGAAGGCCCGAAGGGGCCTGGGGAGGGGATGGGCTCCTAACCATTTTCGATTTTTTTTTCTTGCCACAGTGCGATTGTAGCATCTTAGGCTGTCATTTTTACGAAATTGTCGTGGTTTAAGACTTGAAAAGCATCCTTGGTGCTCAATGGTGCTGTTTTAAAAATTGGTATTAACATGATAATGACAATGATGAGTTTTAAAAATTGATATTAACATGATAATGACAATGATGATGATGATGATGATGATGATGATGATGATGATGATGATGAAACTAATAATGATATTACTAATACGGTCCATCCCAGCGTGTGGCGCTTTAGAAGTCTGGAGTTTACGGTTACGTTTGAGATTCATTGGCATCATTTCATTCGCTAGGTGGCCGCATAGTAAGAAAAATATTCGCTCGATGACGCTGCTATACCCGTCGCCAAGTAATTCTATCTACGATAGGAGGTTGCATGTCCTTCTTTGAGAGCACTATAAGGTACAGAGAATTGAAATGGATGAGAGACTTGTTGTTAGCGTTGACAAAGATGGATGTAAAAAAACTGAGAATTTGAATTTCCCGAGAGGAAGACTAAGAAGGAAGAACTGACTGAAGGTCAGGAGTGAATGCTCTGAGATGTGTGTTGTTGAGGTTTGCATTCGTGCATGCATGCATTGCATATGTGAATGTAGCCTATGTAATTATGTATGCATGCATATCATATCATGCCTAATTACATTTTCAGTTTTTCACATAAGTGCCTGCCTGCGCCACCAAGAAAGAATCGTTAAGAAGAAAAAGTGCACTCAATGAAGATAAGTGAATGAATAATCCCACATACACGTATTATTATCATCAGAAATAATTTTACTAGAGGCAATGTTCGGAGTTCATGGACGATGCTGCATGGAAGAAGACCACCACCACTACTATTACTACTACCACCACCACCACCACCACCACCTCCACCACCACCACCACCACCACCACCACCACCACCACCACCACCACCACCACCACAACCACCACCACCACCCCACCACCACCAACACCAACACCACCACCACCAACACAACACCAACACCAACACCAACATCAACACCCCCACCACCACCACCACCACCACCACCACCACCACCACCACCACCACCACCACCACCACCACCACCACCACCACCACCACCACCACCACCACCACGACAACAACAACAACACAGCAACAACAACTACTACTACTACTATTGCCATTGAGCCACTGCTGCTGCTGCTGCTGCTGCCCCTATTACTACAACTACTACTACTACTACTACTACTACTACTACTACTACTACTACTACTACTACTACTACTACTACTACTACTACTACTACTACTACTACTACTACTACTACTACTACTACTACTACTACTACTACTACTACTACTACTGCTACTGCTACTGCTACTACTACTACTACTACTACTACTACTACTATCATCATTATAATCATCTTTACCATTGTTTCTTTTAATCGCTAACATTGTTATCATCTTTATCATCATTATTATCTCTACATAATTAATAATTATACGTGTACTCCTTCTTAAAGGATTTACCAAATATTTTTTTATCATTGTTATTTTTAATAGAATATTGACGGATGGATGGGAAGCGAATTGCAACGATACGTCAGCACATCCACTCCTTCTTCCTCTTCTCCACCACACGTCACTCTTACCACCATTCTGCCAAATCCAGTCTAGTAGATGAGGAGATAGAGGAGGACGAGGAGGAGGGGGAGTCGCGAACGTCCTCCATTCGTGACCTTCAGACGAACACTTCAAGGACGACGATCGACGATGAGGTCGACGATGATGCTTGTCCAAAGATCACCATACTTCCGGCCTACAGCAAATACCTCAGACACGATCAACTACGACGAGAGCAAGAACGCCAGAGACTCAGTCCATACTTAGGTGGAGATCGGTCAAAAGATTCAACGCGTGAAGAAGGTTCCAGTGCTTCTAGCGAAGACAGATTGAACAAGATACGACGACAGAAGTCGTCATCGTTCCAGTTAGATGGAATGAAATCGAAGGTGGAAGTGGGAGACTCTTCCATCCGGAGGTCAGTCCCACCCGACACCAGCAGCTCTCGGTTTTCGGTGGAAGAGCCGTGTGTTGTTGGAATCGTTCCAGAAGTGGAGTGCCTACGGGATCATAGGAAATCGGATTCCTGGACACACTCTACTGGGACCTGGAAGCGTTCTCATGGTGGTTCGGTTCTTCCGTCTGGATCGAACTGGGTAACGTCGAGCAACGATGTAGAGCAGAATCGGATGGAAAAGTCATCGCAGGAAGAGACGATTTCAGAGGAGACTGTTCGAAGGTTCTTTGATGATGACATCATGACGTCATTCAAAGTTGATGACTTCACGGTTCGTGACGTCTCAGTCAATGATGTCCCGGATGATGCATGCTTTGGGAACAAGTATTTCAATAGTGTCAGAGAAATCCAATCTGGTGGCAATATCTTCGAAGTTAAGCGACCACTTCTGCGACCAAACTTCAATTCTCGTCTACCTGCTTCGCGGTCGCTAGAATTCGACCAGAAAGTATTTGGACGACGAGAATTCGAAGGTCAGAGACGATCGTGGAACAACGAAGCACCGGACTGGACTTCACCCAAGAGATCGGAAAATGAAAGCCAACTTCGAGAGAAGACGATGATCAATTCCCAATGGAGTCCAGAGAGTAAGGTCGACGACAGAAAAGGAGGAGAAGGAGGAGGGGGAGGAGGAGGAGTAGGAGGAGGAGGAGGAGGAAGAGGTGGCTGCTCGTCTGAAGCGTCTAACGGAGAATCCACGAGATCATCTCGGCTCACTTCTTCTTCTCCGTCTTACATTCCGTACAAATGTGGCGGCGGCGGCGATGGTCCCTTCCTCTCCTCCTTATCATCATCCTCAGATGACTATCGTCACCTCGCTTACCAGACATTTCCATTTAGCACTGGAAGGCGCTCGGTTGAGGAGAGACTGGAGGCGGTCTCTGAAGAACTTGGTCTTCTCAGTCGAAGTAGTTCAAAGCCGACGAAGACGGTGCGCTTTGCTCCAGACGTAGCCAAGTATCCGAGCTGTGAGGGGTTGAGCAGTGCTTCTGTCCAGCGGAGAATCTCACCAAGATGCGCGTCTGTGGAAATGTCGAGAGCACTCAGAGAGTTGCAAGAAGTTGGAGACAAAAGAAGGATTCAGTGGACAAATGAGGCGAAGTTGAAAGGGACACGCAGCGCCACAAAATGGGAAGAGAGTAAGTCGACTGGGGAGGAAGATGTTGAAAACGGCGGAAAGGAGTCACCAGTCTGGCGGCTCCGGGGGGTTCCCATCATTCGTATCACGAGGGCAGATGATGACGATGACGACGACGACGAGGTAGACGAGATTCTGGACGCGACGAACGGCTTCAATCCACCTCAGGTCAGAAACTCATTCGCTAAGGTCAAAGGTGATGAACCGACGAGCGGAAGTTGGAGTCGGCGACCGATGCAGCAGCTGCATGGATTATCGATGAGGAGAAAGAAGATCTCTGAGGAGGACGTGCAGCAGGTTGAGATGTTCTATCGAAGTCACAAGACGGAATTGTTCGTCTGCAGATGTCGCGTCACTCTCTTCTTCGGATCCGTTCGACGTCACTCAACCGTAACAACGACGACGACGACGACGATGATGACGACGACGACGGATCCAGACTTCGCTGAACTTCATCCGGAATCGAAATGGACGCCAACGAAATCTGGAATTCTTCTGATTGTTCTGGATTCCGGTGAGAGCCGACGTCATCGTAAGCTGTACATCATCCTTGCGGAAATAGGGTCAGGGTTCATGCTGTGGAGGGACTGTGTCGACCATCTGACCAACTACTGCAACCTGAGCAGCATCTTCCACACGATGCACCTCTCGCATGATCACACCCGTCTCGCAGGATTCCTGTTCGAGGACAATGCGGCAGCTGCCGACTTCTACCTCAAGTTTACGAGTCTCGTCTCGAACAAAGACGATACGCTGCTGAACCTGTCTCGAGCGGCTACTGCTAGACGACGACCTCCTGCTCCTCCTCCTTCTGCTCCTCCTCCTGCTCAGAGCCTTAGACGCAAATCGCGAAGGAAGGATTCTGCCATTGAGACGAAATTCAATTTGAGTAAGGCAGATATTTCAGGACCATGCTGCTTCACCCACGTCACTAAGATGGATCGGACGACACATTGTGATGTCGAGAGGTACTTGGACGCTTCCTCATACTCATACTCCTCCTCCTCCTCGCCGTCTAGATTCGAGAAGTCGCCCGTCAAATGCATCGATGTTTCGCTGCTGATGCAGAGGGCATCATCATCAGCATCAGCATCTTCATCATCGTCATCATTATCCAGGAAATTCAAAGGAAGAAACTTTCGGCTCAATGCCCTTAAAACCTCCAAGTAATCGTCATCTACAACATCTGAACAAACCGTTGGGAATCAACTTTTCAAGTGGTCCGTGCGCTGCTCGGATATCCTTAAATTATTCATTTTCCGAAGTCCAAAGTCTTTGAAGTAACTTTCAACTGTGAAACCTACTGATAAACTCTTGTAGAGAGCGTTGAAAGTTGTACAATCCTAAAGCATTTTCTGAGCGATATACGTTCGACTGAAGCGTCTATGAGACTCTATGAAAATAATGTAGAGCACATGATGATTACGTTCCCATTCACTCTCTCCGCCTCTTCTGCTGCTGTCTCCTTGGTTCATTACTTCATCGTTAATCGTTCATCGATTAGAGAATTATCTGTTCTTACCTCTCTACTATGGGCTGTATACACGTTATACAGGGGTCCGATTGCAACTCTTATATAATTATGGCTACGTGTATGTACTTAATTAAAGACTGTGAAGTGACCAAAGGGATAGCGCTGAGAATAGTCAATGCATGGGCGGAGACCTAGGGGGCGGGGGGACGGAGGGACGAGGAGACGGGGGGACGGTCCCTTCAATGGAGGTGTTGGGGGGGGGGGGCGGCCCATGCATTTGTCTGCCCCCCAGTCGTTGAGCGTCATGACTAAAAAAAGGTCATCAACTTTTTGGCGGCGAAAATAGAAAATTTCGTCGAGATTTCGCCGGATGACAAAAAAAAATGGTCGTCAGAAATTTTGGCCGGTAAAAGATGGACATTTTTCGGCGACACTCAGAGCCGTTCGTCCGTCAAAAAAATCTCGTGTCTTTCCGTCCCTCCCCCCAAGTCTCCGCCCAGGTCTCCGCCCATGAGTAAATGATTAAAATTTTACTGAAACCGATTCCTTAGTGTATTACCTAATTCGTGGCTTTACATTCTGCAGGGAGTCATGTGAAATTGGCAATTCAACGATGTCAAAACTGTTTTCATGTTAAATCCTCGAACGGCCATGAGTAGCACGGAACCAGCAGATAAACCAGCATAATATTACAATGTAGCGGCGTCTTCTCTACGGACGATGGAGGGAGGGAGGGAGGGAGGGAGGGAGGGAGGGAGGGAGGGAGGGAGGGAGGGAGGGAGGGAGGGAGGGAGGGAGGGAGGGAGGGAGGGAGGGAGGGAGGGAGGGAGGGAGGGGCGGCGGCGGATGCAAGGATGAGGCGGAAAGAAGTCCTTCAGCCGCTGCTGCAGGATCATTCTCCAGACCTTGTTATCGCCATGGTAACAGAACACGCCAAGCAATTCAACCCCGCCCGTCGCCAGAGGGACATGATGCGGTAGAGCGAACAAGAGCCACAATTAATGAAATACTGATCTGAATCTTCTAGACGCTCGTGTTGTCAAAGTGTGGCCAGAGGTAGACACAAATTGTCTTCGAGACAGATAAAACTGCTTGCAGGCAACAGCAAAACGATGAGACATGCAAAGTTAAGCAACGGATGAACAAAGCAACGCTGGGCTGTATACTATAGACGTTGTAAGTGAACAACTGAATGATTGATACTTTCAGCTATGATCTGCAGATCAATGTGTAGGCCTAGTTACGATATCCAGACAATACACTGGAATCGATTTGACGTATATGTATAGTTTTGTATACAGCGCGCACATGTGATTCTCAATCAATGAACAGATACAATCAATGCATACAGTTGCAGACAAGTGTAGCGTGTAACGTAGTAGAATGCTTCGATGGCGCTATTTTTTTAATTTTTCACTCAATAATTTAGATAGCGCCACTAAGTCTTGAAGAAAACTACTCTGAAGGCTGAAGCGCTCCCGACTCTAGAACGGCAAAAAGTATAGTGTTCAGTTGAATAAAAAATTCTTCAGCCCCAGGAAGTAAACGTATAGCTCCTGTGGAAGCCCATTCCAGACCACTGTGCTCCCCACTCTACTTACTCTATTATGCATGGTTGCAGTTCGTGCAAATGGAACCAACGCAGCAGCAGCAGTACCCTTTCTGTGTAAAATGGAGGGCGGTGGATGTAAGTATCTACTCACCCATTCTGTGTCAAATGGAGGGGCGGTGGCATTGGATGTAAGTATCTACGAGCACTTGTCATACATCGCCTCTTCAAGGTTTCTACTCAGAGGCGCTCTCTACTACGCAGTGCGGACACTGAATCGGAGTTTCACGCCGACGTGCATGAGCAATTACAAGTGAAGGCCTTGCTCAGGGTCTCCTCCGCTTCCTCCGCCTCCTCCGCTTCCTCCTCCTCATCCTCGCTCCTAATACAATAGGTGTATGTCGTCATCTGCCGTCTGATGAGACGACGCCGGATACTGAGACGACCGGAGATGATTCGATCGCATGTCACAGACATACAGACGGACGGACGGACGGACGGACGGACGAATGTATTGAAAGAAAGACAGACGGACGGACAGACAGACGGATGAATGGACGGACCAAGCGACAGCAAGTACATGCGCATCAGTGGTCGTGTGAAATGAACACACAATGAAATTATGGAAACTCATATTGTCCAACTAAGTAGCGAATTTGCGAAGGAAAGGAAGAAGGAAGGACACATGATCAATGGGAAGATATTGGAAGAACGGAGCTGGAGGGTAGAGCAAGAAAATGTATAAATATCAAATATATAGATACCGTAAAAGAATGAAATATGACGATTAAAGCTGGTGCTGGAAGGGAACACGGAAAAAGATAAGACAGGAAATGGAAAGCATGGAAGGTGAGTGGGTTGTGTGAAAAGAAGGACTAGATCTGATAGATATGAATGTGAAGATGGGGTGAACGGAGTTAGGAAGGAAGATATATACATATACCATATATATATCATATATATTTAGCTTATGTATATAAGCTAAAAGCAATGGAGAAGATTTAAATGGCATGAGAGAGGGTCAGATATGTAAAGAGTGCAAAGAAAAGATGGAAAAGTAGGA
>OX457048.1:19313678-19441178 GCA_949752735.1 Lumbricus terrestris
AATATATGCATACATACATACATACATACATACATACATACATACATACATACATACATACATACATACATACATACATACATACATACATACATACATACATACATACATACATACATACATACATACCTACCTACCTACCTACATACATACATACATGCATACATGCATACATGCATACATACATACATACATACATACATACATACATACATACATACATACTTACTTACATACATACATACATACATACATACATACATACATAATACATACATACATACATACATACATGCATACATACATACAAACATACATACATACATACCTACCTACCTACCTACCTACATACCTACCTACATACATACATACATACATACATACATACATACATACATACATACCTACCTACCTACCTACATACATACATACATACATACATACATACATACATACATACATACATACATACCTACCTACCTACCTACCTACCTACATACATGCATACATGCATACATGCATACATACATACATACATACATACATACATACATACATACATACATACATACATACATACATACATACATACATACATACATACATACATACATACATGCATACATACATACATGCATGCATGCATACATGCGTACATATTTACATTCATACATGCATTCATGACCGTATACATGTGAGGAAGTAGGGTCCCATTTATACAGCGCCAATGTGACATCGATTATAAGTTAACTGCGTGTATGGTTATGAGAGTATATGTATGTATGAGTGTGAGTAATATGTGTGAGAACTGCGCCCTGCTTAAGTAGGCCCAGCTGCAAGTGGAGAACTTAGACCTGATTTAATGGACCGCTGACGAAGAGAGAACTTGGACCTGCATTGTAGGCCTCGGCGTCTTTATACGTCGACGGCGTGGCATACGGACAGAAACACAGGCACAGATTTCAAGGAGACGCAGACAGACAACGAGAGAGACATCATGAAATAGACAGAGCTGAGGGAAGAGAGTATAAAAGAGAGTGACGCTACCAGACGAAGGCCTTTCACGTTGTGTTCGATCAGGAGAGTCGACGGAGCCTTTTTCGTTGTGCTCGTTCGATTTCCACGGAGATGTTGTGATGTTCGGCCCGCCGCGTCCGGAGAGCAACGGATCCGGACGGCGTTAAAGACTAGTAGAGGAGCTGGAGATTCGTGATGATTATGCGACGAGTAATTCCGCAGAGTGAGGACGATGTTTTAGAGATTCGTAGAGACGTTCCGGAGGAGCAGAGGATTCGTAGAGGAGCAGAGGACTTCGTGGATGAACGTTCTACGACGATGAGGACCTCGGGATTTCGTGGGAGGAAGTGGCCGCGAAGTTAAAGAAGCAGTGACGACGTCGACCTTGGATCAAACGGATCTGGATCGGAAGCGTTACTGGAAATAGAGGATTTAGAGGATTGCCGTGAGGTGACATTCCACGAGGATTGAGATTTGTGTATTTGAGGATTAGAGGATTTCGTGGAAAGACAGTCCACGAGAGAAGTGAAGCAGATTATTTTGGGATCAAACGGATCGGGATCGTCTGCGATGTTTATGGAGCAGAGTGACGTTGAAGACTGTGCGCTTTTCTACGACGAAGAAGTCTAGAGCCGACGGAGATGAGGAAACGAAACGAACGAAGCTACGAAGGAATCGAACGACGAAAAGGATTGAGATTGAGTTACACTGGAAGCTATGGAACAAAGGAAGGAAACTCAGCGAGTCAACTGAAGAACGAGGACATTGAAATCGAGATACGTGGAAGACAATGGAACGGGGAATGCAGCCGGGTAGGTGTCTATTAGCAACGAGGTCTAATAGAGTGTTGATTATATTGGGGAAAACCCGTACCTGAAATTCTCCCCTTTATCAGCTGTTGCCTTAGTTAAGCTGTATGAATGAATGAGCGAGTGTGTATTTTTAGCCTTTAAGTTGTCTAGCGCTATAATGTATTTTGTGTTCTCATTGTATAATTGTGTTGAAGATACATAGCGAAAGCTATTCAAATACTGTGTCTGATAATTCTGTATTTAGTGACTGAGTAGTTTAATGACGGAGAGGACTTTAGGACGACGTGAGGGACGAATGAGACCAGTGTACGACTTGATTGCTAAATGAGATGAAAGACAGGTTGTGAGACGAAGGAATGTAGAGGACGTTAGGGTAAGACGGCGAGGAAATCTAGGAGGACGAGGACAAAGGAGGAGGAGGTTAAACGGACCCAAGCTGTGAAAGAAAACAGTCGTAGAGCACTGCTCTTCCGCGCCAAAGCTCGGTAGCACCTTGTCAATGAGTAGGGAGAGGAGAGTAGTAGGGCCCTGACCGTAGGACCAGGGGTGGTACACCAAACAGCGGGACCTAGCACCCCCGTTGGCCATCTCTGGAAATACAACGAAGTTCAACTGGGGCCAACCCCTTTTTCGGGTCGGGCGATGGAATGGCGGACTGGGGAGAGATGGAGGACGGACGCATGGGGATCCCTCCCAGTGGTGCCAGACTAGGCGCACGATCAGAGAGGGGGGCGAACTTCACATACATACATGCCGCATATGCGTACATACACAAATGACAATCGCAATATCTGACTTTCTGCATTTGCATTTCGTGCAACTATTGCAGTGCAATAAAGTTGAATGGAGATGAGGAGAAGGGTGACAAGGAGGAGAAAAAAGGAGAAGGAGGAGAAGGGGGTCCCGTAGCTCAGTGGAGAGAGCGCTGGCCGTTAAACTGAGAGTCATCCGCGCGACCCGGGTTCAAGTCTCGCTCAGGGTATTAATTTATTAAAATTTATGTTAGCTGCCATTGGCGCTTTGCTGTTGTGTTGCTTCACTCGGGTTCTGCTAAAAATAAAGATAGCCCCTCCCACTTCTGACTTGGCCGACCAGGAGTGATCCAGTAATTAGTTATGTTACCGAACCCACTGCTGTAAAGCCGACCTGCGTGTCGTGCTATAGTGGGTCGTATTTCGTATAACATGTACTTGTAATCATTCTGCGGTGTGTCAGATTGAATCATTAAAAGGAATATTATTAGGGAAGAGAAGGAAAAGTAGGAGAAGGAGAAGGAGGAGGAAAAAGGAGAAGGATGAGAAGGAAGAGAAGGAAAAGGAGAAGGAAAAGAATATAAGGAGGAGAAGTGAGAGATGGAGGAGAGGGAGGATAAGGAGGAGGAGGACAAGGAGGAGAAGGAGGAAGAAGAGAAGGAGGGAAGGGAGAGGAGCAGAAGGAGAAGGAGGAATAGGAGACGGAGGAGAAGGACGGCGTAGAAAATGGAAGATGGGCAGCAACCATTCCAACCTTCATGAAAGTCACAGCTCATCTTTCGATAGCAAATGATTGGAATTAACCTTAGTCTCCGTCTCATCATCATCATCATCATCATCATCATCATCATCATCATCATCATCATCATCATCATCATCATCATCATCATCATCATCATCATCATCATCATCATCATCATCATCATCATCATCATCATCATCATCATCATCATCATCATCATCATCATCATCATCATCATCATCATCATCATCATCATCATCATCATCAGCAGCAGCAGCAGCAGCAGCAGCAGCAGCAGCAGCAGTAGTAGCAGCAGCAGCAGCAGCAGCAACAGCAACAACAACAAAACAATAACCAGAATTACAACAATAGCAGCAATAAGAAGGAGGCAAAACTAGCAACATCATCATAATCGTGATCGTCTTCTCGTTCTGATTATTGACTGTAGTTGTCTAATAAATTATTGTCTGTTCATCGCTCGATCTAGCGCTACATCAACTCTCTCCTTCCTCTCTAATTATCAGACTCCGTGTTTTTTTTGTTTATCCAATCATTCAATAGCCAAGTCTTGTAAGAGACCCCCTCCTCATCGAATCTGCTGCATCTAAATGACGAGGTTGTGAATATAGGGCTGAAATTTCTTACCACTGTCTTTATTTCACGCATGTTGCATAAAAACACTTACTCTATAATATTATTACTATGGCCAATCATGACAAACAGAGGAGGAAGACTTATCAACTGGACATATAGAACAATATCAATGCCACTCTAGCAGACCCTCATGGCAGAATTTGCAGTTAACTTCGGTAAGACTGCAGCCAGCAAACTAATCAATACAAAACGCGAATACATGTAGTGTATATACAGCATACAATTATATATAGGACCCTGGCTGCTGAGTCTGAACATGGCTATACGGTACTGCAGGACATGTAATATGCCCGTGATACGCTACTCAAACGGACGCTCTCTTTAGAAACATCATTGTGGCCAGAACGGACGTCGAGATCGTGTTTGATGGGAAAACGTTAGATTATTTATGTCTGATAGCAACATCGCAAAATGTTGTCAAATTGCTTTGGATCGAGCGACAGACTACGCAGATTTTCCATCCATAGCCTACAATTATTGTTTCTACAATCCTTTGAAGTGATGCCTGTTATTAGTTAGCAATATATAATTAGGCCGTTATTCTTAAACACACACTCACACACACACACACACACACACACACACACACACACACACACACACACACACACGCGAGCGCACACAATGTCTGGTGGCTGCTAAGTGGCTTTTATATAAAAGATCGGTTTCAATTGCAGCCGCAGAAATGGCTGCTGTTGGTGCGGGCTGATATGTTCTCTTGGCGACCCACCACGCACGCCGTCGTCGTCGTCGTCGTCGTCGTCGTCGTCGTCGTCGTCGTCGTCACGTGTGAATTGCAACGATGGCGACGACCGGCCATGGCTAATACCCGGATGAGGAGCCACACAGGCTTTCCGTTTACGACCGTGGATTTTATGTCACCTCCGGATCTGATGAGGAGCAGCAGCAGGAGGGGAAGGAGGGGCAATTTGGTTGCCAAGTGCTCTCTACTCTGCAGCTATGTTTGTCGACAGTAGACAGTACAACGTGGCTGTTGAAAATCATTCAATAGCCAGTGGCTATTAGCCACGCTATTCTTTGAATATCAAATGCATGATGGAAATTCGCTGTGGCACATAATTATTATAACTATGGCCAGACACACGCCTACCTTTAGAGGCAATAAGACGGTCATATCAATACCAATATCAATAAAGTCTATTGAGATTTATCGCTATGAGCAGAGGTCGCTTGTCTTTTGACGCTTATGTCGTCTGCGCTGATCATAAGAATTGAGTAATTCCTTAAAGTATACAGGACTAGGCTACAGTCGGTGACTGTATTTTAGGAGTTGCAGGGATCCATGTCTCGGGATACATCAACTGTGGCGCTGCATATAAGAAAGCAATAATTAGGATAGTGACTTCTGTTGCTACGAGACATGACGCTCCGTGCGCCGCCCGCCGCCGCCGCCGCCTGCGCCGACTGAACTGATCCGGTCGGACGGACCGAAGTCTGCGATGGGACCGAAGGGAGCGAAGGGAGCGAAGGGAGCGAAGACGACGAGGCACTGCAGGGTCTGAATGCAGCCGTTAATGTGATTCAACGGCTGTTGATGAAGACAGCGAGACAGAGGAAGACAAAGAGACGAAGAAAAGCAGAGACAGAAGATGTGGAAAACAGAAGGATATTGAAGGAGAGAGGCAGGCAGACAGACAGATAGACAGACAGAGACAGAGGAAGGCACAGTCGGAGAGAGAAAAAGAGACAATGTGCAAGCGAAGACAGAGAGGTAGTGAGTGGTAGTGAGAGGTAGATAGAGGTAGAGAGAGGCAGAGAGAGGGTGACATATAGAAATAGATGGAAGGATCCGACCATTGAGGGACTTCGTCGTCATCGTCGTCGTCGTCAACGGTGTCGTCAACGGTGTCGTCAACGGTGTCGTCATCGGTCGGCAGCAGACGACGGTCGTCGCTTGAGGGCGGAAGAAGACAAAGAGAGAAGAGATGAGCAGACGATCACACGCACACACACTGCACGCACACACACGCACACACACGAGAGAGAGAAACAGAAGCCAACATATATTGTAGCCCATACATAGAGGTAAGTGAAATCAATGAACAGTTAATATAATTATAAGTGGTCATTTGCATTTGATACTTTACGGCAGAGAACGACCTTCCTATACGCCTCTGGATATTTACACGAGATCCTAAAGCCGATTAGAAAATAATATCCGCGAGTTTTCAAATTTATGAGCATTTGTGATGCAGCGCCGAAAAATGGAACTTTCCAACATGCAAATGCTGAAAGGAAGTAAAATTCAGCTAAAATTATATGGTGTTCAAAATGTCCTCCTTGTTCACGAATCGTAGACGTAGACGCTACTGTTTGATGGTCCGGTCGATGATCATCTGGTCAAACAGCTGCTACTCTTCAATCAGACGCGACCTACGGTTATCGACGTCATGAATGCGGGAACGAAAAACGCGCACCTCCAGTGCATGTATCCGGATCGAGGTCTCGATTGCTAGGCAGCCACAGCTGCGGGCATGAAGCTGAGTGTCTCCCAGGACAGCTACAGCACTACTACGTCTAGGGTCGTGTGTTCGTGAGCAAAAGGGACATTTTGAACACCATATATATATAGCTGAATCAATTTACTTTCTTTCAGCTTTTGCGGGTTGGAAAGTTCCATTTTCCGGTACTGCATCTCAAACGCTCATAGGCCTATATTTTAAAAACTCAAGAATATTTTTAATATCTCTTAGGATCTCGTGTAAATATAATCACTATTGCTGTGTTTAAAATTTAAGATATAGGTCTATCCTAAAAGTTTGACCGAGTTATGACACTTGTTTGTGTTCTACTTTTCATCTGGACACAGTGTAGAAATCCCTTTGGTTAAGCTTTCAGACTGGAACATAAATTATTAGACTTGGTTGCATTGAATTGGTGTGGATTGCGCTCAATCGCTTGAGTAATTGGCTTTGCTCTGATCAGATCAGACTTAGCAAAAGAAGTGAAGAGTAAAAACTGTTAATTTCTTAAATGCGCTAAACAGAAGAGCACTCGACACCAACTAAAGACAAGGCTTCGAACTGACAATTAGATAATAATGCAGATGTAACAGATCAAATTAAAGTATCTATCAAATCTCAAGACTATAATTATAGCCTATCTGAAAAGTTGCATCCGCAATTGATTTCTGCGCTCTGGATTCGAAGCCAGACGTCTAGAGCGAAATCGACAATTAATCATCGCACACTTGGTTAGATATACTTAACAAGTTTGTTTGTATGTGCACTTGTTATAGCGCCCCTTCAAGCTAACTCTAACCCTACTCAAAGGCGCTCCCGACTACAGAGCGGACACGCCATCGGAGTTTCACGCCGAAGTGCTGAGCAATTGCTTGCTCAAGGTCTCTAAGCGGCGACTTGAGGTGGGTTCTAACCTGCAACCCTTCTGCTGCAAGGCGACGAACATATCCACAAGTGTGTGTATACATTATCTATCGCTATTGAACTACCCGCATTGCAGTCTCCGCCGCCGCCGCCGCCGCAGCAGCAGCAACAGCAGCCTTAGCTGCAGGAGCA
This sequence comes from Lumbricus terrestris, assembly GCA_949752735.1. Taxonomy (NCBI): domain Eukaryota; kingdom Metazoa; phylum Annelida; class Clitellata; order Crassiclitellata; family Lumbricidae; genus Lumbricus; species Lumbricus terrestris. The sequence continues at coordinate 19,321,195 of OX457048.1, forward strand.
GAAGCAGAAGGAATAGCATCAACAACAGCAAAGCGACGAGAGCAGCAACCAAGCAACGGCAGCAGGAGTAAAAGCAACAGCAACAACGAATAAGCAACAGCATCACAGCAGCGACAACGAATGAGCAACAGCATCATAGCAGCAAACTCATCAGCAGCAACAGCTGCAACCGAGAAGCCATCGTTTTAAGGTGACGCAGTATATATATACATAAAAATTACCTGCTGTAAGTGTAAATATTCAGAGCTCAGTGATTCCGAAAGGCATTTCTAATGTGCTCTCTGTTTAGCTTCGTTGTAATAATTTAATTAGTTGGTGAACTAACCAGCACATAGTTAATAGCGACAGGACATCGGTTGGCTATAATTTAAGACTGATTTTAAAATGTTAGCAATTAGTCCACAAAGTTTAAACTTTGATGAAACGATTGAATTCCTAAAATGATGACGAAGCCTATCTGTTACGTTAAGTCTATGTAGTCACCGAGCCAGGTTGTGTGACCGGGTGGTTGTGTGACCGGGTGGTTGTGTGACCGGGTGGTTGTGTGACCGGGCGGTTGTGTGACCGGGCGGTTGTGTGACAGGGTGGTTGTGTGATTGGGTGGCTGTGTGACCGGGTGGTTGTGTGACCGGGTGGTTGTGTGATTGGGTGGCTGTGTGACCGGGTGGTTGTGTGACCGGGTGGTTGTGTGACCGGGTGGTTGTGTGACCGGGTGGTTGTGTGACCGGGTGGTTGTGTGACCGGGTGGTTGTGTGACCGGGTGGTTGTGTGATCGTGTGATCGTTGAAACGTTGATTGATGTGTTGACATTAGACGCAGTTGGTGGCTTTGTGCCAAGCGACGAATCATAACATTATGCCTCAAAGAAAGCCACCTAGCGGTCATTCTACGCACTTGTCGAAAGATGGACGATGACGTCTAAGATGATTAGAAATTGATTAAGCTGCGCATGCAGCTGACCACTATTCACGATTATCGTCGCTTATTTCGCTGGCAGGTGCGTCGAATAACGTCCATGCATGGATGTCGGCACCGGGGCCGACCGACCGACCGACCGACCGGCCTGTGGTAGAGGTCCGACCGACCGACCGACCGACCAGCTATTGAAATGAGATGACAGATTGAATGTGCGCAGCCGTCGCAGGATATCATAGTTGAACGGGTGTCAGAAAGCGTTGAATGCGTGAACCGTAGACGACAGATGGCAGAAGGAAGCGAGCATCAGCTGAAGCAGTCAGACCAGCTTAGACCAGCAGGGTCGGATTTCGTGACCCATAAATCGTCACTCGCCTGTGCTGAAATATTGAAGCTGTGCAGCGCTCTGCCCAATCCCATTAATTAGGTCTAACCCTCAAGTGTTCGCAATAATATACTTAGACATGTCGTAAGCGGTGATCAATAGGCAACTGCTAGAATGAAGTTTTCCACAGTTTGTGTATTTAGATGAGCTTATTATGATGTGACAATCTATCGAGCAATGCATGGCAGACTATTCTATGACATCCAACAATTATGCAGACTGGAAGATTAGCCTAATTGCACGGTAAGAATTGAGTTGGAAACATTCAGGTGTCAGCACTGCCAGCGTTGACGAAACAGTTTTGGCGGCGGCTGTAGTTGATATCAGTCTTTGCAAGCAGCAGTGCTATTAGTTGTTTCAATAATAATTGTTGTAAAGCTCTAAGAGGCGAATAAAATATATTATGTATCGACAGGGCAAAGGAAAACCAAGAACTAAGTCAGTTTCATCATTGAATCATCTGCCGATTATACTGTTTATACAAAGGTCTGCTTTTCACTATTAACTTGCTCTGCCGGGGTTACCCTTTCGCAGGGCTGTCGAACCTTTCTACGGCTTGAGCGTGGAGCCAAAGGTGCGCAAATCATCTCTAAAGCTATCTTCTATGCATTTTGTTCTCACGTATACGTTTACATGACAAAGTGTAACAGAAACCGAAATATAAGACATTTGATTTGACGCCTCTGATATTCTGACACATAGAATAGAATGTATGTGTTACGCGTTAATATTATAAATTGCAATTCATACCATTATCATACTGCAGTATGATTAGGCCTGCAAGTCAAAGTTAGACACGCCATTAGGCTATAGGCGTCGATTAAATGAACAATTGGACAGAATAATGCAGGCTCTGATTTAAAAGTCAATTCCTAAAGTGACTGAATATTTTGAAATGTTCGTAAATTTAGGAACGCTCTGAATTTCACGATCACAAACATTTATTAGGCTACGCGTGCTAATGTACATGTAGGCATGCATGCCGTGTCTTCACCAACCTCTGCCCCTTGCAGTTGGGTGAATATTTGAAAACCGGTAATTTTAAGTTTCAGCATGCTAAATAAAAATCGGGTTAACATATTTTGAAAAGCGAAACACCATTAAATAGGTATTAATTGAGCAGATCTATTTCTTCAAAAACCAAATTTTAATATTTATTTATTATATTGATTTATTGAAAGAAAAGCCAAAAATGTCACGACCGCAACCTGTATCCAAGGTAGGTTCATTATTTTTGAATCCAAGTAGTAGATAATGCATTTTAATAATTTTACAAACTTTGTGAACATTTAATAGAGATTATAATTTTTTATCATAGTGGGTACAGAATTAATCTTCAGGGATAGGTTTTCAGTGTTAAATATTTTTTCAAAAGTCTGTAACATACTTTCAATTTTCTATGTCAACACCGCAACCGCAGCTGGTGCACACCTATTAGTACTACCTCGCGTGTGTTGATTACGCCTGCGCACTGCTACATTGCATCTTCTGCGTCTTCACTAGCCGATCCCGTATTGTAAATGTAATTTACGATAATTTAAAACGGTTTATTAGGAATAAATGTCGGATAACCATCACGCGTAGGCTATGTTTATTGAAGGTCACCACCGCAACCAACAATGCAGGCATACCACACATATTTAAAAAAAATTATTTGTCGTGTATCAAATCGCAAGCAAGTACAGATGAGACGGGACCTATCATTGTGTACGTGCGTCAAGCGGGGTTGGCCTAATATTTAAACTTTAAACAATTTGTCACCACCGCAACCGTCACCACCGCAACCAAAGCAGGCAGTCGCGGTGCTGACTTCGTGGTCGCGGCTTTGACACTTACTCAGTTGCTAGGGTTTCAGTGACTCTTAACATGAGTAACCATTGTGTTTTGACACTGTTCCAGTAGTAGTCAAGAGTCTGGCTACCAGTTAACTCTAAGTCAAATTTTATCCAATCCAGTAACCATACTTTGCTATTTTGTTAAAATTTGGTTTGTAATATTATTTAAAGCAGTTATGCTGTGTTCAGTTTTTATTTACTTGTTGTTTCAGTTCTTATGATGTGAAATAGCTGGCTTATACACTGCATTTCAGCAGCATGAAACAAAGTAGTCTTTGGTGCTGGGGTCCGATGTTCTTTATTTAAATTATTTTATGTCTTGCAGTTTGCTGACATTGGCTGACAAGCCGACTGTTGCTTTCTGTTACCTAAACTTTTATTCAGAATAAATATTTTAAGCTTTTGTTAATAACGGCTGGCTTACTTATGTATTTATGCAATAGTTTTGATGTGCACTATTATTACAGGATCATTATTTCTATGACAGTTTAGAATTGATACCATTCGGTTGCGGTGTTGACATTTTGCGCCTAAACTTATGTTGTTCCTATAATTTTTCTGATAATCTGATGATATTCATTTTCATTTCACATTATATTACTTTTTTCCATGTCATGCAGTTTTTATTGGACTATTAAATTGCAAATAAATGTTTGTTATTCAGCTTGTTTACTGACATTTTTAATTGGTTGCGGTGTTGACATTATGCGGTTGCGGTGTTGACATGGTGTGCTAGACCTACCATTTTCAAAACGATGCTCATGGGGGGTTCTAGGCCATATCCGTTATGAATCATGTTTTTAATATCTTAGGACTATATTTGCACTTCGATTTATGTAACTTTTGACAATAAAAATCACAACTTTTTTGTCTTGTATGGAGCACCTAAAATTACCGGTTTTCAAATATTCACCCAGTTGTGTGTTTTATTCTGTCAACATTTCAGCTGATTTGATTCCCTAAATAAATTTTCTCCACTGTGAACAGGTTCACCGCGTCAGATTCGCATTTCTTTTTGAATGTGCTTTTCATTTCGTAATAGACCGTATACATTGTATATATATATACAATGTATACATGTATATATTCATAATTAACCGATGCCACATGTTCGAATTCTTCATGCTCAGATAGCACAATTCACCGACCTCAGTGTCGTCACTGAATGACTAACATCTCGTTGTTTGAGCATCTTGCATGGATGAGAAAAGTCGAGGCGAGGATTAAGGAGTGAGGACGATAGGAGTCCAATTTAGACGACAGAAGTCACAGAGCAACAGGGGTGTAGCCAGGAAGAAACAATAAATCGTGAGGGTTTTTGCTGTCCACAGGGTTCGACATGAGTTCTTAGCTTTGGCAACAGTAGCCTAATGCATTTATTTTGGGAGTTTGAACTCGTGAAACCCGAAATGCAAACTGTGGTTATTTGTGAATTTCTCTTTGTGATAAAATATCTTTGTATACCTTTTGATTCTCCTATTAATTTTGTTAATTAGTCATGCCTAGTCGAATGATGATATCATGTGCTACATCATCAGTTGCAAAATGTGTTTTCAGACGATATTATTATTATTAATTATTCGCCGTTGGTGATGATGACGAATAATTGTACGGAATCGATCGATGTTTACAACGACACAATTTACTACGACGCCCCGTTTATGCTTCCTCCTCTCCACTGGACTAATGATGATGATGGTGATGGTGACAGCAATTCGTCCCGGAGTCGGCGGGATCAAAGGGTCAGCCCGTCGCTGGGTGGTCTTAAGGTCGTCGCCATCTTGGCTCTGTTGCTGCTCAACATGGCCGTCGTTGGTGGCAACGCTCTCGTCATTGTGGCTGTCTTCGCTCACTCTAAGCTGCGTCGAATGCCGACGAATAGGTTCATCGTGTCACTGGCCGTCGCCGATCTGTTGGTCGGGATGGCTGTGCTTCCGTTCTCAAGCGTCAACGAGGTAAGAAAAAGAAGGAGAAGGAGGAGGAGGAGCCAATGCTTAATCATTCGTCAGCCAATGCTTAATCATTCGTCAGCCAATGCTTAATCATTCGTCAGCCAATGCTTAATCATTCGTCAGCCAATGCTTAATCATTCTCATCGGTTCACGCAAGTTCACACAAACCAAAACTAGATGAGCACATTATAAACAGCTGGAAAATTAAAGACCATCAAGATAGAAGGTCAAGACAGAAAGAACTGTCAGTCACCTCAAAATGTTCGGCTTCCATACACCGTGGAACGACATGACATCATGTTATGGAATCATGGTATACGGGTATTATATCATGGCATCGTGTCATATCATCATGACTTGGGATCATACCGTCGAGGATAAGAAGAGTAAGAGTGTGAGTAAGAAGAAAGAGGAGAGAAGAGATGGAGAAGAGGAGAGGAGATCTCGAGAGGAGAGAGAAGAAGATAGAGAAGAAGGAGAGGAAAGAGAAGGAAAGAGGGTGGAGAAGAATGAGAAGGAGAGGAAAGAGAAGAAAGGATGGAGAATGTAGAAAAAGGAGGTTTTTGGTTGGTAAATAGATTTTGAAAAGTTTTTTTAGTATTGAAATATTCCCATCATTGAGCGAATCCTGAGTAAAAATCAATTTTCATTATCATATTTTTTATTCAGCAGAGTAAGTTTGGTCAACATTGTCAAATTTTATCACCGATAGAATTATACGCCGCTAACCTGCTAGTAGGCGATACTGTCAGTTGGCCATAAAATTGTATGTGTTCAAGTGAGGAAAAAGCTGGTGTTCCTAAAATGACACCATCTCTGTCTATGCAGTGCAATGCGTATCAGTCGAAACGAGATGTGGAGTTGTGGGCAGTTCGTCCCCAAAATCTGTCCCCATCTATAGATCTGTCTTGGAGGCGACAAGGCCTATGTAGAGTATTGCATCTTTGCATGTTTCTGGCTTAGGCGTATAAGCCATGATGACATGATACCACTGTTTATTCCGATCATATAGGTCTAACTTCTAAGTATTGCATGAAAATGGAAAGTGAGCTGCAAATAAATAAAACAAGAAGATTTAGGCCTATTAAAACTAGTTTCAGTCTGCACTAGATAGACACAATGAATGTGTATTTGGGGCATAAAAATCAATCATGTTTTCGTCAAATGCGACTGAACCGCCGCCCAGTGACAGTAATTGCGCTATAAAATCTATTTTGGATTTTATTAGACGCCATGAATTTTGTCCGCATTATTCCGAGGATCGATCGCCATGCAGCAGTAGCAGTTGTCGTCACGTGACAAGAGAATAGATGCAAGCTGCAGGTCACGTTTCGAAAGAAGATAGGACAAGACATGGCTATAGGAACAGCATCAGCATTTCAGCATTTGATATAAGCCTATATGCCATATTAAAAATTATATTGCAAATTTAAAGATTAAAATAACGGAAGAAATTCCGACAGTGTTGGCAGAACTGAAAGTAGTATGAAGCAGTGTAACACAATGAAAGTAATGGCTAAGATGACGAGTCCGAAACGAGACAAGAGATCATCATAGAGCGAGAGACGAAAGCAAAACAGTTTCGTCACAATCGAAGACAGAAGTAGGTCAAGACCTCGGTAGTCAGAGAGACAATTTTGCATCCGAGACAAAACTGATTTCGAGAAGAACCTGTATACATTAGGCTATAAGGCGTAGGCTACATGGTTATCTGGTTCTGTGGTTTTTCAAAGAGAATTGTGCAAAAAGTACGCTTACAATAATTTTTTATTCTATATATAAATATTTGTTGCTATTAAGTTTAAGTGAAAATTCTTTTAATTGCTATTGATCAATGCACGCCTCAGTGATACATAGGAGTATAGGTCTGATGACGGAATGTGTGCTGCGAATATGAAAGTACTGGTGCAAAATTTCCTCTTACTTCTTTTTCACATAACCTACACTTGGTACCGTAATCGTCTTTGTTTTCACTTTAACATCTCCGTGTGGTCTACATGTGCAATACTTGTTCACTTACTTATTACGAATTTCTCCAGTTGAGTGCACGAGCGGAGATTTAGGAAAGACAGAGGGACGGTCCTCTTCAAAGTTTTTGGTGGGGAACGGAGATATCTCCAACATTTTAGAAATACTTCATAGATAGCTAGCCTATCATAATAAAGTTCTATAGTGTTATCCAATGTTTATCCAAAATGAGCAATTTTGCTGTGATGACAGCTTAAAATGCTGTCATCACAGTGTGAAGATACATTTTTTTTATTAAACAATGGGAGAGGTTTTATTGAAGACTTGAATCACGTTTCTGAGCACACAATCATGAGTAATTAATTTTTGTTAAAATGAGAGCTTTAAAAGTTATGGCTACACGGTTACAATGTGTGAATAAAAAAATTGTAACCAATTGGAAGACGACACGCTGAAGTCTTAAGCCATGCCTATTGATCAACATTGAAGAAAAGACCACTTTTAGTACTTAAGCTGACAGCTCAAAATGCCACCATTGCAGTATAGCAGTGCTGTTCAACCTTTTTGGTATCGCGGGCCGCAAAAGCAAGATTCTTGAAGCCGAGGGCCGCAACAGAAAATTCAAAAGCAGTGGCTGAAATTTATTGATAATGGGCTATATAATATTGACATTGAAACGAGTATTGAAATTTAATATGGAATGATTATAATCTATTGATCTAGCTATTAACATATGAAATTTATTTAGGGCCTGCCGCCGGTTCAAGATAACTGATCAGAGATGCTCCCGATTCAAGAATGGCCAAAGAGGAATGTCTTGAGCAGTTTATGCATGGAAGAGTTCGACTGCAGGTTCCAATTTATAACTGGGGCGAATTTCCATCCTCCTGCTCTAGCTTTCCTAAAAATTCGTCGAAGCCAGAATCTCCGTCTATATAAAGAGCTAGCAGTCATAGTCATCGACTCGTAGGACCAGAAAGTGCAAAGACATCGCCATTCGGCTCTTGTGTCTCTATTCGATTGTTTCTTTTTAATCCTTAGAACTATAACTCGACTATCTCTCGAAAGAATGGTCGCAGTCATTAATTTTGCAGACGTGCTGCGACTCTGTAGCCAACACATTTCAGGGACTGACTATAGAAGTGAACGGTTTGTGAAAGTTTGCGAGGTCCGTTTCAGGGTCGTGAGTTGTTGTAGACGTCGGACCCAGGTCGCCACATAATTATCTTTCTCACCTTACAGTATAATAAGAGTTGTCAAAGCCAGAAGTCGTGTGTCAATCTCCAGATAGACTACTTTCTGATAGCATTACAAATCGGCAACTGTCACAACATCAATAAAAAAAATAAACGCTCAAGTCGACCTTTACTTCATTTTAAACAAAGTGCAAAAGTATAGTGAGCCCGTGCGGGCCACTTGAAATCACCTCGATTAAGTGCTGCATGATTGATGCGTATGATGGCATATGATGGCATATGATGGCATATGATGGCATATGATGGCATATGATGGCATATGATAGCATATGATGGCATATGATAGCATATGATGGCATATATGCAGTGGCGTAACTACGGGGGGGCAAGGGGGGCAGCCGCCCCCCAAATGAAAGGGCTGCCCCCCAGCTGCCCCCCAATCCCTGCATTTGTTTTACTTTTACTTTTACGAGTGATAAAGAATTAAAGAATGTTATATAATTTCTGACTTATTTTATTTTTTATACAACTTCCTGTACAACTTCTTATAGGGTGGGTGATGGGAAAGTGGGATAGGCCACTATAGTGCACTGTGGGACAGACAAGTTAGTGAGACTTGCATGCGTATTATGTCCAATACTGTAATACATCCAAAATCTAAAAATACATATAGTCTATGGCAATATACCGATGCCAACGGTAGCCACCCCATCATTTTGAGCTGCCACCCCACTGCCCCCCATGAAAAAATATCTGGCTACGCCACTGCATATATGATGGCATATGATGGCATGTGATAGCATATGATGGCATATGATGGCATTTGATGGCATATTATGGCATATGATGGCACATGATGGCATAAGATGGCATTTGATGCCATATAAAAGCATATGATGGCATATGATAGCATATAATGGCATATTATGGCATATGATGGCATATATGATGGCATATTATGGTATATGATGGCATATGATAGCATATGATGGCATATGATGGCTGTCCATATGCATGGTGTGTCTTTTATGTGCTGCTGCTGCTGCAGGTGTTGAGCTATTGGCCGTTCGGTGTTGACTGGTGCAGCGTTTGGTTGGCAGTGGACGTGTGGCTGTGCACGGCGTCCATCCTCAACCTCTGCGCCATCAGCCTCGACAGATACCTGGCCATCAGTCGTCCATTCGAATACCCTCGTCTCGTCTCACCACTTCACGCAAAGCTGCTCATCATCGCTGTCTGGATTCTCGCATTCGTCATCTGCTTTCCGCCGCTCATCGGATGGAAGGAACGGACGACTGCAGTGCACGTGACATCACAACCACCGAATCATCTGCGTCATCACTGTGGCACAACGGTCGGCTACACTGATTGGTCGGGTGAGGAGGAGAAGGAGGAGGAGGAGGAGGGACTACTTCCGGGTTGCCACTTGACCTCTGAACCCGGGTACATCGTCTACTCTGCTTGCGGATCATTCTGGATTCCAATGATCGTCATGGTGGGATTCTACTGGAAGATCTACAAGACAGCTTCGGCCGCCACAAAGGCTCTCAGACGAGGATTCATCGAGCATAAGGCGGCCGACCTGGCAACGGGCGGGGGCGGGGGCGGAGGGGGCAGTGGGGGAGCCAATCTGTCGCCCAGCAGCTCAGAAAATTCCATAACGCTGAGGGTGCACAGAGGTGGCAATCTTTCGAAGGCCTCGACGTCCACCCAGTTCCTCTCACCTCCCATGAAGCGCCGTAGCTTCGACGACCGCCTCCTGCATGCCTCGACCTCGGCGGCGGTGGTTGGACCGACGGCGGGGATGGGGATGGGGATGGGGGTGTCTGACTTCGTCATCAACCCTTCACCTTCTTTGGATGAGGTTGATGCACCAAAGATGACGCAATGGTTCACTCGTAGTTCTGCGTTGTTGCCCCGCATCGTCGTCACGTCAGCGGCTGCGTCGTCGTCGTCCCTGCAGCAGCTGCAGACCCCGTCCTCCTCCTCCTTGGTCCTTAGCCCCGATGATGGGTCGCTGCTGCCTGCAGGGTGGGTGGCTGACCACAGGACGTCGTCCATCGACAGCGGATGTCCTTCGGTCGATGGGCAAGGGCAAGGACAAAGACGGCGGAAGAGTTCGCGCTTCACTCGCCTCATGCATCTCGTGCCACAACTGCGATCGCTGAACAAAGAGAAGAAGGCGGCGAAGACGGTGGGGATCATCGTCGGTCTCTTCATCGTCTGCTGGGCTCCGTTCTTCAGCGTCTACCTTTCGGAAGCATTCTGCTCCAGGTGCACTCCAGATCTCCTCTTCAAGGTCTTCTTCTGGCTCGGATACTGCAACTCAGCCGCTAATCCACTTATATACGGACTGTGCTCACGTGACTTCCGCTACGCCTTCAAGAAGCTGCTGCGGTGCAGATGCGAACGGAAGACGGCAGTGCGCAGGACCGGAAGTCGATTCATGCGCATTCTGCCGAGAGTCAGGCTAGAGATCATAACTGGAGCAGCTGATAGCAACTCATAGACGCCGCCTCCGCCGACATCGTCCTCCCGTCATCATCAAGACAATAAATCATGGGATAAATAAATAAATCAGAAGCACAATAAACAAAAAATTATTATTTTACAGCTTCTCTAATTAATCTATTCATGAAAATATCATGATACCTATAAATAATCTCTTAAAGCGCAAACTGGCATCTCTCTATACATGTAGCTATGAATATATATATATATATTTTATATATTTTATATATATATACAAACTATATAATTATGCTAATCAGACGATGTTTGATTTGATTCAACCGGTTCCATTCTAAGCCATGGATCTTATAATGTCATAACTGCTTCTATGGCGCCGTATCAACGCAACATCAAATGCGTATTTATATTATATATATATATACACACACACACCATTATACAGTCCGAATATCAGTCAATCTATGCAGCCCGAAATTTAACTACGATTTATGCTGCGCTATATACGAAGGAAGAAGCTATAGCTAATGAGACATGTAAGTGTCGTCGTCGTCCTATAATTCGCCAGCAACACCGTCCTTGCTGATGTAGTGGATCCAGTAGAAGACATGGAAGGCAGTGAACGCAGAGGGGAAGAGGATGCGAGACAGTCTATCGATGCGACTGACGCTGTTGATGAGTTCCACTCTTGCAGGCAGTACGCTTGACTGCCCTGCATAGGCTCCATCTCCAACGAGGCAGTTCAGCAGATTAGCCGCAGCCCTTCCTAGCCACGCGACTACAGTTCTGCATCTGGTCGTCGCATTCTTCGATGACTGGACATGAGGATCATCATCCGACCGAGCGTGGGTCCTTGGGGATCTACGCTCCTCGGGGTCCTCCTCCTCCTCACGAAGACGACGACGAGGCACGAGGGCTCTCCTCGACAAGGCATCGTCCTTCGCTGCAGTGTGGTTGCGATGTCGAGAGGATCGCAGTCTCCTGGTGAATGGAAAAGTCACCAACGCCTCTCTGCATGCGACGACTGACCTTCGATGCTGCTGCTGACGATGACGATGACCTTCTGAGCTGACCTTCACCTCTCCCACCACTTCTGAACGCTGAGGTCGAGGCCAGGAGGAGGACAGATGGTTTTTCGTCTGGAAGAAACACAAATCAAATTTATATACATCAAACGTTATTTTGCCATCTTTCATTGATGGATGGATGAATTCGTGGAGCAAGTGAGATGGAATTTTTTTTAGTATTCTTGTTGTCCATGTCAACGACATTTTGTCGATCCATTTGATAGTCAGTGCAGCTTAGAAGCTGCACTATGCATGGGCAGCCGGTATTTCGAAGACACGCATCCTGCATGTTTGGATTGCTGAAACAATTTAATAATTCATATCTTCTATGTTTTGATAAGTTATGATGGCCTCACGGCACGAGTCTATTCACAATTTTTTATTAATGCCGAGACAACTTTTCTGATGAGAAGATAGCAGAGTCGTTCAGCTCCACATTGGTTCATTTTTCTATTTAATCGGGCAGCGGTTTATCAGTTTGATTTCCTAATAAACACAAGCACTGCTAAATATTGTATATTAGAAATCTTAGACAGAATATGAGTGGACAGAAGGCAAGAAAGGAAGAGCTGAAAGAATAAAAGAAAGAAATGGTTGATCGAAGAAATTCAATCTAATCTAATCTGAAGAAATGATGTAGCGCCGTTATCACAAGACAGGATGGATGACTCGATGATGAGACGGCATTTCTAGATTAGAACCCTCCTCCTCCTCCACCACCTCCTCCTCTTCCTCCTCCTCCTCCTCTTCTTCCTCCTCCACCACCTCCTCCTCTTCCTCCTTCTTCTCTTCATCCTCCTCCTCCTCCTCCTCCTCCACCACCACCTCCTCCTCTTCCTCCTCCTACTCCTCTTCATCCTCCTCCTCCTCCTCCTCCTCCTCTTCCTCCTCCTCATTCGGATAGAACCGCAAGAGATTCGCCAGCCAATGGATGGAGGACACGAGCGAAAGAGAAGCTACGAAAGATGCTAATAATAAGAGACAACAGAATTTTAGACGAACAATTGAATTGTTTCTTGTTGGCTGTCGTCCTGTTTCGTTGAACAGCCGATCCTCCTTCTCTGTCTCCTCCTCCTCCTCCTCGTTTTCTTCTTCCTCTTCTCCTCCTCCTCCTTTGTGCTTGCCCTGGACCACCTGACTCCTCAGTGTCTTTCTGCCTTTGCCTCTGCTGTCATGGTCGTCATGGTCATCGTCATGGTCGTCATGGTCATCGTCATAGTCCGTGTCATCGGCGTCGAAAGTCTCTCCGCTGTTTCGTTTCGTGAAGAAGTGGACACCAGCGAACTGAAGAATCGTCGCGAGGACGAATCCAAAGCAGACGCCGACGAAGTAATCGATGGCCGTTGAATAGGAGACTTTCGGAAGATCGCCTCGGTTGTCAATGCCAAGGAAAGCCATCGTCAGCACCGTCGTCACGCCTCACAGATCCACAAACACACACACAATGATGAATTACATGCTGCGCTATTTATATCACTGCACGCAAATTGAGATAATTCGAGGCAGATCAACGAAAGCATCTAGTTTGCAGTTGAAGCAAACGTCAAAAAGTTAGCAATTTAAAACATTTCATTCTTAGGTTAAGGGTAAAGCGATAGAAGTGGATAAGCAAAATGAACAGACGAATATAATATAACATGTTATGTATGATTTAAATATATATCCAAAATCAAGGTCTGTAGATATAGCAACCGAGAGCTCGTTCACCATGAACAATTCTCATTAATACAAGATCAAAGCAGTCAAGCGTGAAATATTCTTTCGGGTCATATTATAGATGAAGGACCTTCGTCGAAGGTCGTATCTAGCACCTATAGTTTCCTTGCCTAACAAAATCAGATTTCATGAGATCATCTTTACTTCGTTTATGAAAGAATGCTTTTCTGTCCTGGTCTAACCTGATTACATCGTTTATTAACTTCACGAGAAACTACTCCCATAGATCTGCTTTTGCTCATGACTCGTACATCATCCATTACTTAACAAACCTTCTCTAACTCTAACTCTGACTAATTGTCAAATAACAAACTTAGATCTAATCGTAATCTCAAGATTTCTGGAGCATCAGTTACGGAACCAGCTTATTATACAAGCGCTTAGTCAAACCAAAATCGATAGGAATATATTAAAAAATCGGTTCTGGCCAAGGTCCAATGGAACAGGCAGACAGACAGATATACGGTGCATGGTGCTTAGGACTGAATAATAATAATAATTTGTGTTCATTTTTCAAACTGACACATCTCAGTATAATTATAATTCAATTATATGAGCAGATGATCAAAAGTTATCAAATGAGTCGAATCTAGCTCCAACGCGCATACACGTAGGCCTATCTCGTCATTTACTGCTCAACGTATACTAATACATACATCTGACTCAGTCGACATTAGTTTGTGATGTTAGCTTGAAGCGATTCAACGATCCTGCGTTAATGCTTATATACCGTATATCCTCTGCTCCTCGTGAAGAGTGTTACCATTATTCTAAACCTTCTTAGCAGAAGGGACGAGGAAGGTAAAGATGAAGCGAAAAAAGGTCGAATTGTGAACGATTGACAGGCATATTATGCCGCATATATAATGAAGGATTGCAGTGTGCTATAAGTGAGTGGTGGCACTCCGTATTCTATTCGTTGAGACATTTTAAGCCAGTAGGGTGATTTAAGGATAGAAATGGTGACGATGGTGTCTGCAGGTCTTGTAGACGAGGACGGCAGCCGTGACAGCGTTCTTGATATCTTTAATAATATATGATACTCTTCAGCCTTCGTCAAAATGCTATTATTATGATTCTGTTCCTTACAAGATCGGAAAGGTTGAATTGTGGAAGGTGCACGTAGACCCAGTTAGATTATGGATGGGCAAAGTGATAAGCAAATCTGCAATTAGATTTGCTCAAGAATTGTCGCTTGAGTAGGATATGAGATGGCGACGATAATCACAAATAACCTCAAGGTTTTGTCTTTAATGGATCAATTGACAGCAAATCAAATCAAATCTGACGCAATCAATTGAAGAGGATTTACAGCGAGAGAGAGTGTTGTTGCACGATGGTCCTACCCAGAGCAATGCGATCAGCGGTGGCCTCTCTGTTGATCCAGAATCCGACCCATGAGATGATGACGAGGATGCTGCATGGAACATAGACGTTGATGAGGAAGTATCCCATGTGACGGCGTAGGATGAAGTTCGCCTGAAGCATTGAATAGCGGCGACCTGAAACAACAATCATTGCAGCAGCAGCAGCAGCAGCAGCAGCAGCAGCAGCAGCAGCAGCAGCAGCAGCAGCAGCCGTGTTCATCATCATCACCGCATCTCGTCCTTCTACGATCGTCGTCTTCACCTTTTCGACCGAAGACAGCGAACAGGTGGTATACCACTTGTTGTGGGTATTGTCTGTAGTCTTTAACTCTTCGTCTGTGTTCATTTAGATTTTAGAATTAGTTTTGCTTAGTCATTCATTATTAATGTATACGATCTCTGTTCTCACTCTGCTTATGATCTGCTTTACCTCTCGTTCTCTCTCTCTCTCCTATAACTCATTTGCTGTTTTCGTCTCGTCTGTATTGTTAGATATTTACCCCACTCTTCTGTCACCTCCATCTTAATATAACTCCTGTTGTGGTTGCAAAGGTTTAGCGGGATCACTCCCTTTCTGTGCAACCATTTTCTTAGAGATCTTTCACCTGATAGATGATATTATTAGCTCATCGTCTCTCTGTACACTCTTATTTCATATATTTTTTTAATTTCTTGCTTTTTTATTTGTTGATCTCTTTGAATAAACAAGATTTGATTTGATTTGAACAGCAACGGAACAGCAACGGAACAGCAAGCGTACAGGAACCGGGATTAAGGTTCCTGCGCTCTTGTCAACGACCGATGTACCGCGATTCCAGCAACAGATCGACTCCAGTTCAAATAATAATTTAAATCGAACTCTTAACCATCCAGCCGACCTGTCTCATTGCCTAAAACTTTCCCGACTCCCTTAAGTTCTCCAGACTAACCTTATATACAATAGGCTACCACATTCCTGGAATGACATTCCTTCTAGATTACACATTTCCTTGGTTTCTCCGCCATCATCTCAACCATCTGTCATCAAAATCAGAAGTTCCTTGATTTTTCCTTCATAGAGCCACGAGTGCAGTCAAACCATGCACTGCACCATCTCCACGACACTCTAAACAACAAACGGTGGTTTTCTGCATCCTAATATTGCCTAATGCAAACAAATTCCAGAAGATAGGGAATCCTATCTGAAGACATAACGAACGCCACAATCTAATGACCACAGTGGCCCGCATGCTACAGTATATGCGGCCCCGGCATGGTGGGGATTTGCGGGGCAGCAGGAACGCGGCAGACTGCAGGCCATATTGGACCGTTTGATCCGAATGCATTACCTTCCTGAGGACAATCCTACATTCGAGGCTCTGTGTAGAACGGCGGACGGGAGGCTCTTCGCTGCCCTCCTACTTAATCCAGGACATATATTAAACCCACTCCTCCCGTGCACCATTGAGGCCCCAGCCTTATTCCATGAGGCCAAGACTGCATGACCGAATCATTCCTAGGGCGGACAACCTAACGAGGAAATCTTTTGTGACGAGGATGCTTTATAATATTTAAATGTAATACCGTATAAACCAAAGTGCAGAATAACTTGTTGGCCATTAAAAAACTTCTTTTTTAAATTTAAAATTTATATTGGATTTGGACTTAGGATTTTATGCTATTCTAAATTGATTGGATATAGAAATTATGTACGTTTGTTTATTATACTCTGTATGTACACCAAAATGCGGATAGCAATTGGTATATTAAAGAATATTCTTATCTTATCTTATCTTAATCTACAGTCAACTTTAGAATTCCATCGCGAGTAGTTAATTGATGTTAATGTTACTCGTTTACAATTATTATGACGAACATGGATCAGTCAAAAAGGTATGATAATTGGGTTCCAGCTTAAGTAAGCTATTTGGTATTGTATGATGATGATGATGATGATGATGATGATGATGATGATGATGATGATGATGATGATGATGATGATGTCTCTTTGTATGCAATGAATATATCTGCATCGATAGCATTTCTGTGAACAATTTATAATTCATTTGATAAAAAATTATATAGCGTCTCATGTAAGATACTACTTGGAGGCGCAATATAAGCAGAGATTTCCTGCGTTAACAACACACAGACAATAAATATTCTGCTAGCAATGACCGATGACCTTGACCTCTGACCTCCGAGACGCAGTCGACTGCCATTGCCCTTCGTGGCTGCCACAAGGTCGAACTGCGACAGCGTCATGTCAGACGCTAATTGGATGGAATTGGTATCCGCCCATCTGTAGATGACGTCATCCTCACCATAGCCATCTGTCGACAGAAGACAGCACAACAACGTGATTGCATCATCCGCTTCAATGCCAGCTATTTCAGGATATTTTCTCGGGTCTGTGCAGAGTATGGCCCCTCCCATGACACAAGCCAATTTGCTTTTCACTTAGAAAAATCACAAAGGTTCTGGGATAAAGAGGAATTTTAAAAGAGTATAGCGTCAATATATTTATGAAATAAGCTAGATTGTTGGTAGGCTACCACTTGTCTTCTATGTTATTAAAAACGAGACGATTTAATCAAATATTGTCTTGCTCGAGTTAGCCTTGGGTGACATTTTCGGGCTCCAAAGTGAGGGCTCAGAAGTCCTCCTCTCATAAGGGTGGCTATGTCAGCATGATAATAATTATACTCACGGGTGGGTAGATGCAAGGGCGGATAAAAAAAATTCAAAGGGGGTCAAAATTTTCAGTCTTGGTTAGACTTGGTTGAGACAAGGGAAAAAGTTAAAAATTTCGTCTACGTGACCGAAAAATTAGATGACTTTTTTAGTCATTTGTCGAATTCCAAAGAAAAATATAGCCTACCATTTTATCCGCCAAAATAGTTGATGACTTTTTTTATCGTACAATGTTCTTAAGACCCTGCACGGACCTCGTGGGAGGGGCCTACGGAACTACTCATGGGGGGGACCACGTGAACTTTCCGAGCCAGAGTAGCTGGTGAAAGATAAAGAAATTTCTAAATGGGGGGCCATGGCCAGATTGCTCCCTGGATCCGCCCCTGGGTAGATAATTGGACGCGCATGCAGTGATGGATGGATCAATGAGAAACGACGACATGGATGATCATGATCATGAATGAATGAACAGCTAAAGAAGATTAACAGTTTTTTTAGTGTCATGCAGGTGATGCAATGAGAAGGTTTGACTGATCTTGTGCCATGGCTGTCATATAACCTAATAGCCTTGCTATGAATGAAGAAGAAAATCTATGGCCAGAAATTTCTAATTTGATGAAGGTTGCATGGTTGTGATGATTGTGGTTTCGAGTCAACTTACGACTTCCGAATTGCAGAGGACAAGACTGCGTGTCGAGTGGGAAATTTTCTAAGTGCATTGGACAACATGCAGCGATCGTCAACCTATGAGAAGCAGAAGAGAGAAAAACACATAGAAATGGAATTTGTTTACCAAGTATGACCCTCGGGATAATCTGATATGTGGGGTATATATTTCCTCCTTTATTAATGGCCTAAGTGTGTCTGCATACAATTTGAACCTCTCCTGCATACAGATAGGTTGTCGTTCGACCTCTCGACCATCTTCTTCCACACTGGAGCAATATACTGTACACACAAACGACTCCATCAGTACTACGGTATATATATATATGTATATATATAATCATATTATAGGCCTATTATATATATGCACGTAAATTTATCTAGATGAGCTTTCTTTTGCTCTATAGCATTTCGGAGCATGTGTATGGATGCTCACATGTGTTTCGAATGACCCCAGAGTGCTTTTCTGTTTACTCAGGCAATTGCTCCTAATGCACTGCGCGTATACATCGGTCTACACTGTATATCAACACATGAATGCACACAAATATAGACATTGTATATCATTGGAGACACACACCACATCACTCCACACCTACTCCCCACACAACACACACTCACTCACACGCACACGCACACAAGCACCCACACCCACCTTCACCCCACACACACATACACAAACATATACATGTATATGACGTACGTGCCTATGCATGTTTACTTCCCAATTTGCTCAAGAATCATTCTCAGTTTATTTCTTCAGGCGCTAAAGAAAATCATAATTTTTATTCGCACAACACTGTATATTACAGTATTTTACGTACCAGTACCAGTACACATTATTACCACACGTTATAAACTTATAGGTGTACAGTGTGCGTGTACTAGTGTAGGCTATATTTTCGCATAATGCCGATGGCTTCATTAAGTTCCAAAGAGGCGCTATCTAAATAGAGACCGAGGTACTTAATTACTTCTTACATAAATTAGGAAAGCATTATTCTGGAATACGTTGCTATTCGCAGGTGATTTCATCCTGAAACGACAGTGGCCGCGCCAGCTGCACGTCCTACATGTATAATAATGCATGCATACATACAGAGTATGCAGTTTTAGCAGAGGTCGCGAGACGTCTGCAGGGTCGATCATGAGAGTCATTCAGTATAGGTCTACATGTAGGTCGAAGAAATCAGTTGCAAAGAAAAGATTTATTTCCAAAGAATTTCTTGGCAGGTCATCATTCAGGTCAAGAGTAAATTAGTCAGGTCAGGTCAATGACGCGATCTGCTGAAATTGTGGGGCGCGGTGGTGAAGCGGTGGAAGGTTGCGGGTTCGAATTCACCTCAAGCTACTGCGTATGGACCCTGAGCAAGTTCTTCACTTGCAATTGCTCATGCGCTTCGGCGTGAAACTCCGATTCAGTGTTCGTCTGAAGAGGTGCCATAGCGTGCTCGTACATACATACATACATACATACATAGGCCTACATACATAATAATCAGGGTAGGCCTAAGGCAATAATAGTGATTCAATAGGCCCAGAGTCTCAAAGACAAAAGGCATCAAGAAGCACTATGACAAAATGGCAACCTATTCGAATGTTTATTTCATCAACTGATATCTTGGCGCCGTCGTATGTTTCTGCCATGTCATGTGTCACGTGTCACGTGTGGCGTCCCAGGCGAAGAACTTGCCACAGTTTCATGGGATGAGAGTGACGCCATTTGGATGTTACTCATCAATAGACCTGATCGACGTGTTCCATGGATTCATTTGAAGCAGGTTATAGCCTACGCTCCGAGAGGTCACTGGTGGGAGGGATCAACCAGGTGAAGTGCTCGTTACGCTATTAAACTGAGGGCGCTATTGCCTGTCCTGTCTTGCGTAAACAGCAGAGACCTAATTTTTTTTGGGGGGGGGGATTAGTTGCTGTTCCAGTTGGTGGCCCCCCCTCTTAGAGAGGGTCATCCAAGCATTGGTTGCTGAAATCACAAGATCGTGTGGTAGGTCTATCTCAGACGACGCTGTTGGTTGGACGAATGCATGTAATTCAGTTTTGTTCGCAGTTGGGACTAGGAAGGCAGAAAGTGCCAGCGTAGATTCGCAAAGAATTTCCGGGCCACCATCAAGCAACAAACCCGCTATAAGATGCGTGATACATTCAAGATGGCTGATTCGTTATTGGTCAAACCAAGTGAAGCCCGAACAAGTGACACAAACGGCTGTGCGCAATGCCACTGCGCATACACATGCATAGGGTACGTATTATATGACTTCTTCGGTCATAGCAACTTATACTGTTACTCAGCAGAAAGAGACCAATGAGGTCAACCAATTGGCGTCATATCAACCAGTACCTCAATCGGTAAAGCAGCAATCAATGAATCAAACAATAAATCAATTAATATTATTATTATTATTACTAACGCTATTACTATAGATCTATAAATAATAGCTACCGTGTATAATAGCGTCTTCCGTGCAGCTTCTTCCATCGTCTGTAACTTTGTGTCCAACACCATAACTTAAAGATACTTAGATGCTCTAAGAATTAACCGATTGAATCTCTCTGTTCCTCGAACAACCTCGGGCGTTTGCTGACTTGTGTCATGGGTTCTCTGCTTGGAACGACCTTTCCTATTCTCTGTGGGTCAAGCTCCTCGTGTCTTGGGTCTCCTCCTCGTCTATAGGTTGCCTGGAGGCGTTTCTCTTTCCACGGGGTCTCTGTATATTGAGATCGCCTCTGAATAGTCCATGCTGCGAGAGGCGCTTTATAAATGTCCACATACGATCATCTCATCATAATTATCATTATCATTATCATCATCGTCGTCGTCGTCGTCGCATTGTTGACAGACCTCATGGAGTAGAGTATTCGTCCATTCCGGTTCAGTCGAATGAACTTGTTTGGAACGGTGACCATGTGGAGGTTGGCGTGTCTTCCGTTCTGGAAGAAGGTGTCTGGAGTCCAGAATCGATCGAGACTTTTGACGCTCATCTGAAGGATGGTGAGTGGAGATCCGGAGAAGGCAAGTCGTTTGTCAACCCAGGTCTGTCGGAAGTAGAGGTCCATCTGGAACGACTCAATCAACAAACAGACCATTCATCCACCCATCCATCCACCCATCCATCCATCCATCCACCCATCCATCCATCCATCCACCCATCCACCCATCCACCCATCCACCCATCCACCCACCCATCCATCCATCCACTGCCCCGTGTATACTATAGGGCAAAACTGCATGTGGAGGGAGGGGGTATTTGGAATCGCCTTCATCTGGACAGTCTTGCACTTGACATTCAAACTAGGCCTACAGATGCCGCCAAAAATGGTCCAGATAACATCAATGAAACTTTTAGATTTCCCGTGGCAGATCTCACAGCGACTTTGCGAGGTTGCGATATTTATAATGTTCAGATAATAATTCAGGTATAATTATGCGATTCATCCAAAAAATATCTACCATTCAATTGAACCGATTGAGGACACAACGGCTCAAGCGCTTCACAGCATTTGTGGGTCATTTATAAGCCTACGCTGCCAGCACCAATGCCGCACCATGTACCGGTACAATGATAGGCCAGCTACTGCTTAATGACTGCAGAGACAAGTATGCTGTGACAGTGACAACTTTAATAGTCTCGCTACATGTATGACTTTCGATCGGCAGGCGTTCGATTAGATGATAGCGGTCAGTTAGGGACCAATAATAATTTAAGTTCTCGTATACCATCGCACACGGGATCAGTTATCTACAGGAAACTTTAGAATGAGGAATGATTTATTTATTTATTTATTTATTTCAGAAATTTATATAGCGCCTCTTCAAGGTAGGCTACTCAGAAGCGCTCCCGGCCCAGCAACGGCTAAATAAAACAGTTTTTAGGTTCTTAAAGAACAGAGCGGAGTGACCCTTGGGAATTAAGCGCAGTGTAACAGGGAGACCATTCCAAGCTGTAGGACCTGCAACAGAGAATGAACGACGCTGTCGGATAGCAGTCCGTGAGCGGGGAACCAGAAGCTCAGCGTGGTTCGCCGATCGAAGGGTCGATCGACGCTGAACTCCCAAGGTGGAACAACAGAGTTCTCGAAGACAGGGTGGAGCAAGTCCTTCAATGCACCGCCTAACCAGCGCACAGACCCTGTATGCAATCCGCTGAGGAGAAGGGAGCCAGTGTAAGATATCCCGCATATAGGATGAGACATGGCCATGTTTTGGGATATGGCCAACAAGTCGCGCCGCCGAGCGGAGGACCCGTTCCAGGCAGCCAATCCGGTCAGCTGGAAGTCCATGATAGAGGGTGCTGCAGTAGTCAAGGCGGGAAACTACGAAAGAGTGAACAAGAGTAGAAGCGGCACTAAAAGACAGAGAGCGGGAGACCACCTTAAGCTGACGTAACTGGTAGTAACAGCTTCGACATAGCAGGTTTATATGCCGAGTGAAAGTTAGCTCTTGGTCTAAAATAACACCAAGGTCCCGCACAAAAGGTGAGAAAGTAATCAGAGGAAACTCTAATGCTAAGGCTTTCATGTCGATTTTTGCAAGTTGTTGACGCGTCCCAAACCAGATATATTGCGTCTTGGTAGGGTTCAGTCGCAAACGGTTAGAAGACATCCAGGCTTCCAGGGTTTCCATAGCCCTACAAATTTCTCGAACCGCATCAGTAGCGGCAGATGCTGGGCAGTGAATATATGCCTGGAGGTCATCAGCATAGGATTGACTAAGGATTGAATTTGCCAGTAAGAGTGGTCCAAGGTCTGCAGTGTATATTATATATAATAGGGGACCTAGGACAGAGCCTTGGGGCAGTCCAAACGGGGCAGGTGCCCAGGATGATCTAGTAGCCCCACAAGCGACAGTGTAAGAACGGTCCCGAAGGTAGGAAGTAAGCCAGTTGAGAAAATTTCCTGAGATGCCAAAAGAGATAGAAAGTCTAGTTAAAAGGATATCATGGTCAACTGTGTCGAAAGCTGCGCTCACATCGAACAATGCCAAAAGGGTGACCTGGGAGTTGTATATATGGCCGTATAGATATCCGAAAGAAGGCGAAGAAGTAAAGTCTCCGTGGAGTGGTCTTTCCGGAAACCTGATTGAGAAAATGGAAGGAGATCATTTTTATTAAGGTAATGGGTGAGCTGGGCAGCTACAACTTTTTCAATTATTTTAGAGAAAAAAGAAACATTTGCTATGGGCCTAAAGTTAGTTGGATCCGCCATATCCGAACTTTCACTCTTAGGCACTGGAACAACGATTGATCGTTTCTGTGACTCGGGAAGCACACCATCACGGAGAGAACTATTGCAGAGGAGCGTTAGGAAAGGGAGTAGTGTGTCAACTAACTCCTGGAGGAGGAACGTAGGGAGAGGGTCTAGTTCACAGGTCTTCGGTGCAGAGGTAAGAATGATTCGTCGCAGCTCTGGAGCTGAAACAGGATCGAAGGAAGACAGCTCACAGTTAACGGGAGGAAAAATCGGTGGTGAACAGTTAGCCGTAGCGTCTCTGACGGTGTTTACCTTCGTTGTGAAAACGTCTAAAAATGCATCAGGCGGGAAGAGAGGCGTGGTAGTGTTGCCTCCTGGTCGGGCACGTCCAAGGAGGTCATTGAACGTCGACCAGAGCTTCCTGGGCTCTCTTGAATGGTAGGCGACTGAGGCTTTTGTTGAAACAAGTTAGTAGGTCTAACAGATTCTACATTTTGTGTTAGGCCTACAGATCAATAATGTAACTGATCGAATTAATCTGTTAATCGAAGTCAAATTTTGTTTTTAATCAGTGAAATACTGCAGCTAACAGTATTGTTGGACGTATGCCTATTAGAGAAACTGCCAAGAGGCTCATGCAGTATAAAACTCCACTTATTAAGCTACAAATAATTATATGTGCAAAATATATCTTTCCAGTAATGGTGTACGTAGCAGGGTATACAAAGAGCAATCATCGACAGCGAAGAACAAGAAACCAGCAAGGTTTACAAAGACTTAATTGCACGATGGGGTAGAAAAGCGATTACAAATGTCGTATACGTGATTGGAGACTTGATTGAGGAGACAACAGTTGGGCGAGACTGGAAACGAAGACAGAAAAGACCCAACTCCAGTCTGACGATAATAATAGTTAGTAGTTTTCCCATAGTCATACTCATGATCCGGAAATCCCACCAAAATCAAAAGGCGTGCAGCCCATCCTATGATCCACAAAATCTAGTAAACCCAGACGCCTACATGAAGCAGTGTACACTGTAAGCATATACTTGTGAGTAGGTCTACAAGTATAGGCCTAGGTAGTTCTATTTATAATAAATAATAATAAAAATTCGAGGCCTACCATTTCTAGCTCGGAAACGGGTCCAATGCTTCTCACGTTTAGATTGACGTCAACCGCGAGAGGTTCGTCTACGCAAACAGAGAAAGAAGGAAGAGAGAAAGAGAGAATCATGGATAATTCACAGATCAGAGTTTCTCTCCGTTTCTGTCTTACTTTTTCTCTGCCTGGGTGGCTATGTGCTTTTAAGCGAGTGAATTGGTGGGTGAGTGAATGGGTGAGTGAATGGGTGGGTGAATGGGTGAGTGAGTGAATGGGTGGGTGAGTGAATGGGTGAGTGAGTGAATGGGTGGGTGAGTGAATGGATGAGTGAATGGATGAGTGAATGGGTAAGTGAGTAAAATAATGGGTGGGTGTGTATTGGTGAGTGAATAGGTGGGTGATTGCTTGGGTGAGTGAATGAGTGGGCAGTCAATTAATTTTTCTCATGTTGATAATTCAGTGCGTCAGTCATTCAAATGGTCAGTAGGTCAATCGGTCAGCCTGTCGATAGATAAGTCAGTCAATCACCTTAATATGATGATTCGTGAGCTGCAGTCAGTCGGTCGGTCGGTCGGTTGGTCGGTCGGTTGGTCGGTCAGTTAGTCGGTCGGTCGGTCGGTGAATGGTGTGGGTCCATGTATGTATGTTGTATACCTAGGAATCCTGGTCTGAGTCGTCTGTCGTAGTGGCTCAGCAGTTGGTCGAGCAGATGTGTTGTGTTGCGAGCAATGTCCGTTGGTATCTGACGACGACTCGAATTAATCTCACGAGATGATCCGCCAATCTCATGGAAATCCGTCTCAACTCCTCTCGACATCAGAATCCTAAATGGAATCTAAAGGCTATAGCGTGAGCGCTTACTTTCAACCGTGCGTACAGGCGACTCTTACAATATTATATATAGATTATTGTAAAATTATGTGCTTAGCAGCCAGGGCTTAAAGTGTGCCAGGACGGTCATGGACGGCGTCCTGGCACTTATTTTCGAGGCAGGACGCCGTCCTATGACTTATTTGGCCAGCACTGCCAGGACGGTCGTCCATGACTGCATGGACGGCGTCCATGCAGTTACGGCCGGCCGGGCATGACTGCATGGACGACCATCCATGCAGTATTATTTATTTTTTCTGTAAACTACTGTGCGTTTGCTGGTGGTCAATTA
This sequence comes from Lumbricus terrestris, assembly GCA_949752735.1. NCBI lineage: Eukaryota > Metazoa > Annelida > Clitellata > Crassiclitellata > Lumbricidae > Lumbricus > Lumbricus terrestris. Next base: position 19,346,873 of record OX457048.1, read on the forward strand.
AAGAATATTCTTACTTACTTACTTACATTTATATGCTCTATGGGACATGGCGCATATAAAGTACGTCAGACTAAATTCGTAGTTGAAATTGCGAACTGACGAATACGCCTCCATTTAAAAATCTTTCGCACAGACTGTATCTAGTTCCGTTACTGTTACTGTAGTTTATGCCAGAGCCGTATATTTCCAAGAGTCTGGCCAACTAGTGTCCCGGAAGTTGGCCAAGTCACGTGGTTGCTGGACGCCATTTTGATTCCAGGCGGCGATCTGCAAATACGTTGACAAGGAGACGCACAAACACAGGGAGACGCGTCTCCCCTGTGTTTGTGCGTCTCCCTGTGTCTGTGCGTCTCTCTGTCTCTGTGCGTCTCCCTGTCTCTGTGCGTCTCTGTCTCTGTGCGTCTCCCTGTGTCTGTGTGTCTCCCTGTGTGTGCGTCTCCCTGTGTCTGTGTATCTCCATGTGTCTGGACGTCTCCCTATGTCTGTGCGTCTCCCTGTGTCTGTGCGTCTCCCTGTGTCTGTGCGTCTCCCTGTGTCTGTGTGTCTCCCTGTGTGTGCGTCTCCCTGTGTCTGTGTATCTCCATGTGTCTGGACGTCTCCCTATGTCTGTGCGTCTCCCTGTGTCTGTGCGTCTCTCTGTGTCTGTGCGTCTCCCTGTGTGTGCGTCTCCCTGTGTCTGTGTGTCTACCTGTGTGTGCGTCTCCCTGTGTCTGTGTATATCCATGTGTCTGGACGTCTCCCTATGTCTGTGTGTCTCCCTGTGTGTGCGTCTCCCTGTGTCTGTGCGTCTACCTGTGTGTGCGTCTCCCTGTGTCTGTGTATATCCATGTGTCTGGACGTCTCCCTATGTCTGTGTGTCTCCCTGTGTGTGCGTCTCCCTGTGTCTGTGCGTCTACCTGTGTGTGCGTCTCCCTGTGTCTGTGTATATCCATGTGTCTGGACGTCTCCCTATGTCTGTGCGTCTCCCTGTGTCTGTGCGTCTCTGTCTCTGTGCGTCTCCCTGTCTCTGTGCGTCTCTCTGTGTCTGTGCGTCTCCCTGTGTATGTGCCCACCGTGCACTCAATAGAACATCTCCTAACCTCTGCTCTCTGTGATGTTCCTTCTTCTCAGCTCCCTAAGTCTCTGTTCCATTATGTTCCCTATGATGTTCAATGATGCTCCGTGTTCCCATGTTCTCTGTCCTGTGTTCAATAAAAAATTATGTTCTATAATATTTCCAATTATCTCCGTGTTCCTGTTTTTGTATGTTCCATGTGCTCTGTTCTGTGTACAATAAAAAAATATTGTGTTCCACGTTCCATGATATTCCCAATGATGTTCCCTGTTCCTGTTTTATAAATAACTTAGCAACGTAAACTAACGGTTTAATGTGCTCACCGACCCTGCTAATATAGTGATGCTAGACTCCATTTCTGTGCGACTGTGCAGTGTGCACGTTAAAACCGCTTGTAATTTAAATAAATAAATAATACTGTCATTGGTGCAAGGAATCCAACAGACCGACTGGGAAGACTATATTATATCTTAGGCTTCTACTCCTTTTTACACAACACTATCAAATGGAACGAAATCTTAAATTTTATTCAATCATGACAAGCAATGCAATCAAACATGACAAACAGGATCATAGCAGTAAGTCTAATATATAAGAAATCAGTATTCGGTCCAATCATGTTGAATATTAGCAGTATCAACTTCAAATAGTGGAATGACATGTGATTAAAGTCGATATTGCAAATTTGATAGTAACAGGATAGTAACAGGATATTAAAACGTTTACATAATAGAAAAAAGGATAAACCCGAAAGAGACCTAAGCTTATATCTGCATATTGGCATCTTGGTGTGCCAGTAATATTGACAAGTTTATTTCCTAATCTATGCAAGAACTATGCACAGCAAAATTACAATCGTAATCTCCAAATTTATTGAGTGCCACTCGAAAGCCAAGTGCAGGGCACAAGCTTATTCATGAGCGCTGAGCTTATTCATGAGCGCTGATAAAATACAAATGGAATAAATTGCATGAACATAGCAAATATAAGGCTATGTAACGTATCATATTACACTCTAAATGTTATTATGTAGGGCCTAATGTAGACCTATATGCAAGTATTGACAAGCACCAGAGAAGAAATTAAGGGAAACATAAACATAGCTTGTCCTAGAAAAGTTTAATTAGTCATATTGAAGGAAAGATCCTTGAAACAATGTATTAATGTGTCTATGATGCCCGTAATGCCTAACTAGTAGGCCTACAAAATTAAGGAACTTAGAATGCATTCAATAACACCAAATATAGCAATAACAAGGGTTACTACTTGATTTTGCTAACACTTTTGCGCATCTGCATGCTCTTACTGGACATTTCGTGGCATGATTTCTTAGCAACTTTCTCTTTTCTCAGAGATCTTTGCTTCATAGCAAAGAACTGTAGCCTAGCTCCAATAAACCGGCGTATGAGCTTACGCTTAATCCCGTGACATTCCGGTAAATTAACCTCGGAAGTTCGGGACATGATTTCTCGCAAAAGCTGATCACGTATATCATCAGATGAGGATAGAAAAGATTGTTCACACTGTCGGAAAGCAACTTCTGCAGACATTAATATACTGAAGGCGGTCTCATTACACGGTGTTAGACAACCCGGCTTATATTCTTTAAGCGTAAGTAAACGTGTTATTTCTGTTCCAAGCTCCTGAGTATAATCTTGAGCTTTAACAGAGGCAATACATGACGAACATGTGACATCATTATTGTTAACACGAGAGAGAATGTAGCCACCAAAGTAATATAAGCAGCACAACTCTGTAGAGTCAAGTTCCACAGTACACATGTTACCATAACCCAAGAGTGGCTGGCATGCAGCAAAGAGTGTATCGTTAAAAGGGTCGTCAACTTTACATTTCACTTGCACTGCAAGGAAATCAGCTGCAAGACCACCGTCAGCCAACTCATAGCTTCCACTGTCAGCACCCTTGAGGTACTGGGATACTGTTAGCAATCTCAAGTTATTCTTGAACTCCAGTGATGTTGGGACAGCATTTTTGCTGCGTACACATGAAAACAAGTTTTCTAAACAGTCCTGAGTCAGTCGTGCAGTCAACAAGAAATGAAAATTCTCAGTATTGAGCAGCCTGTCCTGTAACTGCAAAACCGACAGCGTAGACAGTATAACACCACTCTGAACTGGCTTCCAAGAAGCCGTCATGCCTGGCTTGGCAATAGCTATACTTTCAAATACATCAACAACCGAATGCAGAAAAGATAAAGTGGATTTGTACTGATTAACATCAAATTTGCTAATTGCAATGATGGGATGACGCGATGACATCAAATCAAACCATTTGTTCATCATGTCAAGAAACCAGCACGTAGTCAATATGTTACGGTCCCAGTTGTTTGTTTCAATCATCAACCTTAGTGCTGCTGAAACAGAATGACTGAAAATATTCAAGGCCTGTGACACTTTCATTTTATCAAAATGTGAAGGATCAATATGTTTGGCATGAAGATTTGGAGCAGGTTTTAAATCTTTGTCTTTTTGGTATTCAACAAGTTTTTTTAGAGGCGCTATACAAACTGTATCACAGGGCAAATTAAATTTCTGCACAAAATGCATAGGCAACACAATATTTTGACCATTGACCAGGTGATTTCTAACATTCTTTATCACATGTGGCACATCAGCAAGAACACAAATCTTGTACTCTGGGATGCATGGATGAGGAAATGAGTTAATGGTAACACCCTGTTTTCCACACACTATACCAAGTTTTTTCCACATTGCCCGGTTGGCACTGCCCATATCGCAGGTAACAGCAGCAACATTCAAACCAATATCGTAACAGTGTTTAATAATGCTTAACACAATCGGAGCAAAGACACTGCCATCTGTAGAATTTCCAGTGAAATAATAGGCAACAGTTTGCTTCCAGCGTGTAGTAATACCACCTAACATAAAAACCAAACTATGTGTAGCAATACCACTGTGATCAGGCAACGTTACATCACCAATGAAACGGCCAGTCCGGGTATCAAATTCAGCACCTGCTGTTATCGACATCTCATCCAATGTCAAACAACATTCTCGCTCATGAACGCTCATGTCACGAACTTTAATAGCAAGAAATTGGAAAACTTCTGTTAAAATTCCACTTTCAAATTTCACAAATTGGATGCTGCGTCTCAAAGTGCGCAGTGATGGCAGCGGATACTTCTGAGACAATAGCACACGGTAGCCAGTAGGACCACATGCAAAATGCAGTTGCAGCGCATTTTTTACAGTCACTGAGCTCCACTTAGAACCCCTCTGCGTATTTTTGCACAACGCCTTCTGCTGATCGATGTTCAAAAATCTCTTAACTGCAAAGCCAAAAGCACATTTCGCTTTCGAAATTTTCCTTACTTTCCTCAATGCTGCTTTATGCCTAACACGTAGAGCAGCAATAAGACGAGCCTGTATTAAAAACTGCCTATGCAATTTCTTGATACGACTGTTTAAAGTGCGACAACCTAAACAATCAGAAGCAGTGACAGCTGCTGACAATGTTGAAGCCGCAACGGAGTGGGATGTAGAGTCTGCGTTGCTTTTTGCTAAGTTTCCAGATGTAGTCAGGTACTCGTCTGAGAAAGCAGTGGCGTTCTTGTTAGAAACTGAAACGACAATAATCATGTCCAATTAGTGCCTTTTGAACTAAGTAAATAACTCAGGCTTTCATGGAAACAACAATGATTGCATGGAATTAACATAATGATAATAATAATTATGGTAATAATCTTCGTTTATTAATATTCAAACTGACCAGCGCATTGTGATTACAGATACAGTAAGAATGATTGATCACAAGTTAATACAGGAGTCAAATTTAGCTATATGGCAGCCACGCAAGGCTCCATTTGTTCTACATCTCACTACATGACACTAACAAAACATGATGCTAAACTTCCTTAAAAAGTTGGTACAGACAGACAGACATAAAGTCCTTACAGACACACACACAGTCACCAATTTATTACTTTTAAATATTTCTATTGTCATTATATAAATTTGTCACGCGTGCAAGGTCACACAGAACATGTGAATCTGAGGCGTGGATAGATTACTAACATTAAACACTTAGAAACCTACAAGCATGAAACATGTTGTCATTTAACGTAATGTCTTCAACTTCAGAGGTCTTCACCCTGTTCCAGACACCACCTGATTACCCCCTTGAATCTTAGATTTTCAGCAGACCAGCATTGATCTAAGTTCTCTTTTAAGTATGATATGGCCATAAAATTTGTTAGCCACTGCACAAGCTTACAGCACTCTGTAACGTGCTGCATTTTCTAGATGGGTTGAGGGCACCAATTTGTGCATGAATTCATGTAGGTGCTGCATACCTCTGCCTCCAGCACCCTTTCAAAAATCCAGACTCTGCCCCTGTATGCTCAGTAACAACATTGTAATGCAATAATTTAGTGACAATGAATTACCATCGTGAAGCTGACATGCTGTGGACGACCCAGAGCTTGCCGTGACAGTAGTGGTAGCGGTAGAGAAGTCTGTCGAGGATTTCCTGCTGTAGCTGTGTTCGACACGCAATCGCTTCTTTGCAATAGTCTTCGTCGGGCTTTCTTCTGGGCTGCGTTTCAGTGGCGGCTTTCTGACATGCACCACAGCACTGTGTGTGAAGAGTGTGGGAACAGCATCGGGTCGTAACTTTCTCCATCCGTCCTTACGATTTCTTTCGAACTGATTTTCATCGAAATGTGCCTACAAAATAATCACCATCTTTATAGATTGCACAAAAATTTAATTAAGGTGGCCACAAAAATATAGAGTGTACAGCCTCTGTTGTCATAAGCCCTCATCAAATCTGGATCCATCCATCCAGGAAACAGCCAGGCATGGGCTTATCCACTTCCAATCCAACGCCAAAAACAGTTAACCCAATCCTTCGTAACAGGCGCCATTCAATCGGATTGCAATGACTTTGAAGTAATATTAAGGAATAATAATAATATTAAGGAATTAAGTAATAAGGAAGAAGGAAGACTAGGAGGGGAAGAGATATCATGTGTTAAACCTTCTTAACTTATAATGTGTATTTATGTCTCAGTTTAAGTTAAGCAGTGCTACTGTGCTAGTAAACATTATCTGAACGTTGTGGCTATTTGCAATAGCAGAATCACATAACGTCTTCAAATGCGGTAGGTACTTAAGGCAAATCCCGCCAGTATCAGGCCGGGTCAAGCGTACGCTTCATGATCGCCATGGTTCCCGCGACTTGGCTTTTGTGGACGCTGTAGAAATTCCGATTGTTTACGATTTGACTATTATACAATTTAATTTTATGAAGTTAACTGGGAAGGCCAAGAGTAAATGCTGCTTACCTCGCATAGAGCTGAACACGATGTCGGCTTCCAGTTGTCTCTCTTCAATTTGGCGATCCACAAATCACGACGCGTCTTGTTGTTCGGAAAACGAAACAACCGAAACCCCTTTTCGTGTCGATTCGAACAGTTAACGGCAGCGCAACAAGGCATTATTTCAAATATTTCACACACAAAATTTAGCGTAAACACTAAACACAGCTCATCCAGTTGCAAGGAGACTAAATGGAGGCCAGTAACCACGTGATCCACAACTAAGAACCGGGAGTGACCGGAACCGCTCATTAGCTGCAGATGGCCAGACTCTTGGAAATATACGGCTCTGGTTTATGCTACTGCTCACTAAAAGTAATGCCTAAAAATTTGAATAGACCGGTTGTACAGCGAGGAGACTTACTGTCGTTCATGAAAAGATATCGTATTCAAAAAGGTAGGCTAAATGAATTGATATTTTTCAATAATTCTACAATTGTTAGGCTAACATCTGGTCAACTAGAATTTTTTCTACAACGCCCTAAATTCACAAATTTGACACTACGAGGACACTGAGATTTTAGGTGTTCGAAATCGAGGCCATTGGAAATTGAAATGGTCCTCTATTGTGAGCCATAGTCGAATTTTAAAAAGAGATGAAATACGCAATAGGGCCGTGACGCCGTCCATAAATGACGTCACACAAAATTCGGTACTTGTGGGTTTGACGACCCCACTGATATAGATATTATAGTGGTGGCCAAAACGCCACAATATCAAGCAATATCGTATCGCAAAAGTTTGCCTTTGCGTGTTTGAATCCAACATATGTGTGTGTATTCCATTGTGTCGTTTATTACGTCAATCCAGCTCCTATTTCACCTATTAAGAACCTTCATCCAGTAGCTTACAGCTTCCATTTTTCAAGCGTTTTTTTTTATTAATCCAGCTTCCACTTCACATATTAAAATACCTTAAGCCAGCTTCCATTTCAGATATTAAAAACCTCAATCCAGCTTCCATTTCAGATATAAAAATATCTTAATCCATTCCAGCTTCCATTACTCAAGCTTCTTTCAAATTAGCATGGCTTACTTACACCATTTGTAGGCCCTATTTTTTACAGTTTGTTTCATTGCTTAATTGCATGCAGAGAAAGACAAGCATGAAAGTTCACCGGAGAAATCCAATAAAATATCAATGTTTGGAAAAGATGTTGAAGTCAGCTTCAATCCACCAGCAGATGGGAATTGCCAATTTAGATGTATAGCAGAAGCACTTAAAAATATGAGAACGGCAGACTGGAGCGCCCTAACACACACAGAAGTGCGTAAAGATGTTGTGGCTTTTCTGGAAGAAATGAACGAACTGTCTGCTTCTGCAGCTGACCAACTAAGTGAATTTGTTGATATCAGTTGGCCAGAGTATCGGCACAAAATGGCTCAGGCTGGAGAATTCGGTGACCATTTGACACTGTTGTCTGCTTCTAGGAAATATGATGTGCAGATAGCGGTAATTTCAAGTCTTGGTGATAGCTACAACACAGTCATAGGCCTATATGACAATAACATCGCGTCGACGAATTTTGAACACCGAACTGAACATTCACACCGAAAGACTTTATTGCTCGGACACATTGGAGAAGATAGCGGTGCACATTACGTATGTCTAAGGCCATATGGTGATAACACAATGTCAAATGTCATGTCAACAAGATTTATGCACACATCTAGTGATAAAGGAACACAGGATATTACAGAATCTACTTCACGCATTGCTGTCTTAGAGGATGTTTCACCACGGCAAGACAGTCCAAAAAACGTAAATGAGGAGGCAGCAACCATAAAGACAGTAAAAGTGACTAGAGGTATTCCAGATTGCTGGTCTGAAAGCCAATACCTATATTTTGTCAAGGAAAATCCGTGGCTTGAAGTGGCTAACAAATGTCTAGGCTGTAGTACATGTAGAAACATCAAAGGTCTCGGAACTAAAGCAACACAAGGTATTCAATTGTCAGGAGAATGGATTGATTGCCGTGTTAGTCATCATGGCCTAACATTAAGTGACAAAAAGGATTCCTTAAGGAAGAAGATTTATGTACACAAAACGTCCAAAGCGCACGTACGAGCGACTGAAATACAAGAAGACCGAAATGCTTGCAAGTTGTCGTCGATTGTTGGAAGCCAGCAGAAGGGTCTTCACGACACCACATGTAGAGTATTTCGAACTGTGTATAAACAAATTAAACTTAATCGACCGTTCGCTGACTTCCAGACAGAGATTGAACTGCAGAGACTAAATGGATTGAATATGGGGCGAATCCTTCATTCAAATGTGTCCTGTGCAAACATCGCAATGCACATTGGCTCACAAATGCGGAAAAAGGTTACTCAAACCATCGTCAATAAGAACCAAAAGTTTGCCATTTTGATCGACGAATCAACTACCGTTAGCAAGCTGTCAACGTTAATTATTTATTTACGAACTTCGTTTGGAGATGAAGAGCCTGTTACCATGTTTCTCGACCTGGTGGAATTGCCCAAAACAACAGCACCTGATATACTATCCGCCTTGATTTCATGCCTATTAAAACACGGAATTGATGAATTGTTCATCTCGAAACATTGCGTTGGTCTCGCTTGCGATGGCGCTTCTGTCATGCTAGGAAAGAAAGCGGGAGTTGCAAAACTGATGCAGGACAAGTTCCCCAAACTTTTTGTGTGGCACTGTGTTGCTCATCGTCTGGAACTGAGCGTACATGACACCATTAAAGAAGTTGCTGGAATCAATAACTTCAAGATCTTTATGGAAAAGCTGTATTCTATATACAGTACATCACCGAAAAACCAAGTCGAGCTACGTCAGTGTGCCGCAGAAATTGACGCGCAACTGCTATCTATTGGCAAGATGCTTGACACTCGCTGGGTGGCATCCAGTCTTCGGACAGTGAAAGCTGTCTGGCAGTCGTTTGCGGCCTTACATCGACATTTTGTATGTGCCTCACAAGACGCAAAGCGAGACTCCAAGGAGCGAGCGGTTTATTCTGGCTTAGCCAAACGCCTTTCCTGCCGTCATTTCGTCTCTAACCTGGCTCTCATGTTCGATGCCTTAGAAGAACTGGCCGAGCTTTCTCTTGAACTGCAGAGGCGAGATATAACACTTTCCGCAGCACACAGAGCTGTGAGTAGACAGATTTTTGTATTTGATGCAATGTGTAATGAACCTGGACCACATCTGAAAGTCATTAATGCAAGCTTTGAACAAAACAGTAGCTTTGCTGGAATTGCGCTACACACTGGTCAGAAGTCTGATGTGCCCATTCGCCCTGAGCAGTTCTTTCGCTCCTTGGTCAACAATATGAAAAACCGGATGTTTACAGTTCAATCATCTCATGTCCCTTCCGGTGTTCATGCCAAAATATCCTCCGTAAGTCAATACGATCAGATGGTTTCTTGGACCAAAGTTCTATCACCCGAGAACTGGCCAGAGTTTCCTTCTGAGGACACCACACCTTCTCTCTTTGGGGAAAATGAAATACAGTTGATGTCCGAAAGACTCAATGTTGACGGTAGGAAATCAATTCGTGCATTCCGCAAGTTTAGAGAAAGCGGAGGAAAAGTAGTCCATTCTGAGCTGAAGCCGCTACTGTTGGCACTGAATACAATACCTGTTTGCACCGCAGAATGTGAACGGGGGTTCAGTCAAATGAACTTAATCATTAACCCTATAAGGAACTCCCTGTCAGTTGAAACCGTGTCGAATCTGCTGTTCGGAAAACTTGTTGGTCCTCCTTTTACCAGGTTTACTCCAATGCCCTATGTTAACTCATGGTTATCAGCAGGCAAACATTCAGCTGATGACCTAAACAGTATGGCTTGTTCAGATAGCATAAACTGTGATACTGCGTACGCTGGAGTGTGGGACATTCTGACATCTGTGAAGTCTGCAGGCTAATTATTGGCAATTATTGCAGATTCAGTTCCCCGAGAAAAAACTGTGGACTCATATCTATGATTAGATGCATAATTTCTTATCGAGTTGTTATTAAACGATAGAATATCATCATTGTGATTACGGTAAAGACAAAACCTTCATCTTTCACAATAACACTTTGATTTTTTGTTATCCTGGTAGCTTGCGACACTGAAAAACGAATTATTCTTGAAGTTTTCGTGACTTTATCGTTCACAAATAGCTGGCAAACAAGAGCCTAAAAATCGATCCATTTGAGGTCGACACAGCCAAAAATGCGCTGGTCGCTGGGGCTCCGCCCCAGACCCCGCTGGGGGAGCTTACGACGCTCCCCCAGACCCCCTAGTCGGGACGGGCTTCGTGCCTTCGGCACTCGCAACTTCGCGCCTTCGGCGCCATACAGCGTCCTGGCACTTCTTTTTTTACACTTTAAGCACTGTTAGCAGCTCAAAATGTGATTATAATAGTACGCGTACAGCAATAATAATATATTAGAGCAGAGCACTGACACAGTGACACTGCGCGAAAACAGTAATGATAATGATGATGACGACGACGACGATGATGATGATGACGACGACGACGACGACGACGAGGACGATGACGATGACGATGATGATGATGATGACGATGATGATGATGATGATGATGATATGCATTTTGTACATTTGCTGTTTATTGTGCAACCTACTGTGTATATATGCTAATAATTATATGCATCAAGCATTATTGTTGAGCTCTGTAGCCCTATACCCTTAGTTCTCGCCATTTCCGCTGCCTTCGTTCGACTGAACAAAGTCTGCTTTCAGTCCCTTTTGCTCGCACTTCCACTATGCAGAACCGTGCTTTCTCGGTGGTAGCTAGAACCCTCAACCTGGAATGGTCTTCCTCTGATAGGCCTACTCCGCTCTCTTTCTAAAAATCCTTCTCAGGCTTTTCTCTCTCATCTCAAGACAATTTTATTTGACCGCGCTGAGGTTGGGGGCGCCTCTGAATAACCCCCTTGAAGAGGCGCTATATAAAGGCATCTAATGAATGAATGACTATGATCTTCTATTATCAGTATGAATAATGTGAGTTTGAGCATTTAAAGTGCGTAGGTTACTTTACCCCAGGGTAGCATAATAGACGAAAACAGAATGTGTAAAATCGACGCGGCACATTCTTTCAACGGAGTTCTGGTCGAGAAGCACAGACTAAATGATGTTCGTTCCTTCGATAATTATTATTCCTTCTCCTCTGTTGTCGATCTCTTCTTTCGTGCTGTGAATGGCACTCAGCAGCAAACGACGAAAGCAGAGCAAAAGATTTAAAGAAATCTTGGCAAACGAAGAAAGTGTTTGCTTCCTATATAGGTCGTCTTCTGCCACGCAGCCGTTGCTTCTGCTGCTATATGTAGGCTTCTATAGCAGCTCATGATGACCGTGGATGAGGTACAATAGCATACAGTTGACTGCTGCATGTGGGTCTGTTCAGTGCTCTCCTTCTCACTGTCTCTTTGTCTGCTTCTCCTTCTCTGTCTGTCTGTCTGTCGGTCTCTCTGTCTCTGTCTCTGTCTGTCCTCTTTTTCTCCATCTCCTCTTTCTTCCTCTCTCTCTTCCCCTCTCTCTCTGTCTCCTCTGGTCGAGAAGCACAGACTAAATGATGTTCGTTCCTTCGATAATTATTATTCCTTCTCCTCTGTTGTCGATCTCTTCTTTCCTGCTGTGATTGGCACTCAGCAGCAAACGACGAAAGCAGAGCAAAAGATTTAAAGAAATCTTGGCAAACGAAGAAAGTGTTTGCTTCCTATATAGGTCGTCTTCTGCCACGCAACCGTTGCTTCTGCTGCTATATGTAGGCTTCTATAGCAGCTCATGATGACCGTGGATGAGGTACAATAGCATACAGTTGACTGCTGCATGTGGGTCTGTTCAGTGCTCTCCTTCTCACTGTCTCTTTGTCTGCTTCTCCTTCTCTGTCTGTCTGTCTGTCGGTCTCTCTGTCTCTGTCTCTGTCTGTCCTCTTTTTCTTCATCTCCTCTTTCTTCCTCTCTCTCTTCCCCTCTCTCTCTCTGTCTGTATGTCTCTATATCTGCCTGTCTGTCTTTCTGTCCCTCTCTGCCTCTCTCTTTATCTTTCTATCTCTCTGTCTCTCTCTGTTACTCTGTACTGTCTGTCTGTCTCTCTTTGTCTTTCTATCTGTCTCGCTGTGACGTAGTGTGTAACCTATACACTGTGTGTCTGTATGTTTGTCTGTTTGTCTCTCTCTCTTCCCCCCACAATATGGCACATAGTAGCCTATGAACGCATGATTTTAAGAGTCTGCGAGTCAGTGGCGTAGCCAGGAATTTATTATGGGGGTTGGGGTTTTATGGCCTGGCCGGATGCGCTTTCCGACACCAATCCAACAGTATTACAGTAAATAAAAAGGGAATAAAGTAACAAGGGAATAAAGTAAGAAAAACAATTTTGACTACAAGCAATTTTTTTCAGTGGATAAATAGCCTTTAAAAAACCTTTTCCCCCCGGCCAATGGCCCAATGGGGGTTTTAACCCTTGAATCCCCCCTTGTCTACACCACTGCTGCGAGTATAGGCTGCATGCCAGTCTCTCTACTTTGGTATTTTAATTTATCAAATAATATAGACCTGATTAATGTGTTCTCGATTGCGCGACGTTTTCTGCAGAATTATACTTGAGAAACTTGTATTGGGGCAGGGGCGGATCGAGTTTGGTTCCCGTTGTTGGGGGAGGGGCTAAAAAGGAACTTGGACTTTGTTGGGGCGGAGACTTGGTCCAGAACGGGCGGCGCCGACAAATATTTTCCGGGCCAAAAAAGTTGGTGACATTTTTTAGTTATTTGATTGAAGTTTCGTCCGTGAAAACCTCACTCTGTAAACGTGAAAAGAGCCATTTCCCCCGAACAGATTTATGAGGCTGTGCCTTATGGGGGCGGGGGACCTAAGCCGAGGAAAAGATACCATGTACACGGTGAAAAACTGAATCTGGGCCTTCTGGGGGGGGGGGCTTAGCCCCCCCTAGCCCCTGATAAACTCTGCCCATGATTAGGAAACTTTAAACATGGAATGAAAACTCTTGCCGTCAGGGAAGCTGTCATCTCGGATAATGTAAATGATTTGTAAGTGCACATGAACTCTGAATTGCTTCACTTAACCAATTAATTAGTTTAATGCTAATTAACTCCTTTTCCCTTAACATTAATAAATCTAATTGCATCTTATTCTCCAGTACAGGAAGATGCGCATGATCCCTGAAGTTCCGATTAAAATAATTGTTCTTAACAATGTCTCCATTAAACGTGTAGACCTACTTCATATTAAATTTCTGGGACTATAATAGTCATCGACGAACATATCTTAGGTGGAATTCCCATATTACTTGTCAAAAATAGGATTGCCAAATCGATTGGAATTATTAGAAGACTCAAAAAATTTCTCCCCCTCCCCCCATACGCTTAAAACGCTCTATAATATCTTTGTCCTACCTTACCTCAACTACAGGGTGCGCCAAAATAAAGTAATCCCCTACGGTTTTTAGCCCATATCTTGGCCAAACCTACGAATTTTTAAATGAAACTTTACAGTCTTAAAGGCAATTTATATCTACGTTCAATGGTCAAATTTAAAAAAAATATTTCAAACGGAACAAAAGTTACACCACTTTTAGGAAGGCCACCCACCGTTTTTTGACGATTCAAAAACGAAGCGCAAAAAAAATTAGGTTTTTTGCCAATATCTTGGCCAAAAGTAAGAATATAGAAATGAAATTTTAAAGGCTTATAGACAATTCATATTTGCACATGGCGCTCAAATTTCATCAAAATATTTCAAACAGGACAAAAGTTATACCACTTTTAGTGAGGCCACCCACCGTTTTTTGACGATTCAAAAACGAAACGCAACAAAAAGTAGCAGAAACACGATTTTATTAAGTCTCATCTCAAATAACTGTTGTCAAATGACCTTGGTAGTGCTTCACAACTTGTGCTCAATGCGCCCACCACCCGTGCCAAAACTTCTTTTGAGTCTCTTTGCAAAGCTCTTGATGGACCTGTTGATTAAGCTGATAGATTCCTTATTTACCAATTTGATCGTCATCCGGCTAAGTGACTTCTCAGTGACGCGCAGCTACGCTGGTGCCCTGTTTCTCTTTTAAATAGTAACAATATTGATCATCTGGCAATATCAAGGCTATTTGATAACAATTATTTAAGATGAGACTTAATAAAACCGTGTTTTTGCTACTTTTTGCTGCGTTACGTCTTTGAATCGTCAAGAAACGGGGGTGGCCTCACTAAAAGTGGTATAACTTATGTTCCGTTTGAAATATTTTGATGGAATCCGACAACCATGTGCAGATATGAATTGTCTTTAAGCCTGTAAAATTTCATTTCGATATTCTTAGTTTTGGCCAAGATATGGCCAGAATAATTAAATTGGTTTTTTGTTACTTTTCGTCGCGTCGCGTTTTTGAATCGTCAAAAACCGGTGGGTGGCCTCAATAAAAGTGATATAACTTTTGTTCTGTTTCACATATGGCTATGAAATTTAACTATTGTACGTAGATATGAATTACCTTCAAGCCCGTAAAACTGGATTTGAAAAATTCCTATTTTTGGCCAAGATATTGATAAAAAGCCGTAGGGGATTACTTTTTTTGGCGCACCCTGTATGGTATCATAATATGGGCAGGAGGCTATATGCAAAACCCTATAGCTTGCACTTGTTACAGAAACGAGCTGTAAGAATCAGCAGAGGCTCCTACTAGCCTATATCTGGCTGAATCAGTCGGCCTTTAAAGGCTTTTATAAACCTTGACCAAGTGGACCTACTATTATAACTATTTATCACTTATATAAACTTCAACTGGCTGTATTTATGCACCGCCATCAGAATCACTTACTACCCAGCCTTTTAAATTATTAAGCCTACTTTATAACTAACTAAGGAAATTGAGCAGGTGAAGGAATTCTGCTACTTGGGAAGCCTAATATCAAGCGACGCCAAATGTCATAAAGAGATAAAGAGAAGGATAGCAATGGGTAAAGAGGCATTCTTAAAACGGAAAGAATTGCTAAGAGGAGGGCTAAATAGGAATCTTAAGAAAAGAATGGTCAAAACATTGATATGGAGTGTGACGTTATATGGCGCAGAGACATGGACAATGAGAAAGGAAGACACCAAGCGGTTGGAAGCGTTTGAAATGTGGGTATGGAGAAAGATGGAGAAAATTAGTTGGACAAGGCATGTTACGAACGAGGAAGTGCTGACGATGGTAGAAGAGAAAAGATCTCTGCTAGAGGTAATAAAGTCAAGACAAAAGAATTGGGTAGGACATTTGCTGCGAGGAAACTCACTACAGAAAGAAATAATTGAAGGAAGATTGGAGGGGAAAAGATGCAGAGGAAGACCTAGACAGAAACTGCTGGACGGGATAATGGAAAAGGGCTACAGAGAACTTAAAGACATGGCACAACAGCGGGAAATATGGAGACATTGGACGTTCGGACCTGCCACTGGGCAGAGAACCTAAAGAAGAAGATAACTAACTTCTATC
This sequence comes from Lumbricus terrestris, assembly GCA_949752735.1. NCBI lineage: Eukaryota > Metazoa > Annelida > Clitellata > Crassiclitellata > Lumbricidae > Lumbricus > Lumbricus terrestris. Next base: position 19,362,756 of record OX457048.1, read on the forward strand.
CATGCATAACTATAATACTAGATCACATCTTAAATTACATTAATTTTAATTCGTGTAGGCCTATAGACTGTAGAACCAATATTAGGACTAGACTAAACAATTCACTATTAGATTTTCCGGACCCAATCTATGGAATTTCATTGACCTAAGCATGCGTTTTATAAATTCACTGAATGCCTTTAAGTCGGCATATAAAAAAAACAATTACACAAAACAGCTGACCTTATGTATAGGCCTACGCTATACATAGGCTATAGCTATAACCTAACTCCAGCCACGGTGTCGATTCTTGCTTTTACCTTTGCTTCCTCATCTTGTATTACCATGTTGAGCATGACTACATGCGCGCTCTTGTGCAAGACTTGTTTTGTTAAAGCGTGGTATAAACGACTAATTGTATTGTATAGAACTATCTATATTATAAGGCAGAAATTCCATATGTTTGTTTATTTGTACGCTTTTGACAGAATTGACTCTCCCCTGCAGAATAGGCTCGGAAATGAAACAGCGTCGGTTTAAAAAAAACTTTGAAATCGATTCTTACCCAAATTATAAGGTCAGATTGACTATTTTCAGGTTTTAATTCAGTTCAAAACAAAAATTATTAGCGTTTTAAGACAGATTTCATCAGTAATTGATCACACAAGCGCGTAACTCAAGAGTCTACACCGCATGACGTCATACCCGCTCAGTAATAATATCCGTAGCGCCCCGCAGAGACGGGTTACGTTTGGCTTTTTGGAGAAGCGATGTGGGGTGGAGGGTTGGCGAAAACCCGAAATTTAGCAGTCAACGATGGGTACCAGAGTGGGGAAGTGTTTAAAACCCGAAATTTCACTTTAGAACTCCAGTTATTAGCGTTTTAAGACAGAAGCGTTTTAAAACAGATTTCATCGCTCACGCGTTGGTAAACAGTATCGAGCTTCAGTAAAAGAGTCTACAGCCCGAATGACGTCATACAAGCCCAGTAATAATTTCCCTAGCGGGGCGTGTTACGTTTGGCTTTTTGGGGAAGCGGGGTGGGGTAGAGGGTTGGCAAAAACTCGAAATTTAGCGGTCAACGTTGGGTACCATAAGGGAGTGGTGTTTAAAACCCTAAATTTCCCGGGCAACGCCGGGTTACACATCTAGTAGATTATAAACTTTGGCTTCTTCTCGATCTTCACGACTCGTCACGAGTCGATTCAACTTACCGGTATCTCTTTAAGACCGGTCTTGATTATCCTCATGGGCGCCCGCAGGATTTTTTGCAGGGGGGGTCAGTCATGACCAGTAGAGTTAAGATACGAAATATGTCATTAAAGACTATGCAACTCACACAATTGTCCAAAATGCGACCAACCCTCGTGTCGAGGAAGGTTGAATGCAATTAAGGCAACTCACACAATCTGTCTCAATATAGCTTAGGCCTACTACTATTTAATAGTATTTATAAGTCTTTTGCAATGAGACAAAAAAAACTTTCAACATTTTCCGGCTATGACTCATGCATGGCATATAATATTATTATTCATATACAATATACATATTATACATATATGCATAATACACAGTCTGCCAAGCAGTATTTGTAAACTGTTATGCTACAAAATGGAACTTTTGTCAATTAACCAACTGTCTATTGTCACTGTGCGCCATCGCTTTTATCAGATACTGAATTTTAATTATGAAGGTTCAACTGAAATGGGTCGACATGCAACCTATCTGGCCCGTATTTAATTATATTAAACAGAACGAACTGAGTTGGAAAAAGCAAGCAGATAATGATGGGTGAACCCATATCCACCAGGAAAGAACCATATTCAAATAAAAGAAATTGGTCATAGCCTAGCCTGCTTAGGACATGCATGTCCAACAAGTAAAGTCTACCCAAGCATTATACATTAAACAACAAATTACTAAGTGTGAATTCCAGTTCAATAGACGTCACATAATTTATTCCTGGCCTACCGTAGGGCAGTGGCGGAGGATGGCGGTTGGAGGGCGACGACTGGTGTAGCATTCTGCAGAACATTAATAGCAGTTCAAAGATATTGTCTGTAAACTCTATGTGTCATTTCCGGTAGGCCTACTGCTCCGCTGTCGTCAGATCATGCGGGCCTCGTAACGAATACGGTAACATTCCGACCAGCTATGAACTGGGCTCCATGTCCTCGGTCATCTTTTGTCTTATACCATCCTCTCTCCAGCAGCCAGCAGCCAGCTCTGAAGGAACTCTAGTCATTATATCAGAGGCTAATATCCCTCCTAAACAATCGGACTCGATCCCTCTCCTCCCCTCACCCTCATGAGCCGGTCTTCCACTCTCAGGCCGACCTTCCCCTCTGAAGCGAGTTTGGCTAATTTCTGACCCACCTCTGTTTTTCACTTGGCTCAAGTTGCGGCCGCCCTGTAGCCTATAGGGATAGAACCCACTGCTAATGTCCGCTCTTCTGTGACCCAATTTTAATGCCCTACCCTCATCCGTCGCAGTCATATCAGTCCTGTGTTTCCCATCTTTCACCTCTCCATTTCTTTCATCTTCCGACATGTGTGGCTTTATTCGCCATAGGCTCACAGTTCGCCGGTGTTGGGGGAAACAACAGACGATTCCACTATAATTTATTCGCTCTGCTCCATGTCAGACGGTGGTTGGGGTAGCCCACCTAATCCGTGGTGAACGACGTTCGGGCCTCTATTACGGTGTCCACGGGTAAACGGTTCATAGGCTACGGACCATAGATCTATGTATATTTGTATATATACACATGTCATATATATATATATATATATATATATATATATATATAACTTGAAACCATACTGACTTGTGTATTATATATAAATATCATACTGAGAGGGTGAAAATAGCCTGTACGTCTCTTGAGTGTTAATAATCCAGAGGTGACAGGTCATTGCTTAACTGGGCACACACTGCCTTAGTACAGCCCTTCCCGTGCAGGTCTGCTCAACTGGCAACGCATCTCCTACACTCGTCCCTGCTCATCGCCAGTTCCGCTGACTTCTTCCCAAGATATCTCCAAGCACCAGGGGCTTCTATCCCCCCTAAGCAGCCGGGCGCAATCCATCTTCTTCCCCCCTTTCTGGACCGGCCTTCCTCTATGTATGCAATATAATGTAATCTAGCGCATGCCCTCCTCTAGTGTGAGAATGAAGGTTTGCTTGGAGGGGGATAAACGAGCATCCAGCAGACGATCGCCGAAGCATGTGTAGCGCCGAGAAGGGACCTGGTATGGGAATGGAATGTGCCCCTCCCCATAAGAAATTTTTGCGATTTCCGCATTGCAATTTCAGCATTTTAAGCTGTCCTCTTAGCAAAATTACTCTGCTATTTCAGTGGAGGAATTTCTGCCAAAATTGGGCAGCCATATGTTTTGCGCCTCTGATCAGTGTGCGTTCGAGAGGCGTTACATAAATTTTTAGAGCACAATGTGATACAATAAAATACAATGTAGGTCCTACTTTGTAAGCCCACGTAATAATGATGTTGCTTTACTAAGTGTTCAAGGACCAAATTTGACTGTCTGAAATTTGAAAGATAACATTGGAGAGAAGCCATTTAGTTGTGCAAAATAGTATTTGTATTAACATTATTTTTTTCAATTTTAATATGATTGTATTATTTATTAAAATAGAAAAAACATAACTATAATCATACATGTAATAGGAAATTTTTATTATGGTATATTATAGCTGTTATAGCAGTTCATGTAATTCAAAAATGCAGATAGTATAGCCTAACTAAAAACTCCAAGTGTATAAAGCGTATACATTTTGCTAAAAACTCTTAGGCCTGTACCATTTTTGTCCAAATTTATATGGAAGGGAAGTATTTTCTGGGGGGGATCTTCCTCCCAGTGATGCCTAGATTGAACGCTGCCCTCCATGTCCGACCTCCCCCCCAACCGACGTGAATTTTGGCTGTCTTCTGATTCCCCCCCTATTTTTCACTGGGCGCAAGCTGCGCCCGCCATGTATAGGGATAGAAGCCCCTGCCAAGCACCCCAAGTCGTCTCTAATTACTATGCCAGACACCACATAAATTATGCGTCTGCGACCCTGTGTATCGTAGGCTATATCCAACAGACTACAGGATTTAGTTCAGATGGCAGACTGATCCGCCCCCCCATTGACGTCCCTGATATGACTGAGTAACGAATTGCAGTAGTGCCCTGCAGTATGTAGGCTAGAGATAACCGAAAGATATATTGGCCTATGGAAAAGCTAGTGAAGTAAAAGAGCACAATAACCGGGTGGTTGGCATCCTGTCCCGTTTTCCCATTGTCCACTGACATTTATTCCAGAAAGTGTTATTATTAATATTTTGCCAGGATTTCCAGGGGGGGTCACGCGACCCCCCTTGACCTATGCTGCGGGCGCCCATGATTATCCTATTTAAATGCATCTAATAATATTTTCACTGCATTCTTTGCTCTAAATGAACATTGTGAATAATTGTGTAATGTTTATATTGAATCGATTCCAATAAATTTGATTTGATTTGATTTGAGTGAGTTGCTGACGATGGTTGTAAATTGTAACTGGCATAAAATGGCAGCAAAATATAGAGTGAGATGCATGAAAAAACATAATGCAGCGCATTATGGGAAGACGACTCCAGTACTTTAGATACAATTTATTTCATGATTGAAAACAAAAACACATTAAATTATAGAATCACAGCGCGTTTCTTTTTCGTATGCTATATTCTGATTATTCCAATCTTTGAATGCAAAATGCATATGCATTTTGATAAGCATTTTGTCGTCTCTAACTCAGAATGCGACCTGCAAGGCTGCAACCACAGTAGGCCTATAAATATTTATACTCTGCTGCAACTAAGCATTAAAGTCGATAGTTACTTACTTACTTAAATGGACGCACGCAATATTTTGACCAACTACGGTATTACCCAACGACTTCGGTATTACCGTATACCTGATTTTGAGTATTATTAAAATGGCGACTCTTGGCGGAGACGAGTTAATCGATTCAAGTGGAAATGGTGTCTTTGACAATATTCTCCATTTTAGTCTTTTAGTCGGAGCAATTTTTCAGCTAGTATGCATCTTTTCTGTTATATTTTTGCCGTCTACTTCGGAAGAAAAGGTAATTAACTATGCCATGTATAAATTCGATGTATTGGATGTTTGTTTGTATGTGCACTTGTTATAGCGGCCCTTCAAGCTTCTACTCAGAGGCGCTCCCGACTGCAGAGCGGACACTGCATCCGAATTTCACGCCGAAGCGCTGAGCAATTGCGAGTGAAGGACTTGCCTAGGGTCCCTACGCGGCGACTTGAGATGGATTCGAACCTCGAACCTTCCGGTTTCAAGGCAATGACGCCACTACACCACCGCGCCCCACAATGTGATGTGATCGTATTTTTTTATTGCATATTGCGGCGTTCATGTACAATCGGGGGACGTTATTTTTTCGCGTCAGGGTCGGTTAGGGTTCAGGTTAGGCGTCGTGAGGGTCGGTTAGGCTTAGTTTTAGGGTTAGTGCAGTCATTCTGCTGAGCGCTTTGCATGTTGCGATGCCGTCGATAGGATAGGTCGCTGCGCTCTAATTTTATTGCATTCGTTGGCAGACACTGTATGTAAGGTAATATAGACTGTATATGTTGCGTCCCCTCTTAGTACATGAACGCCAACTATATTGTATGACTTAGACTTAGACTTAGTTCCTCCTGTTCCGATCGGAACATTGGTCGACAAGTCCTCGCCACTTCACACGGTCGCCAGCCACCTCCTCTGCCTCGTCCCAGCCCAGCCCCATCCTCTCCAGATCTCCATTGAATGTGCGTCTCCAGGTGTTTCTTGGTCTGCCTCTTCTTCGCTTTCCACCCTCCGGCACCCATCTTATCGCCGTCCTCGCAATCCTCTCCTTTGGTAGTCTAAGAATGTGCCCAGCCAACCTTCCTCTTCTTTCCATGATGATACACTCCAGGTCTCTTGATCCCGCCAATTTCAACACCTCCTCATTTCTGATATGATCCTTCCATGAGATGCCCAGGATGGATTGTAGACACCTCCGGTGGAAGACATTTAGTTGTTTTATTGTCTTTGCTGTTGTCTTCCAGGTTTCACTTGCATGTAGCACCACAGGCAACACCAAAGACGAATACAGTCGAATCTTCGTGTCGCTATGTATTGCTCCTGATCTCCACACTGTTCTCATTCTTTGGAAGACCGCAGCCGCTTTATCAATTCTTGTCTTTACATCCACCTCTACGTCCCCGTCCCTTTCCATATAGCTTCCAAGATATGGGAAGTTGTCGACATACTCTATGTTTTCCTGTCCGATCCTGATGTTTGGATGGTCTCTGACACCGATTATCATAGCTTTAGTCTTTGCACTGCTGATGTGTAACCCCGCTCCCTCCCCCAACTCTTGTAGTCTCGTAGTCATCCTCTGCATATCCATACATGTGTGTTTGTATGCCTGGTTTATAATTCTGATTGATGCAATCTAAAGACAACGAATGTATATTACAAGAGATCACAATTCATATTGAAGCAGATTAATTTAATTTGAACCATCGATTAATTCAATTACGAATGGTATAACTAGTTAATACTAAAGTGTTAATTTATTATTGTTAGAATCTAATAAAATTAGGATTGTGAGTGTCGGTTAGGTCAGGTTAGGTGTCGTGAGAGTTGGTTATGGTCAGGTTAAGTGCCGTTGGGGTTGGTTAGGATCAGATTAAGCATCATGAGGGTCGGTTAGACTCAGGTTAAGCGTCGTGAGGGTAGGTTAGGATCAGGTAAGGCATCACGAGGGATGATTAGGCTCAGGCATAGCGTCGTGAGGATCGGTTAGGGTCAGGTTAAGCGTCGTGAGGGTCGGTTAGGGTTAGTGTCATCATTAGATACTATAAAAGTACTGCATATGCTTCGTTCCACGATACTGCAATTTCACAGCTTGTGGATCTATACTGCAAAGACGAAAGTTTATCTCGACAAAATTTTATTAAAATATTTTATTATCAATTCAGAGAACAAGTATCCAAATATCCATTATCCATGTTTATTTTTAGTCATTCAATCATGTATTGTTGCTCGATCCTTGTTGGCCTCCCCCTTGGGGTTCTGGGACGGTTAGATCGAGTTCTGCGCTCTGCTGCCCGGCTCATTGGACGAATCCCTAAATTTTCCTCTGTTTCTGCCTACATGCGTGATGTACTGCATTGGTTGCCAATAGCCCAACGCATACATTATCGAATTGCAGCCCTGGTTTCTCGCTGTATCCTTGGTTGTGCTCCATCCTACCTGCGACTTCTCTGTCGTCCAGTCTCTGACATTGAAGCACGTCGGGCCCTTCGCTCTGCTGCGAAGGGACAACTGCTTGTTCCACGGGCTCGCTTAGCTACCAGACAGCGCCGAGCCTTCTCGGTTGTGGGGCTGTCAATCTGGAATGACCTCCCCCCTAACCTCCATCTCCTTCACCTGACCAGTCAATCCTTATTCCTTAAGTCCCTTAAATCTTTTTTCTTTTGCCGTGGCTGGGCTGGGAGCGCCTCTGAGTAGTTTCTTGAAGGGGCGCTATATAAATGCTAATAATGAATGAATGAATGAATGAATGAATGAATGAATGAATGTATGGACGTTATACCAATCTTACAATGCATGGTTGTCAAGTCAGTGACTGAAGTGGGCTATGTTCATGGAGCTTACCATACAATTTTTTAGAGTGTGTTGTCATTAATAAGTAATTTGAATAATTGTTATACTATAATAAATATATTCATACCTCGAATTAGAATAATAAATTAAAAAGTTCTAAATCACTACTTTAAGCTCAGAGCAGGCACAAACTTACGCATGAGCACTATGTCATGTCAGAAGGGTTGTCCTGAGATGGTCAAGGAAAGGAAGATTCCGTCACCAGCGATAGGAAAGTGAAGTTGATGAAGTGCATGAGTATAATCGCACTGTTTGCATAAAGACTTTGAGTTCTAAATGCAACCTCTCACAGCAAAATTGAGTGCCTTGTTATAAGAAAGTTGTGCCATGATGATTCTGAAGGCAAAGTTTCATCGGTGAAGTGCATCTCTGTTTTACATTTAGTCTCTGTTATTTGAAGGAAAACGATGCTTCTGCAAATCAGCCGGCCAAAGAAGTTGCTTTCGAGCGAACACAACCTCGAACAGAAGTGCAGCCTTCAAGTCACAGAAAGCGACTGGAGAAAAAGAAACGAAAATGAGAAACAATAGTTCTAAAGAAGGTGCAGGTTGTCTCTGAAAACTTTGACAATGCTGGTGCTGTCAATGACTGGAGCTGGTTTTGTCTGAATAACATTTGCAGTTTGAACAGAAATGTTGTTTTCTGTTGTTTGTCATTCTACCTTTTTGTGTCCCATCTGAATTTATGGGTGAATCACATTTAGCTCAAAGTCGTTGCTTTTGCTCTGCAAACGGTTGTTGGATCACAAACTTTTCTGTTTAAACTGTAAACAAGTCAGCCGCCAATAATTAACAAAAGTTCTGGGCGTAATGGAATGTGCATGGACAATTTTTTACTCAAAGTTTGATATGCTCTTCACTAAGATGTGAAGTTCGAAGGCATTTATTTTGTACTTTTGCATAGTCTAACGTAATATCAATCTTGCATTCCACAGTAGATATCCCTCAACTGTGAGCTGCATTATTAAGTGTAAACTGCATTTTCAAGTACAGGTGTTTAGAACATTAGCTATGTAACCTACTGGTCAGTTGTCTTTTGTGGTGTTATTGCAGTTTTGTCGCATGGGTGATTTCTTCAGTTTTTCTGTGAGCTGATCATAATGTTGGTTCTGGTAGACTTTATATTATTCAAATGAATTCTGATGTTCGATTGCTGTTCTGTTGATGTTGACTTGTCGAGAGATTAACCGGCACTTTTACCAGTCTTCGTTTTACACTCGAATGCATGCATACTGACATACGTGCAGCAATATAGGAATGATGAATAAGAAAATCCTTCTAGAGAATTTAATATATTTTCCAACTTTTTTTATCTTTGACAGCTTAATGTTACGGTGACTTACAGACATGAAATATTTGATCTTGGTCCTTCTGGAATTCGACAACATTTGTAATAATTTCCAGAGTAGCAATCACTGGTTTTTGGTGACTATAGCATTGGATTTGCAAACCACTGATCAGTGGAGCTGTTAATTTTTTCTGCTTGCCATAACATCCCATGAAGTTAGTTAACTGGTGTTTTGAGTGGTATGTTCATTGTTCACGCAAGAAATGGTTGCAAAGCAGAAATCCGAATGGCAGCCTAGAAGTCTCTACTTGTAGTGTGAAGAGCACAGATTTGACACTCCCATGGTGGGTAGATTTCTTGAGAAAGTACCACGATAGTTCATTTCCAATAGCTCAGCACTACTGACACTGTCTTATGGTCATGTGTTTTATTCTGTGCTTTTAATGGAAGACAAATAATATTTGTTTGTTAATTCTTCAAATACACCGACAAATGCACATTAATATGATTGCATGATATAGTAGTGACAGATCCTAACAAGTTAACAGACGTCGAATTTAACGGTATGGCAGATTGCATGGTCCCAATGTATCCTGCTGCTCAGGATCTGCCTTGAGAGGGGAGGGCTGAGTCAACCTTATGGGTCTTACAAGTTTTGAAACTATGCCCTTCTGAGCTTCATGGCAGCGTTTTGCCATTCAACCATCTCCTGGCGATATCATATACTGCCCTTATTTGTATTGCACACACTTTGAATCTACCCGAGTATTATCACCTGTTGTGTATGACTGGTCCAGAGCTCTGCACTTAAACGAGGTTTAACAATTGTTGAGTAAAAGTGTTTGAAGCAGTGATTACACTAAGTCTGTTTGCCTTGGGCTGATTGTGGAATGCATTACATCCATATATCCCTCATGCCTACAGGTTCAGCACTTGGACCGGAGCATGGTATTAGTTGCAGACTGATCCAGATGATGTAGACTTATAGTGTGGTACCCAGTGACATCTTCTGCTGTTTTTAAATGGCATCACGCAATAAAAATTTGTATGTCATCACTGATTTTGTACAGCAAACGATTTTTAAACGGCAGTAAAACACAATTTTTGAGAGTTACTTAACAGTCGCTATATCATGTGTCTACATGCTTGTGTACATAAACATCTTCCACACCTCAGCCTGTACAACCCTGGGCCTCAACTATTCTTTTTGTTTCCCTATGTCTGAGTTTCAATCACATATATATGCTTTATAACCTCATGAATTTTTGATATTTTGATGGATTATTTCTGTGCTTGTGTTCATTTGTTATTTATGTGTTATTTATGTAAACTTTATTTATCAGCACTTGTTTTGAAGCTCTTCAACTGTAAATTCAATTATGTCTGTAGTATTTTTTTACATTGACTGAGTAGTTTTTGAAAGAATCTTGATAAAAAACTGTGGAAAGCAATTGTACTAATGATTTAAATATGATGGCACATTAATGAAAGTTGGCTGTTTGATATTTTTAAATAGAATGAACTGTATAAAACTGGATTTTTCCCAATCTTTACGCTTTGTATTGCATGAAGAAAAAATACCAAGTTTTTTAATTATGCGAAATTGAAAATGAAGTGTTGTGAGTGCACTAATAAAATATATGAGTGATTCTGTGTTAGATCAACCAAATTTAAAACTAAGTTTGACATGACCAATGACAGCCCGCTTATTTGGAATGTATTAACATGTAAACATAACATGTGTAAACCTGCAAGAATTTTGTCGTTAATTTCAGTCCAGTCAACAAACTTTGACTCAACTCACGAAATGGGATGTTCAATTAGCAGCAGCAGTCATAGGCAGAGACTTAGGGACCAGGGGGCGGTCCCCAATACCCCGAAGTTTGCGGTTGGGGAGTGAGGACGGAGATTCTTATATCCCCCAATATTTCAGAAATATTTAAGAAATATCATTATAAATTCATAGAGTGTTTACTTATAATTAGCAATTTTGTTAAGACGACAGTGTATATTGCTACCCTTGCAGTGTGGACATTCGAAAAACTTAAGCAACATGGCGGAGACATTTATTGCACTCTTAAACCATTTTCAGCAATGAAATTATGAGAAATTTGTTAAGTTTGCAGCTTAAAAATGCTACCATTACAGTGTGGTTATATAAAATTTTAAACAATTGTAGGGGACACTTTTGAAATCATAACCCATGACTTTCAGTCCTGAAATGACGTGGGTGCCCGCACGTAGGGGCAAGAGGGGGCACTTGCCCCTGGAAAATTGACACCTTTTAAAATTGCTACTTTTGTGTTTAAAAATTTTCGTTGCATAAGAGAATTAATTATACTAATGATGGACAAAGTGAAACTGAGAAATCGTAAGTTTAGAAACCTCCATAAAATAAACATGCTTTTAATTTTTTTACTAGCATTTTTCAAGCTCTTGCAAAAAAACTATATCCATGACCTCTGGGTACCACATAAAACTGAAGGCTCGCCTGTTCAAAAGAATCGTGCCGCTACTCATCGGATCTTCTACCTTCCAATCCTAAATGACACCCAACTTAGCAGCTGCTCTTGCCCCCTACACCCCTCTTACAACCGGACTCAGACCTCCATCTGACTACCATTTGAACAGCCCTTTGACTCCATGAATAAGCTGGTGTCTGCGCTTGACTTTCGAACAGTTTTTTTTAGAATTTATAAATTAAGACTAAATAATATTTAGAGCAGTAGTTAAAAAGTGGGCTTCTGAAGGGGTGCAATAATTCCACTTGCCCCTGGATAACTGACACCTATTTTTCATTCAGCTATTCATTCATGCTCCCTCTAATTCTATATTATAGAAGTAATTAGAGGGAGCATGAATGAATTACTTCTATATTATAGAAGTAATTAGAGGGAGCATGAATGAATAGCTGAATGAAAAATAGTTGTCAGAGGGAGCATGAATAAATAGCTGAATGAAAAATAGTTGTCAGAGGGAGCATGAATAAATAGCTGAATGAAAAATAGGTGTCAGAGGGAGCATGAATAAATAGCTGAATGAAAAATAGGTGTAAGAGGGAGCATGAATAAATAGCTGAATGAAAAATAGGTGTCAGAGGGAGCATGAATGAATAGCTGAATGAAAAATAGTTGTCAGAGGGAGCATGAATAAATAGCTGAATGAAAAATAGGTGTCAGAGGGAGCATGAATAAATAGCTGAATGAAAAATAGGTGTAAGAGGGAGCATGAATAAATAGCTGAATGAAAAATAGGTGTCAGAGGGAGCATGAATGAATAGCTGAATGAAAAATAGTTGTCAGAGGGAGCATGAATAAATAGCTGAATGAAAAATAGGTGTCAGAGGGAGCATGAATAAATAGCTGAATGAAAAATAGGTGTCAGAGGGAGCATGAATAAATAGCTGAATGAAAAATAGGTGTCAGAGGGAGCATGAATGAATAGCTGAATGAAAAATAGTTGTCAGAGGGAGCATGAATAAATAGCTGAATGAAAAATAGGTGTCAGAGGGAGCATGAATAAATAGCTGAATGAAAAATAGGTGTCAGAGGGAGCATGAATAAATAGCTGAATGAAAAATAGTTGTCAGAGGGAGCATGAATAAATAGCTGAATGAAAAATAGTTGTCAGTTATCCAGGGGCAAGTGGAATTATTGCACCCCTTCAGAAGCCCACTTTTTAACTACTGCTTTTTGATTATTTTTTACCAATTTCTTCGCAATAAAGAAACTATTCATACGAAAAATCCTAAAAACGTGAAAATGAGAAATATACTGACTTACTGACTTGACTTATGGCTTTGACATACACTAAAAGTTATTTGACAAATACCCATATGTGTTCCTAATCTACTGCTTTGCATAATATATTTCAACCTCTTGCCACAAAAGTTGTAACCGTGACCACCGCGTTTTGCCTCCTGCAAAAATTTCTGCGGGCACCCATGTGAAATGATGAGCCATTTCGTTAAAATGACAGCCTAAAATATGCTACTACTGCAATATGTGGAAATTAAAGAAATGTTCATGACTTTATCGTTCATAAATAAGAGCCTGAAACGTGCTCTAGTCGATGTCACCAGCTAAAAATGCGTGGGCTTCTGGGGCTACACCTCAGACCCCCTTCGGCACTCGCAAAATGAGCGCCCTCATTGGAGATGTTCTAGTTGCGCCCCTGGGAGGGAGGAAGGCTTAGGGCTTCAGCCCCCCGCAACCTGAAATCATGGCGTCGGCAATGCTCTGCAATGACGGAGGAAGGAAGATAGGCCTATAGATGGCAGGCATGTCGGCCGCTGCGAACGGGCAGTGGCGGCGCCAGGATTTCAGTTTTGGGGGGGCTAAAGGGGTAAATCGTCCAAAAGTTTTATTTTTACATGAAAAAAATGAATGGCCTTTTTTTAGGGGGATTAACCCCCTAGCCCCCCTAGCGCCGCCACTGCGAACGGGGTATCAGAAGATTGCTACTAAGAAGCAGTTTGCTGAATAATAGGACCTATATATGCTAAATAACCTACTATATGGATGTGTCTGCGTCGTAGATGCTAATAATGAGACTTGTCGCATCAAAGGAAGGTTACTTCAGCCAGAACCGTAGGCAAATCAGATTTTGTTGGCTAAATAGGCCTATAATCGACATGCAATAGGTCATGACATGCGTCAGGCAGACTAAATAGGCTGCATGTGAGTTGAAACGTTGAGAATGAGGCACAGGCAGACACATAAACAGATCGCAACATAGACAGCCATGGAGGCGGAAAGTGATAGAGAAGCCACTGTCACGTGTGACTGAACTCATCGTGGGTTGCTCGGATTGTATATATGCCCTACATGACGACTTAGGTGCGTCGCGTGACGCGATTAAAACAGCTACTTCAGTATTCTGTGATGCGGAGTTTCCTCCAATACAGGTAGGTTACTTTTTACAACAAACTGTCTAGGGCTAGGCTAGGTGTTTCACATAATGCATCTTTTACACGCCCGCGACTTCTTTTTGGGCGTTGTAGAAATCTCGGGATTTACGATTTGAATGACAATGTCTAAGCAACTTGGAGGTTCATGGAGAATGGAAGCCTACAAAGTTCCTCTTTGCGCGCATGTTCAGCGAAGCGAAGAATGGGCCTATATACAACATATGGCGTTCGCGGTGGAGCACAAACAGCTAGATCTAGTAGTAGAGTGCTTCGTGTAGAATTCTTAACTCCAAATTTTGTTGGCGCTACTTTAAAGTTAAGCGCAGGGCACTGCTGCAGCTAATTAGAGCATGTATAAATTGTACATAGTCGTCTGCTTCTTCCCCTTTTCAAGCTTTTATGGGACAGATGCATCGTAATACCAACAGAGCTGAGCAGACAGTAGTTTGGAGGAACAACCGAAACAAAATGACATTAATTTTTATAGACCTATCATTCTAACATTATGAGACTGGCGCAAATATGTTTTGTCTTTCCTATATATAGTGTTATGCTGATTTGTTGAAATCCACGATTTTGATTTATGACCATTTTGGACTAGTTTTAAACAGTAGGCCTAGTTAGTAATGACATCCCTGAAGGATCCTAAATACATCGGGGCATGAAAAATAGGCTAATATAATTTAATTAATTTTGAGAATACAAAACTAGACCTATGCTTATTGTAACGTCACTATACGATTATGATACGATTTAACTATTATAAGTTCAATTTGCGTATCTCGGCAGTACGATTACGGAAGATGCTAGATGCCACAGAGAAATACAACGAAGGATTGTACTAGGAAAAGATGCATTTGAAAAGAGGAAAGAGCTACTGAGAAGAGGAATCAATAAGGAGCTGAAAAAGAAAATGATAAAAACCTTAGTATGGAGTGTGATGTTATATGGATCAGAGACATGGACTATGCGAATGGAAGACATCAAGAGAATTGAAGCATTTGAAATGTGGTTATGGAGAAGGATAGAAAGAATCAGCTGGAGGGATCATATCAGCAATGAGGAGGTATTGAGAAGAGTCGGAGAAAAGAGAGCGATGATACACACAATCAGAGAAAGACAAAGAAGATGGATCGGGCACACACTCAGAGGAGACTCGATGCTGCGAACAATCATAGAGGGGAAAATGGATGGAAAAAGAACGAGAGGCAGACCAAGACAAAGACTGTTAGACTGGATGATGAAAGATGGCTATCAGAAGATGAAAATGAAAGCGCAGAACAGAGAAGAATGGAGACGTCAAACATTCGAACCTGCCTAAGGGCAGAGCACGGAAAAGAAGAGAAGTTCACATCGATAATTAAAAAACTAGACACAAATATACTATTATAGAAGTGCACTTTGAGATTATAAACAAGGTCTATTAATTGTGACGTCACTTCGATTATGATACAGATGTACTATTATAAACATGGCCTATTGTGACGTCACTTTGATTATTATAAAGATCTACGACTACCAGTATATAGGCCCATATTATGTTCAGTTTGCGAATATAAAACGGGAGTACGGGACGTTTTATGACGTCACTTCGATTATGATACAATTCTACTATTAATTAATACATATAAATAAGTTCAATGAGAAAACGAAATTAGGTCTATCGTGGCATCATTTCGATTATGATACAGATCTGCTGTCATGTTATGTCATTTTCATAATACAAAACTGAGGCTGTTTAAACACAACATCGCTCTGATTATGATACAAATCTATTATACGTTCAGTTTGAGGATATAAAACTAGGCCCATTATGACGTCACTTCGATCATAATACAGACCTACTATTAAAGAAGTTCATTTTGAGAATAAACTATGCCTATTGTGACTAACTTCGATTATGATACAAAATTACTGCTATAGAAGAGTATAAATAAGGCCCATTGTGACGTCACTTCGATTGTTACACAGATCAACCGTAATAATTATTGAAGTTCATTTACAGGATGTAAAACGAGGCCTATTGTGACGTCAGGTCGTCGATATAATGACTTCCTTCCATTGCTTTGGAACATAAGAGATTGCAAGAGATTGAAGAGATTGATTTCCCTACCATTAAGGTCTGGTCTATCTTAACTGATGGTAAGAGACTGAATGGTCTCGCTTTAATTCCTTGACGTTCTTGACGTAGCCTAATAAAGGATGCCACAGTGACCGATACTCTGGCTGCTACATACTTGCCAACAACGTCAGTCACAGCAGGTGCCGCTGCAGAGATAGCAGCTGCAAGAAAAGATGCGAAATACACAGCACTCCTTGCAAGTCATGATTTTGTTCCTTTTGCCTTCGAAACCTTTGTTCGCATCAGTAGGTGCACTGGTCTTTCTTTCATTTCTGATCTCGGACGCAATCTTACTCGGATCCCCGGAGACCCGAGAGAAACTAGGCCTATATTATAGTCTTTCAATTATTGTTCATCGATTCAATTAACGCCTTTGCTTATCACATCTCTTTTTACCGACGAGAATTGGATGAAGCGCATCTAAACCGTTCAAGAACCCACCAACTAACAAACAGTCTTCGGACAACAATTATATTTTTGCTTCCTGAGGGATTAGAACTTCCGCGGGTAAAAAAAATAGTAATAATAATAATAAAAATGATAAAAATGATAATAATTTACTCGCTCGAAGAGCAATAATAATAATAATGATGATGATGACAATAATAATAATAATAATAATAATAATAATAATAATAATAATAATAATAATAATAATAATAATAATAATAATAATAATAATAATAATAATAATAATAATAATGATGATGATGACAATAATAATAATAATAATAATAATAATAATAATAATAATAATAATAATAAAAATAATAATAATAATAATAATAATAATAATAATAATAATAATAATAATAATAATAATAATAATAATAATAATAATGATGATGATGACAATAATAATAATAATAATAATAATAATAATAATAATAATAATAATAATAATAATAATAATAATAATAATAATAATAATAATAATAATAATAATAATAATAATAATAATAATAATAATAATAAACTAATAGCTGTAACACAAGGCAATTGAGCTTCGTCTACATTTCACTGTACAGGGTGGGGGTGGGCGAGAAAAGTGATCCCTATACGGTTTGTATTCATTCACCCACTCATGTATATATTCACTCACACTCGCTTCTTTCGTTCATTCTCGCTTGCTTACCCAGTACCCACCCACTCACGCACCCACTCACGCACTCGTTGATTCGTCCATTCACTCGATCACCATTGACTCCACCGACGCCCACCGACCCACACACACACACACCCACCGACAATCTCATGCACTCACTTGTTCACTCATTTACTCGCTCGAATCGCAATTCAAAATGCACGAACCGTCGAGTTAATTTGATTCAACATTCTTCCTTTACTTAACTCCTAATCGATGTAGAGTTTTACATTGGCCCCGCACCTATCCAAATAAATAGGTAGGCCTATATAATAAATTATAGGACCTATAGGCCTACTATATTTACAGTGACGATTAATTACATTGACAATTATTGTTATTGCAGATCGCATAATATGTTGTGAGACAGCCTATAGCTAGCAGTCATGGATTCCGACGACGAAAAGCAAGCGACGAAAGAGAGAGTTTACGATGCGTTGATTGAGAAACATATTGACTTTTTAGAAGAGCGAATCGATCCGGATTCTCAGTTGCTTGATAAACTACGCGCAAGTGGATCTCTCACGTGGAAAGAGATTTCTAAGATAAAGGACAGAAGTCCTTCGTATGAGAGAAACTCTCAGCTGCTCGACTTCATTCTGAAGAATCGCGAAGGTCATCGTTTGGTTGAGGCTCTTCAAGAAGCGCAACAAAAGCACATCGCAAACTACTTGATTGCAGATGCAGGTATACCGTAGGCCTACATGTATACTATATATATACTATATTATATGCTAATCCATGATTGAAGTGGTCTTGAGATTTATATAGAGCCAGAATTATGCAGGAACCATTTAAGCATCCAGCAATAATTGAGCAAGTCAGCGCTGCTTATAGATAAATCATAAAGGCTAGCTAGTCAGAAGACATTCGAAATAAAAACCTAAGGTCTGCAGTTTCGGTTCCTGCATGGTTAAGATCCGAGGACCGGACAGTTAGACCGCGTGCACTATGGGAAGGACAGAAGTCAATTAAGATATTATGTTATGCGAAAGAGCTTTCCAAGTTTAACGATAAATCGTGAGAAGACATTACACAGTGTGCAGCTATGAGTTGCTAAATGTGTTTAGATACGAGTGAAAATGCATAAATTTCGCCTATGCGAACAAGTCAAAGTATAATTCCCTCCCAAATTAATCTTAAATCAATGAGTTTTTTGTTCTGAAAATACATATTTTGTGCCTAGAAAGTAGAAACCTACAAACTTGGTCAACACTATCTAGCTTGCGTACGTGTTTCGTGCTTTCGACGGATTATTGGCCTAAAAGTCGATGTTCGTTTCTTAAAAGTTCAAGATTGTCATAGACGCAACGCTTAGCCTACATCTGTAGGGTCTATCAGGTTATGTGGGGAGTTGCTAAGAATATAAAACCATTAGGCCTAAATTTGATTCTTTTGGACCTAAGTTGCTTCTCATTTTATATAAGTGAACTTGTGCCTATACAGAGCTTTTGGATAGTTCGTTTAAATGCAGAGGTGAGGAATAAACTTTCGGTTTATGGAGCTGATAGTCAAGCGAACGGGGTCGTAGCTGCAGATGAGAGAAGCTGCAATGTAAGACCTGATGTTGGTTTGCTTTGATTGTGCGAGAGAGTCTATCGTCAGATAGACTGGCTAGGTCTCCTACTGACATTGGATTCGGGTAAAAGTCATATTAGTTTAAAATGATAATCGGAAGCAGGTTCAGGATTTGAATCTTAAGTAGGCGGGCGTCGAGGCAATAACGATATCTATTAGAGGCGCCAATAGGCCTACTGTAATTATTATACACAGCAGAAGTGCCTGCATGGGTAGGCTTTAACAATTATTCGTGGATAAGGTCAGTGAAGGAGCACTGTGGTTCTGCCAAGAAATTGACTATGTGTCTGTTTCCTATAGTCTGCAAAGTTATTAATTCAATTTTTAGAAAATCTGGAACATGATAAACAAACTTTACAACAAATTCTAAAACGTGAAGCAATGAAAACTCTTATTTCAGAATACAAGACCGAATTTGGCGGCGTATGGCCGTTGACAGTGAATGAAATTTCAATTCTGGACACAAATCGTGAAAGTTTAGCTGATCTGCTGGAATTGAGTCATCTGCTTGGTCTCCTTTTTTCAAAGAAGGTCATCAGCGGCCGGCAGATGGATTCCGTTTCTTCCAAGCCAACGTCACATGAGAAGAGTGAAACGCTGCTCGAGATATTGCGAAGACGCAGCTTAGACGACTACAAGCAGACGATTATCTGCCTTCATCAGACGAAGCAAAGCCACATCGCTGAGATCTTGGATAAAGGTGGAGGTAGGCTACGGTGATTTCTATTCATTCTTCTTTTGATCACTGTTAAAGTAGGCTAGACAGGTTTTCATCGGCTATGGCTTTATATTTCTTGATAGGCAGTTATTGCTATATTTTGTACTTAGATCTATTGTTCTGCAGCAGCACAGAGTTTGCCTTGGCGCTGGAATAACATCTTCTCCTCAGCGATTGCGGCTTTCGGATTAAATTTATATGATCCAACAAAGCAGTTAGTGCTGGGAAGAGACGCAACGGTTGCAGTGGTGATTAGGCATAACTGCATATTCAATTATTCATTGTACGTACAAGCACACGTAGGCTATACTGTTTTGCTGACTCAAAGCGATTGTTTTGACGGGAACCGTTGACACATAAAGTGTAATGTGAATTGTGAGTGTTTGACCTGCATTATTGTACGTATATACTTAGCCTATAGCCTACTTACGTACTTACCGGTACATCTCGCGAAGAAGAGCGGATAGGTTGTAAGATGTCATGACTAATAATTATTATGCTGGGGAACAGTAGCACTAGTCTTAGTTATTGGGAGTGAATGTGTGTTTAGATACAAATGCAGTAAATCAGAATCAAAACACAAATTGAAAACAACAAAACAGTGCTTTTATGTTGAGGCTCCAGTGTAACTTTAATATCCTAGCTAACAGAAAAGTCACCGTCAAATTCTGGCTTCGATTTTTCAAAGTTATAGCTAAGAAAGCCAGAAACTAGAATGATAGGCGAGCGATGAAGTTCAACTATTTCGATTTAAGTTATATTTTATTGTGTTGTAATTTACAGTTGTGTCTTTCAGCTCTTGTTAGAGTTCATGTTGAACTCGGTGGCGATGATGTCGAGCAAACGGAGGAGGAAATAATCTCAAGATTCAAATCCGTCATACTCAGCAAAACAGCGGAAGAGAGACGACGTCTATTGGCGGATATTCAGATAATTGCCGCTGAGAAAGGACACAGTCTTCTTCTTTATGTCTACTGCAAATCTTTGAAAGATCTAGTTGAACTGCTTGAAATGCAGATTTCAGGAGAGCTGAAGACCGTGATTGAAAGGCTGTTCAGTAAACTCCTTTCTCCTTCACAGTATACACGGAAGTGAATGTGGAGAATCTGAATTCAGTCGTTGAATCAACTTTCACTCATCTGCTTCATCGCTTTCAGACTGAACATCTCGCGGTTACCCTATCGGAGGACGAGTACAAGAAATGCAGATCACTTTTCCCAGGTAGGACCGTGGTGTATTGCACACTGATGAGTTTATAGCAGTTTTAACACGTTGAAAGTAAGATTGCAGAGATCTTACACACAATCGGTGTATTGCTCGTCGTCAAAGTGTTATTGAACCTCATGCTTTGACGGCTGGATGAATATTTTTTGATAACTGGTAAAGTCCGTTGCCGGTTGAAATGACTTACTCAGACCCTATCTATTCCAAAGTGCCTATCGAGTCATATTAATTGCCACAAGGACTAGCGAAACCGACAGTCATGAGCATTATTCTTGAATCATTAATGTCTCTATGGTAGACCTTCAGACTTCCCGAGCAAGTGCAATGTATTTTACTGGTTGACTTCCCGATCATATATAACCATTCCATATATAGACCGTGAAGTTGAATGCCATAGGTGGAGTTGACTGCCTTAGGTGGAGTCCTTCTTTTACACCTGCGTCAGCTTCCTCATTCTTGATCGTAATCTCCAAACTTCTGCAGCGCCACTCGAAAACCCAGCGCACGACACTCGATCGGATCATTATTCATTCATTCATTATTAGCATTTATATAGCGCCTCTTCAAGAAACTACTCAGAGGCGCTCCCAGCCCAGCCACGGCAAAAGAAAAAAGATTTAAGGGACTTAAGGAATAAGGATTGACTGGTCAGGTGGAGGAGATGGAGGTTAGGGGGGAGATCATTCCAGATTGACGGCCCCACAACCGAGAAGGCTCGACACTGTCTGGTAGCCAAGCGAGCCCGTGGAACAAGCAGTTGTCCCTTCGCAGCAGAGCGAAGGGCCCGACGCGCTTCAATGTCAGAGACTGGGCGACAAAGAATGCGCTGCTTTAGTGACCTAAAGTCGGTTCGTGTTCGGTTTCCAGAAGGTAAGAACTGATGTTGAGGCGGGCTTCGCTTATAAACCATGGGACGAGAGTTGGAAGGTATATATATAATCCGGTGGGTCGGGTCTTGGAGAGGTTGAACTTCCGCTTTGAGTGGAAATCTCGAACGAGGGGTGGTGAATAGAGGAACATGGGAAGGTGATGATGGGTGATTGGCAATTATTGGTGCATTGGGGCCAGAAAATTAAGGAGCAGTATGGACAAGATCTACAGAGGAACGGATCCGGGACGAAGACTTGAGGTTTATAGTATATATAAGACAGTGGGGAGAATTATTCCGAGCTGTGGCTGGATGTTTTATCTGGACGATGAGTAGGACGGCAACTAATGTATAGAGTAGTGCCAGAGACCCAACACCAAGAAGAGAGTCGATAGAGGAGCAACGCATTCATTTTTAAAGATACTCACGTGACGCGGGATCTCGAGGATCTCGAGCACCTCATTAGTGTTGGTCTCGTTCCAGACCGTTGTGCTCTCCTAGACGACACTTCGAAGCGATTCACCGATAATAAGACGACACACGATCTATTATTCTTGGGATTAATTCGACTCATCCCAAGAATTAGACTAATCGTGTATGCGTCATATAGGTGAAGCTGCGTGTTGCTGGTCGTGCAGATCTCTACTGCCCCGCGATCTAAGGTCAGTCGGATCAGAGCTCACATATATCGTGCATCAGAAGGGTCTTCTTATACTCGTTTCCTCCCTTGCTATTCAACAGAGATCGCTGGATTTCCAGTCGCTTCCTGCGCTTCGTTGCCATTTAATCGATGTAGTAAGTCGTCCACGTCAATCTCCAATCAAATGCAACATCCATAAATTTCGCAGCATAGGCATATAGGCCTACTGCGAAAGGTAGCCTATAGTATACTATGACTACGTCGATCTTCTTTCCATATACACATAGTAACAGACACTCCAATTCGGTGTTTCCTTTCCCGTTATGGCTGAAGACCACTGCAGTCATCTTCGCAGTTGAATCCTGAATCTGTTCTCATTGCGTCAGCGATGGGTTTGGTTCAACTCTACTCTCGACTCTGTATTATAAGCTTAGTCAGGTTTCTGTTGTCGGATATATACGCACGCACACACGCATACATGGAGCAAGGGATTTGGCTAAACATGGATTCAATGCCATTGTTCGAAAAGGCACGAAACCCATTCTTCGATGACAACTTGGGGCAGATATTAATTTTGGTCAGAAAATTCGGTATAGAAACTAATCATTGATTAGTCTAAAACTATTGATAACATTGAAGATGTGAAGACAATAATCGATAATCGGATGCAAAACTTCGTGTTTTAAGACGCGTGTTTTCCGTTCAAACATGTTGTTAATAAACTTAGCTTCCGCGTATAGGCATAATTTCAACTGCCTATACGGCCATGAAGGTTAACCTTAAGAGAATATTATGCTCTAAGACCAATCTTAGCTCTTCTCATTTGTGAACAGTGCACGGCCTTTAATTGTTACTTAGTCCAATTTAGACGAGGTTATAGGCGTAGGTCTATACCATGTCATAATAGGCTGATAGTCTATTACTCTACCATATCCTACATCGCGCATTTAGAATTTTCTGTGCGATTTCTGTTTGCAGCCGACATTTTAGTGCGAGCAATTCTTGACTTTGACCCTAAACAGATGAGCAACAAAGAGAAATATGAACTACAGGAAATGACGCAGTTAAAGAAACACAGAAGAAAAAGAAACTTCTGGGGAGATGATGAAGTTCTGAAGAATCATTCGGATGAAATGTGCTACTCGGAAGATGACACGGACCGTCGTAAAGCTGCAGTGGCACTTTCATTCGAGAAAGGAAACAAAATGGAGACAATTCCTCCTGCCAATATAGGGTGACTAATTTACTGACTATATGTAGGTTATCGCAAAGCATGCAAACCATTTTTATTTGCTTATAAAAAGCGAAATCATAAAATAGATTTATGATTCTTCTCAAAACTCAAACGCATTCTCACTAAGGCCTAGGCTAGTTGAAGTGAAATCGAAGAGATGCGAAAACTGGCCGTTGGTCTCTGCAACTTGATTCATATGAAGCTCAGATAATTATTGGCTTCAATAGCAGCAATCCGATTAGGCTAATCTGCATGGTTAATCTGGTTTGCTGTATGGTTGCAAAGACTTTCTATCGTTGGAATTAAAGAACGACAAGTATGAGATCATCATCTAAGAATTTATTTTAAAAACTTCATAAAACTTCAGAGAAAGGAGTGAGAGGATAAAAAAGGTTGTGAGCGTAGAATTATTTTGACTTGTATTTACAGTGACAACGTTGGTTGGTGGATGGTGAGGCATTTAGAGGGCGGGCAAATTGGATTCATCCCAAGAAATCGTGTCGTCATAGGTAGGTGCCATGGAGGTACTTCGAAATATTAGCATTGTAAAATTATATGTTTATTCATATCAGGGGCGGATACAGAAATTTTGGGAGAGGGGCCAAAATTGTTGGTCTTGGATGAAACAGATTCGTTGATCTTTCGCCGAAAACTCTGATTGCCTCTTTTTCTTTCTTTCTCGCAAACATTTCTAAAAAACCTGTGGCAACACCGGTTATTTGAAATCTAATGACTTTCTTTAGTCATTTGCTACTTTTTCTCTCTCACTTTTTCTTTCTCTCACCTTTTCACCTTCTTCTCGCTACGTTGATTGAAAGCTTACTGGGGTGGGAGCGCCCACGTCCTGTGCAAATCTCTGAATGGGGCATGGCCGGATTGGGCCCCCTGGATCATGTAAACATTAATTTTTACGATTTATGAAAACAGATTTTAAAGAAATGCTGCATATAGAATTTGAGAGTTAAATAATTAAAGATTTAAATTAAAATTTACATAGTATTTAAATTTTGCATTAAATATTTAATCTCGAAAAATAAGCATATTGGGCTTCATTTTTTTAGATTTTTCTTCAGAAGACCAAACGGTGAAAACTACTGTAAGAATGACTTTCTTTATTCTCCTGTCGTTTCTGAAATAGATTTGCACACGAATGCTTTGCAGATAGAGATGATTTAAAAGCGATATAACGGTGCCTGGATCAGACCTATACGTAAGTTTAATGCAATGTTCTTCTCCATAACGCCCTAATAACGATGCACTCCATTCGACCCACTGTTCGATGCATTTCTAGGCTACATCCATTCGAACTAACCAATAAAAACAATAAAAGCTTCATAACACGGATGCTGTATAAAAACATTTACTAGGCTTTATCCGCTGCTC
This sequence comes from Lumbricus terrestris, assembly GCA_949752735.1. Classification (NCBI taxonomy): domain Eukaryota; kingdom Metazoa; phylum Annelida; class Clitellata; order Crassiclitellata; family Lumbricidae; genus Lumbricus; species Lumbricus terrestris. The sequence goes on from OX457048.1 coordinate 19,387,554, forward strand.
CTTTGTGCTTGTTAACTGTCGCGTTATGTCGATCGGTTATTTTGTCAATAAAACGAATATCTATATATTCAACATAGAGGCCTAGACCTGATTTTTTAGGATAATTAACTAGCTACCGGTTCCACAAACAAACATATAGTTTATTCATGCATTTATTGTTCCCAATGCAATAATATGTCGTTGATGTAATTAGGATACAAAATTCAATATTGAAAACTCATATATGCCTAATTCATATTACTTATTTTGAATGTATTCCATGCTGGCACGTAGCTTATTCTAGGCCTAGCCTACACACCTTAAATTTAAACAGAAACAAACCAAGTGTTAGGTCTTCATCACTTGTTGCATAGTAAAATAACTTTCTCCATTCGACCTGTTGAACAAATTCTAAGTGCAGGTCATAGGATCACATTGAAAACTTCAGATCGATGAACTTCCTCTGGAGTTGCTCGACATCGTTCTCCAAAAGTCTTACCTGCTTTACGCTCTGCATAGTGGAAGAGAAGAATCAACCGATAAACGACGACGACGAGACGAGTTTCTTATCAACCGATTGTCATCGGTCGACTTCTGTTGGTCTCAAAGATTGAAGAGGAGCAGATTCAAGAGGAACATCAGGCGACATCTCTCAGGTAAATAGCCATTCGAATGAATATAGGGGAGGGTGCCCCAAGACGGGACGATTCGCAGTATTTCCTCCAAATCACCTTTGCTGATGACATTACATATTCGCTACTTCTTCCTTCCTTTAAACTGATCCTTTAACCACCATCTGGCAAGCAATTTGCAAGAAAACAATGTATAGGCCTACACTTAAACGAAACAATGAACTTTTGTTGACCTACATATCGTCCCATCTTGGGCACCGGGGTGCCCAAGATGGGACATTAAAATATCAAATTCTTTTCCCATGTTAAACATCTTAATTTAATTTATCAACTTCAAAAGATTGATGATTTCACTGTGAACAAGCAGTTTTAGCACATGCATCGTCATCGCACTGTTCTCACCAAACAGGACAAGGCTGAATTGACAAATGGGGGGAGGGATCCCACATCGAACGAGCACACGAGAAAATGATTTACAATACACAACACTAGTTAGCGCAGCCATGACCACTAATTGATTGCGTGGAATGCACCGACCTATATAATATCCTGACTAAGAAATTGTTTTACTGTGCATACTGTACAGCTGGTGTGTTGCGGGTGCCCAAGATGGGACGAGTAGTTCACCATTGGGATTTGACGGGTGCCCAAGACGGGACGCGTCCCGTCTTGGGCACACAAAGCATGTCCCATCTTGTGCACTCTATGCATGATGTGTGAACGCATCAATTTTTGATGTAAACACAACGTATTATCGCTCATCTCAAAATACATGCGTTTGGTAATATATTTTACTGTGTCTTGCCACCAAACACGTTTCAAAATGTGTCCGTACAGTGATGACTTTATGCGATTATTTAAACTCGCAAAATCTTAAGCTAACTAGCTCAAAACAAAAAATGTTTATCTGTATATCGGATATCGTCAACACAGGAACTGAAACTCGTACATACATAGCCGAGGTAATCGTCGATTCATTGAAGGCTAATAAGAAAGAAACGCGCAAAACGACTGCGAGAAAACTGAATCGTCTCATCTTGTGCACCGTCCCGTCTTGGGGCACCCTCCCCTAGGGTTAACTGGGCATCGGAAACCTAGCAACATATAGATATGTGTTTGCTATAAGCTTACTTCTCAATGAAGTTGATTGATTAAGCTTTACAATGTAGGCCTACGTAGACATATAGACATAGACATGTTTTATTGATCCCAACAATTCAATTGTACATGTATGCTTAACAAAGTATAAACATAATCAGCAATAAGCAAACACTCATAGTGAATAAGTAAAATAAGAAGTCGATTGATTAAGTTTTACAATGTAGGCCTGCGTGAACATAATCAACAGAAGACAGTCCTTAATGGAAAGCTATTTCCGCAGAAGCTTTCGGTTTTTCGATTTCCAAATGACTACATTTTTAGCTCAGCTGGGAGAGAGGAGCTTGACCAAAATTAATGTTTTTATTCGATTCGATTCGATTCGATTATGAGTGAAATCATATGTATACTTAGAATGCCCATGATCCTCGTTTGTTCAAATTAAGCCACTCATGTGTGACCTGGTGGCCGATTGGTTACAGCCTGTTAACGAGCAGAGCAGGTCTACTGGTTCGAGCCTCGTCCCTTGAGGCAGTAAGTACTGTGTAAGTAGGCCTACTACACTGTAGTACACTCTCATAATAAATTGTTCCGCGCTATAGATGCTCTGCCGAATGGTCGTGAAATTTGGAGAGGGAGCAATATGAAACTTTTATTGTATTGAATTAGCGGCTGCTCGGACTAAGTATAGGCCTACATGCAAATCGCAACCATCCATCACTTTCTTCATCTGGCCTTCGAAACCATGGACCCGTGAGTGTTGAAGGCATACGACCTTGATTTCATCTTTGGGACAGAACTTCAATGCGATATCTGGAGATGCACGCGAGACCTCCTCCTACCTCTTATACACTCTGCGGAGTCAGCGCCTTGCATGATCTTACGATCAGCAGTGTTTCCATGCGGTGGCTTTACTTTCCTGCACTGGTCTCAACGACGAATAGTTGACGTTTTCCTTCTTATATTAATTTATGTTTAGCCTAAGTCCTTGAGAGATCAGATGCACCTCGGGGCAATTATGAAAAATAATAAAAATATTTTTTAAATTTCAAACTGACACAACGCAATATACGGTAAAACAATTCATAGTATTAGTAAGAAAGAATAATAACAAGTTATAGCCTACAGGAGTCGAATTTGACTGTCGTTAGTCACGCAAGGCTCCCGTCACGTACGTCCTACTGCTACTCCAGTGTGAGAATTGTGGAAAAATAACTGGGGGGGTTGGACCATTATCCACTTGGAATTGGGATGTGAAAAACATACTTTAACATGGGGCTCTAAGAAAGACTGGGGGGTCGAAACCCCCCAACCCCCCCGGCAATTCTCACCCTGTGCTACTCAGTTTACCAACGATATCAGTGGAATGGAAGATTGAGTGGAGTATTGGGATGGTTTGTACATGTATATAGCGGAAAGCGATCTCGCGCCCGTGCGCAAGCTCTTAGTGCCAGTGCCAGTGCCAACTATTACCCTAAGCCTCAAAAACTCAGACTTCCCAGTGCTTCTATTCTACCCGTGATTAATATAATCCGAACTTTATGACTATGATTATATGTACTGAGAGTAAGAAATGGATATGCTGTCAATTGCAGAGTTCCACGAAGAATCTAAGACCGGAATCGCCGTCATCTGTCGGAATAACCGATCGTATTTGGAGGAGAATATTCGACATAAAGGGTTAACGAAGCGATTGAGATCTGACGATTATCTGACGGATGTTGAAGCAAGACTTCTCAACAGACAGATACTTAACCAGGAAAAGGCGAAGTCTTTCAACCGGAACAATAATCCCGACCTCTTGCATCTGATGCGACACTTCGATGAAAAGTCACTCTCAACTGTTGTTAGTTGTTTACGAAAACGCAGCCAAAGACTTGCAGCAATGGTCGCAGAAAATGGTGGAGGTGCGATTTTTTATATATATTATAACTGATCAGTTATTAACCACGGCCTGCTTGGGGAGAAATTGGTAGATTCACCCCATGCAGTAGGCAGCCATAGGCACAAAGGAAAGAGCAAATCTATTCCATCCTGCATGGTCTTCCCATGGATTGTGCAAAGTCATTGTGAACTCTTAGTGAACTCGCTTACCAAATAAGTATTTGGTAAGCGAGTTCACTAGGAGGCGCTAATGAAAAAAAAGCTCAATCTTTTGCTTTCAGGCTTTCAGCCCAGGTTAGCTTATTGGTGAATCTTTATGTGGACAGTCTCTTAAGATTAAAATATCTCTCATACAAAGAAGCTTCAGACATTGTTTTCTGTTGATAGTGTGACACGCTCACCGTTACAAAGTCATTCACTGCGTTTTTGTAGAACAATTACAACGAGACACTTAAAATTGTCTAATGAATTTTAAGTGCCACGCTGTAATTGCTTTACAAGAAATGTCTTAATGTTAATCTACATGAATTTTATTTAAAATAATAGGCCTACACATAGAAAAATATATTTGAAGCCATGAATTCATTTGCTAGGGTGAAATAGATAAAACCCAAATAGCTATAGTAATATTAGGAATGGGTTTGAAGCTGGCATGTGTGTGCATTTTTCAGCTGTCACAAAATCGCTTCTTTTCTTATCTGGGTCTTTAGCACTGGGAGCGCTTCTGATTGTTGTGCGCTGTGACAGACACTTAATTGATTTACAGATATAATACAATGTCATGCAGTTCTTCAATGCCTATCGATCATTATGAAAGGGATCTCTGTCAGAGAAGTATTTTCCTGCACTTGACTTAGGCCTATACAATATTTTTTTATTAGGCTACTTTAGACTACTTTTATCAACTGCTACTGTAAAGTAGCCTAATGTTTACATAGCGCTGATTCTTTGCATGGCAGCTTCAAAGCTTCTGGCATTTCTGCTCTATTGTGCTTCACCTTGTAAATGCTATCTATAGCCACCGGTGCAAGCAGACGGAAGGCTGCGATTGTGTGCATTAGCTACGCAATATCAAGTGTCGATTATAATTTATACAGTTACTCATGAATGAGAATGAAGAACATTTTTTCTGTGCAGCCGTCTTCAAGGCAATCGCTCCCGGTCGACGCACAGCAAAGAGATCGTTGGTGCATGGACAAGACCAGCTGGTCCAAAGCATCAACGACCTTCGAGACAAAACTAAACCAAGATCACATGAAACAGAGAAAGTCATGAATCAACTGAGCGATGACGACATAGAAATCCTCAGCTCTGTTGACGACAGACGACAGACGGTTGTTTGGATCTGGTGTCAATCACAGAAGGCCGTTGAAAGAATTCAGAGGATCAACGACGAATCCTGCAACCTTCTTTACTCATTCATTGGATTAGCAACGCTTAATATGATGTCATCACCTTCTGACTTTATTCAACCATCAGCTGTCCACATGTGCAGAGATCAATTTAAGAGATGTATCGGCAAGTACATGCGTATACTCAAGAGAACTTATATTATGTTAAAATCCTATTTAAATGACGGTGAGGTCTATTTAAATGAACGAAGACACTCAAGACAGGAATGTCGTCCGTCAATTGCCATTAAACATGCAGGGATGCAGGGAATAACGCATAGCATACACGCAGTAAAAGAAGAAATAGGCCTAACTAACTAAATGAACGTTGCTTATTTTTTCTTGAAATTCATTGTTAGATTAAGATGTTCTAAAGATGAGTTTTGTCTGTTTTAGAGTTACGTTCGACTGTTATTGTCAACTTCACAGAGAGAATTGAAGTGGGAGAAGCTGAATACGTGTGGGGAATAGCTAAACTGCGAAATGAAATCTACGTCCTCTGTCAATCGTATTCTACTTCTCCTCATGTAATTCGTATCTTTAAGGATCGAAATCCATTCGGTCTAGAGAAGAGAATCGAAACAAAAGTGATTAAATTTCCCGTTGACATTGGATCCTGCGAGAAGGAAAATTGTGTCTTCGTGATTGACCAAGGAGAGGAGAAATGCGTCTGGAAGATAACAAGAGAAAGAGATGACGAACGCAGAATCATGAAATGGTTGAGACTTGATTGCCCGCCACGTATTCTGTCGGTGTCCAGCGTTGGTCACTTGTTGATCGTCACATGGAAAGATAGATCGTCCATATTGAGTATCTACGGATTGGACGCAAAACTCCTTCGTTCCATTCATTTATCGAGTGATGTGATGCATGCAGTCGAAACATCAATCGGGAATTTTATCGTCCTAAGCAAGGACTGGAAAGAGGCGGCGGCAGGAGAGAGTGGTTCTTTTGCGAAAGCATGCTCAGAGCTTTGGAGCATTTGTGAGTTGACGAGAGATGGACAGAAGGTCGTGCGTCGTTTCATTTCTTCCGGTGAACTGCAACAGCCGAACTCTTATGTGTATCTCTTACTCGACTCGGACGATCGAGTGCTTGTGGCGGACAGATGGAACAACAGAGTGATTCTCTTGGATTCCGACCTACGCTGGAACCGAATTCTTTGTCCAACAAACGAAGAAGACGAGAAGATTATCTTTCAACCAAAGCGATTGTGTTACGATGAGAAAAGTAATCAGTTGATCGTCGGAGGAAATCTGATTGGACAAGGTGTTAATGTTTATACGTTGAAGCGAAAATTCAGTCGCTCTTTTCAACAGGATTGACTGAGAACTGATCGATTTGAATTACATTAACGATAGGATCTCATCTGAGGAGATCTCATTGTATAGACAGTTGATCAATTTGCCGAATGTTTATTTTAAGCAATTTTAAGTCTTCCTATTGAAGAGGTCACACAATTTATTTATTTATTCATTTACTAGCAATTTGATGTAGTGCTTCTTCAAGAGGTTACCTACTCAGGAGCTCTCCCAGTCCAACCCCGGTCGAAAAAGACAGTCTTAAGAACCGTGAGAAATGAGGCAGAAAAACCAAATAATAGGTATTTGACGACGGATAACAGGGATCTCATTCCAGGTCGCGGGGCCAGCCACGGAGAAAGCACGGCGCTGCCTAATTGCAGTCCGTGAGCGGGGAACAATAAGTTCCGCTTGTGCAGCTGAGCGGAGAGAGCAGCGGCGCTGGACGTGCGTGGTGGAGCAGCAGAGCTCCTGCAAGCATCGAGGGACTAATAGGCCCTCAAAACAGCGCTGGACCAAGATATAAATTCTGTAAGCAATGCACTGTTGTGGGGCGCGGGTGTGTAGTGGTGGCGTCGTTGCCTTGAAGCCGAAAGGTTCGGGGTTCGAATCCACCTCAAGTCGCCGCGTAGGGACCTTGGGCAAGTCCTTCACTCGCAATTGCTCAGCGCTTCGGCATGAAACTCCGATGCAGTGTCCGCTCTGCAGTCGGGAGCGCCTTTGAGTAGTGAGCTTGAATGGGCGCTATAACAAGTGTGCATACAAACAAGCATGCAAACTGTGGGTAAGGGAGCCAGTTGAGTACATCCCGCATTTACTCGAAGACTTGGCCAAACTTGGGAATGCGGCCTATGAGGCGTGCAGCGGTGTGCAGGGCCCTATTTAGGGGCCCTACCCGACAGGTCGGAGGTCCATCTGATATGGCGCTGCAGTAGTCCAAACGTGAAACTACAAACGCATGAATAAGTGTTGAGACTGCGCTAGGAGTCACAGAGCGAGAAATGACCTTGAGCTGCCAAAGCTGGTAGCAACAGCTGCGACATAGAAGATTAAGATGCCGCGTAAATGTGAGTTCCTGGTCTAGGATGACTCCCAAATCCCGGACTGAAGTGGAAAAAGTGAAATGTGGATATTTCAAGGATAGGGAGGATAAATCAATTTTAGAAAGCTGCTGGGGCGTTCCAAGACAGATCAGCTGAGTCTTATTAGGGTTAATAAGGCCCAGGCGGTTTGAGGACATCCAGGACTGCAAATTCTGATCGTTCTGTCAATTTCAGTTTCATTTCCCACTAGGCTACATCCTAATGTTTATTTTTCTGCAGATCTACAAAACTATCAGTCATCATTTAACTGCAGGCATCTCCATCAGATCAGGACTTTCCGTTGCAATTTTGCATGAAACGACCATCTATCATGATTTGTAATTGTAACCGAGTGAGGGAGGGACAATTCTACGAGGACGGTAAAGATCAGAGCAACGACTGAAATGCTGAAACCGATTATTGAAATGATGGTAAATATAGGCCGCCATTTTCCAAGATCGAGCACAGCTCGGATTTATGGGGACGCTTGGCATTTTAGCCAGTGGGGTGCAATTAACAACTCTGCCAAGTCTATACTTTGTGATAATTTGTTTGTTTGCTTTTATGTGCACTTGTTATAGCGCCCCTTCAACATCTTTACTCAGAGGCGCTGCCGACTGCAGAGCGGACACTGCATCGGAGCAGTGGAAGGGTTTTGGGAGAGAGATGTGCTCTTCACCATTTTCAATTTTTTAAATTGCCATTGGCCACACTGCGATGGTAACATCCTAGGTTGTGATTTTAACAAAATTGATCATCATAGTCGTGGTTTAATACTTGAAAATCATCATTGCCAATGTTTTTTAAAAGTCCACACTGAAATAATGACATTTTAAGCTGTTATCTCATAAAAAGTTCTTATTTCATTGCTTAGGCTAAAGACATGATTTAAGACTTCAATAAATGTTCTTTCAATTGTTCAAAAAGATCACTCTTTGGGTCAACGGTTCTTGTAATCCACACAGAAGAAAAGCACAATCTTCGTTAGCATGTGCAACTTGGAGCACTCTATAGATACCCTAATTAGGTCAACAGACTCAAATTTTGCACAAGAAATCAAAATTTTGCACAAGAAATCAAACAACTGTGTCTACATTAGTCACTATTTAGTCAGGCAATGTTAACACTGTACTCAGAAATAGTTTTCATAGAGTCTTTCAAATAGTTTTGCCAATCAAATAAAATCTGATTTGCTAACGCAGACAAAACAATATCCCACTGTTGTGATGCTGGGAGGTGACTCTCGCGCAGTGAGGTAACCTACATTATTGAGCATGTACAATAAAAAGAAACAATGTAATTCAAATCGTCACCTTCGTCCGCATTGCAATAAAAAATGACGGAAGCGAATCGAATAAGCAGGAATAAGTGTTTCCTCGCAGGCCTATTCGCTGATCAGGACCAATGGAGTTCAGACTATCGCCAGTCTATCGGATTGTGTAAAACTGTAGTATTAGTAAGGTATCCTGAGATTTTAAAAAATACTATTAAAGACGCAATGACTTTTATAGATAAGCAATGTCAACAGAGAAATAATCTCTTTAAAAAGCACAACTTGCTAACTGATTTCTGGCGGTGCCCATGCATATGTGGACCTCGCATGGCCAATTTCTGGTGGTGCTGAGCATTCACGGGCCTCGCAGAGTCGGCGCCCATGGACAATTATATAGGAGGACGGCATGCAGAGAAGCTGGATTGGCCACATCATGAGAGGTGACGCTATAGTAAAAGAAATCATCGAAGGAAGAATGGAGGGGAAGACCAGGAACGATGCTACTGGACTGGATGATGACGAAGAAAGACTTCATGGGAATGAAAATTGAAAGGCGCAGAATTATAGAGATGAGTATAGCGTCGCTGGACGTAGGCCTACGAAACTACATGAGGTCATGCAGAGAACGAAAGAAGGAGGTCAATGTGACAACCTGCTAAGCAGTCAGTCAATGAGTTAGTCAGTAAGTCATTCGTCATCTAGACAATCAATTAGCCAATATATTTAGTGCTCATTAATTAATTAATTGATTGATTAATTAATTAATTCACTCATTCATTCAATTCATTCTGTTATTCAGTCACTCTGTCAGTCAGCTTAAGTGTACCGGCAGGGACTTCGGCCGTATCAATTAGCCAATCAATCAATCAATCAATCAATCAATCAATCGATGTACGTGGGTAATAGGTAAGTAGGTCTACTACCGGTATAGTGTTGGAAGGCTTGGGTCACTCTTCACGGTCACTGTGTGACAAGAAAGGATACACGGTTGGTGGCGCACATCGTCATCAAGATGGGATATTAAGCCTTAATGTCTTATGAGTTGGGAGAAGCTATGCACACTGCAGCCTACACCGTCCATGCCAGGTTCCGTCTACATAGTCAAGAGTACTTGCGTCTAGACTCTAGATGTTCCGCAGTTTTTACATTATATATTTTTAGCTCAACCAATCATGCCTCATCCACAGGCAGCTAGCGAACAATACAGTTTGACCAATGACAGATGACGAAACAACAACCAATCCACTGCAACGTAACACTGTGTTTCACCATCCCTTTCTCAAGTGTCAAGAGTTGAATGTCGTAGCATCCGGTTGAACTCCGTCTTCCCTTTAAAGAAGGGCCGGCGCCCCGCCCCGCGCCCCGCCGAGTTGGATTGTCACACCACCACGGTGGCACCCCTCCCCAATTGACTGGTACGCCAATTGTTTTGTTTCGTTGGTTTTTGTGTCTAGAGTGAACTAGTGCACTGAGTGCAGCTATAAGCAGTGTCTCTGACAATATATGATTTACTATGTTCATAATACATTATATTAAACTGCAGCCGCCCATGGTACAATGTAGGCTATGTCGCCTGATGTATTGGTATGACCTGACCCGTATCAACCTGCATGTAGCCTACGTACAAAAGCGACACGCCACAAAAGACCGCGTTTAAAGATTCGTCCTTTATAGGAGCCTTGGCTGGTCGAATGCACGCTACACTGCTGTCAGTATGAATCACTACTCATCCCTCGCTCATAGTCGATAGTCATAGCTTATAGACAGTGCGGTAGCAATCAGGATAGGTCTTATCTATGCCATTACTTCATGTTTCTTGTTATGTCCTGGTTTCATATGTATATGTGGCGTCCGACCCTCAACAGACAACGCCTGCGCCGCTTCTCTCTTGCCCTCGGCCGCAAGCGCCTCTGTATGACCGAGTCGGTCTTTCTCGGTGGCCCCTGCACCATCAAGAGTCTCTGACAGCCCAAGACCCGAGAGACCCGCGCTCTTACCAGGATTGCCTGGATCTCCCGAGTCGCTGTCGGCGGCGTGTTCGCCGTTATCACTTTCACTGACGGTCGAAGAAGCCCCTGATACCGACGCCTGCGACCGGGTGTGCAGCGCCGTATCGTCGGACCCGCTCTCTGCCGAGTCCGCGGTCGCCGAGTAGGCGACGTCCTGAGATGGAGGATGGCCGACTCCCAACACAGGGTTCGTTGTCCCACCGGCAGAGCGGCCTCGCCGTGCGCCACCCGTCGCGCCTTCGGTCCTTGTCTTCTTGCCCTGCTCGTCTTTACTCTTGCGCACCATGCTGCACTTGGCGGCCACTGAGCCCTCGCCACCAACGGGGACTACTGAGCGCATGCCCTGTCCCGTCGCCCACAGTAACTGAAACCATGACCATTCCAGCGGCCCGAGGCCGAGGATGCGCCACGACCGTGCTCCCATCTTGGTAACAGTGAATTCCACAGAGAGACGGCTCACGCTGCGTCCACGCTACCGGCAGAGTCGAGCTGAAGCCCGGCAGCGATCGAGACCGGCAGCGGCCGAACTCCCAACTTTGACACTTAGCCTGTCCACGGAACACGCGCCGCCGCCGTGTACAAAGTACGCGGCGCGCTTCCCGAGTGCTCGCCTCACTCGTCCACTGATCAACAGCGATAACCGGCCTTCCCCGAGACTTGGTCTTCTCGGCCGCTCGGAAGAGCGGGGTAGTGGATGCTGGTCTGTTTCCCGTAGAAACGGACAAAAATAAAAGACCTGGCGGTCTTGGGGGGACAGGTAACGGGTAACCCCGTCTCCGAAGAGACTTATTAATTGTCGTATATTCTACTGGCGCCGTTCGCCCTAACTCAGCAGTTACGGACCTCAGGTAAAAACCCTCGATAACACTTGGTCTTTACTCTCAAAATTTACTCTGCTTCCCACGCTCCTAGTTTGCCAAAGCTACAAACTATCCTCTACCCGAGGGGAGCAACAACTCTCTACTGTACCAATAATCAACCCGAATAACTTGGTGCCCCTGCTTTACTAAATCGAGCGTATATCACCGAGGCGTCGGCTTCATGCGCCCCGTGGAGTCACCACTCTCCACCCGTAACCTTCGCGTTACGCTCAAAAGACTCTCAACGATCGCTAAGACAGCAAGATCGTGAATGCAACACGTAGATTCCCTGGCAGGAAGGAGCCCAACCCAAGTCCTGCAGAATCACCAACACGTGTAGCCAAACAGTAACCGGATACTTCACCAGGGGATTTCACCCTATACAATGTAACACTTCCGCAGACCAACGGAGCTGCGGCGTCTCCGGCCTTGTAACCGTACCCCTGAAACAGAAGATTGAACCCCTAGAGATCGATGACTGAGTAACGAACCCCGACAGATCGTCCACCTGAGCTCTCACAACTGCGTATATCAGGATCGCCCAATCATGTTCAAATGGCTACAGCCAATCCTGTCGAGACAGTAGAACACAACCGATTTAACTATGAACGAATTCACGAACACAGTACGTATGGAGTAGTCGGCAACTACTCCACGTTATAAGCAACGCACCGTGCGGCAGGCTTTATTCCACCGGCAACACGCTATGCTTTGGCTTAAACGTGGACATCGGTCTTCCGTATACAATGACCGAGACCTAAATTTTAACGAAACCGGTTTCAGTTTCTTTTCTACTAAGCCAAATGGCTACCTAACGAGAGTCAGGGTTACTCCCGCTATTCACCCAACAAGTTATATTTTACGTGTACTTGTCTTGTGGCCTGTCCGCCACACTCTCCCCACCTTTCTTTGATGCGGAGCATCGTTAGGAAACATGGACAGTATTTATCAGGACCCTCCCATTTTTATGGGCCCGTCCTCTAACCTACCTACTTAGGTTCTTGGGAGACAGCACTACCCCCTCTGTCTCCCGATCACAAAAATGAGTGTCACTCATAACCCATTCACACACCAGATATGCTCTTTATTATTTCATTCGCACCAGTCATACTCAACCACCATCATCACAGTGTCAAAGATTCTCTGTCTGAATCTCGTTGTCACGAACCCGACGTCCAGCAGCGTCGTACGTTGGCCAGCTTCCAACCAACTCTGAAAATAACAACTAACACAAATACATAGGCACATCGGAGTAGACTTTGCAGTCAAGGATCGACCCTACGACAGCAAATCGAACCTCCGCAACTAGCTGGTGCTAGTAACGACAGAATAGAACAGACATATTATCGTAATAACCGAAAATCGGAAGTTTGCGCTCCGGCAAAAATCCAAGAATCCGCCGCAGATTCACGAACAGTCTTTCCTTTATCCAGCATATACTTCACGTGCCGTTCATCGATGTAAACATCGGCTGCAAGATCAGGGAAACATAAACGTAACAGGAACATCTCCAACCCGAGCTCGATTAGAGTGCAAGGAACCGGAAACCACCACGGTTATAGAGCGACGTACTTCACAATACTAACAAGGAACTTCGGCTTACATAAGAACCCCGCCCATCGCTAACTCGTAGCGATAGCTCGATCAGGTGCGATTTCATTCCTCCAGGAACCTCGGCTTAATTCACCCCGCCCATACGCTAACCCGTAGCGATAGCTAGATCAGGTGCGAGTACACCACTCCTCACTGGCCATTGACCAGTACCAGGACTTCGACTTCAAAGAACCCCGCCCATGCGCTAACTGGTAGCGATAGCTAGAACAGGTGCGACTAACGTCCTCGAGGAGACTCGACTTACAACACCCCGCCCGAACGTTACCTACAACGTCAGCCTGCCAGGTGCGAGTAATTCCACCATCAGTTAAATCTCGGCTCAAAAACCCCGCCCATCGCTAACTGGTAGCGATAGCTCGAGCAGGTGCGAGTATCTCAATCCCGCATCACTCTACTGCTATCTCGCCATTCCTGCGAGACCCGCAACCTCATTTTGTCTCTGTCTCTTACCCGAGCTCCACTCAACCGAAGCTGAGGGACCTTAAGGAGAGAAAAGTTACCAACTCGGTCCCTGTCCTGGGAATATCCGTTGTTCCCACCATCACCGTCTGATAGTGATTCTACTCAACAAGAGTTATTCGCGAATTGCGTGGACAGTCCCACCACAATGAAGTGGTCAGCAAATCAAACAAAATTCAAAGGAACTTGACCAGTATCAAGGAACAATCGCCATCACGCGAGTACAAAAAAACCCAGGGCGCGTTCTCAATACGATCAGGTACCACTTTAACCCGTAACTGAAAAAGGCTACATCAAAAGGACATCAAGCACAAAGTCCACTGGCAATATATAAAACCCACCACATTGAAGCGGTGTCGAGACCCAGTTCAAGTCTCGCAACCCACAAGTACCACTGTGGCGTTCAACAAAAGGAAACCAGCAAATGTAAACAGAAATCTTTCTCGACCCCATCCAGAAACACATCGCCATTACGCGATGAATTTGGCTAGTCATCCATTGAAGACTGACTACCACTTCGTCGACTGGGACTTTCGACGGTATTGTCCATCATGGACGTAGGTAAACCTCCGAGGTGTTCCCTTATAGCAGGAAACCTCCGACACACTCTTTCCAGGTCGAGGTCGAGTGAGGAGTCACTGTCATCCTCCTCTTCCTTTAGCCAACTGTCCCCGTTCATCACAGGCCAGATCTTGTCCTCAGCCTGCTGCTTCCGCTCCACCAACATGTCTTTGTCCAAAGCGTTCCCGGTGTTATCTTTTTCCGCCGGCAGTACCGTGGGTACCACCTCTCTCATCACAGCATACTTGGCGTCTTTATCCGAAGCGTTCCAGGTGTTATCTTTTTCCGCCGGCAGTACCGTGGGTACAACCACGTCTTTTTCCAAAGCGCACCCGATGTTATCTTTTTCCTCCGGCAGTACCGTGGGTCCAACCACGTCTTTTTCCAAAGCGCACCCGATGTTATCTTTTTCCTCCGGCAGTACCGTGGGTTGCCGTGTCGTTCCTATTCTTGACGGAATCTGTCGACCATACTCGGACTTCTGTGTCATCAGATTCTTAGTGACGTGTAATACTGTCACTCGTTCCAACAGGCATTCAGTACTTTGCCTCACCGTGGTGTCCTCGTTTCCCACGTTCACCATCCTGACCCAGACCACTGACTCTTTTCCAGGGATCAGGGTTCGCCCAACTACCAATCCTTTGGATAATTCCTTAGGGGTAGTGACCCAGTCCTCTGTATCGACTCGCAGATGCGGATACACCACCGAAACCAGTACATCCATTTCACATCTGGCCGGTATTACTGTGTCGTGTCGGATCATAATTTTCCTGCACCTGAGTTCTGCAGATGTAGTTTTCAGCGGTACGTTCAGTTCACCCAGGCGAACACAATGACCAGCGAAGTTCCAGCTCGCCTGATTGGCTTCGAGCCACGACAGCCCCAAGATGACTTCCGTCACTTGGTCCGTCACCAGACAAGGCAGCGGAAAGGATTTCCTGCCAATGTGAATGGTCAACATGGCTTCACCCTCCACTCGGATCTCGCTCCCGTTCGCGGCTAGCAGTCGTTGCTCTGACGGTACTACTTTACTCCCTGGCACGAAGCATTTAGGCACCAGCGACATCTCGCTGCCTGAGTCAAGAAGACATTGACGTCTTACTCCATTCAAGCGTGTGACGATGTACGCCATACTGCTTCCTTTCACCAGTCGGTTTTGTGACGGTTCCGGGAAAGGTTCAGTGCTCACTGGATCTTCAGCAGCTTCTGTTCTCAGCTACGGACAATTCCTGCGGATATGTCCTCTTTTGTGGCACAGGAAACATTCGCGTTTGTCGGTCCACCAACCACCTGGTTGAAATCCTTGCCTCTGGAACGGTCCATTGTTTGTCCGGTCCGAACGATTCCATCGCTCGTAGGGTTTATTCGCAACAAACCCCGACTCTGACTTCGGTTTGAGCTGACCGAGTTCCTTGGTCAGATTCTCAAGTTGACGTTCCAGGGCGACCATTCGCTGATCTTGTGGATCCCCAACTGTCGGAGTCGTACAATCCGACTTGGTAGCTTTCACACGACCATGTCTCTGCTCCAAGTTACCACCAGACGTTGACTGACGACCGTATGCTTCCAACCGGACAGCATGTTTGTAAGCGATCTCAAGGTCAACCGGTTCTCTTTCGCGTACTTTCTGAGCCAAGTCTTGATTCGTCAAAGCGTCAATGAAGGCATCACAAGCGATCGACTCTACGACGTCATTTGTCGGTCCAGGATATGCTAAGACCATCAATCGCCTGATCTCTTGCACAACATTGCTCAACGTCTCAGACTGACCCTGTCGATATGTCCGTAGCTTGGTTCGGAAGAGATTCGTTTGATTCTCTGAACCATACCTCGCCTTTAACTTTTCCACCAGACCCTGCCAAGACACGTTCTGCTGGGCACCCATGTCCCACAACAATTGTGATGCCGGCCCTGTGAGAGCACACATGAGCTGGTCAGATTTTTCGCGGTCACTCCAATTGTTGCATCTGGCGCACACTTCAAACTTGGCTAGAAAAGCAGCGATCGCTGTTTTCCCGTCGTACTTTTCAAGTTTGATCCGGATCCCACGGTCTACTGGAACTCTGGTTCTCGTCTGACTGACAGAACGTTGACGTGTTCTGTCGTCAGCGGAACTCCGTCGAGGTGAATCGCTATCATCGCTCGATTCATCCTCTGTCCCGATCCGTGATCCGACTCGTTGCTTCACACGAGTGTTAACCTGTTCTCTGGCCACTCCTCTATCCTTGTGTCCTCTGACCTTTACGGGAGACCGAATACTTTCACCCGACGAATTGCTATCGTCGCTTGACACCACTGCCACTCGTCGTTGTCCTTGGTCTTTCTTCTTGAGAATAGACCGACTTGACGACGGTTCAATACGCTGGGTCGGCACCGTGATTTTCACTTTACGTTTTGCCCGACGATGATGACTTTCATCAGTCGTCCTTGTTCTCTGCTCATCCGGATCCGTTTGTGTGGATGCATCGTCAGATGACACCACTTTTCCCTTCACCCTGACATCCTGTTGCACCAGTCGTCTGACTTAAGGAGAATTACCATGCCGTGATTGTAACACTCGTTGCTCTGGTAATGCACTCTGTCGTACCGTTTCTTTACTGACTTTATTTTGTTTCGCTTTTTCAGGAAGTCTTACCATCGGCTGTGGCGACGACTCCTGCCTCCGTTCACGAGAAGCTGACAAGGCCTGCACTTGCTGAGTGAGCAGAGTCAAACATTCCCGGAGAACTGACAGTTCATTCTTCACGTCGACATCCACACCATTCCCTGAGACGCTCTCAATCGTCTCCAGTCGAGGAACATGCCTGCGAGATGCACCAGCACTTCGACTCGACCTTTCTTTCACGGAGAGTACCTCCACACATCGCTCAGGTAACCGGTACACATCCCTGTCAGGACAAGACGGGACTACACGTTCAGAAAACATGGGTCTGCTGTCCCGAACAGCTTCAGAAACTCGTGGAACAGAACGGAGCCAATGCTCAACACCAGCAACAGAAGAAGAAGTCTTAAAACGGTCGCGAACCAATTCAGCTTCAACTTCTAGATCAACAAACTCCCTTGAGTCACCAGTAGCGAGATCAAAAGGCACAGCTACATCAGATTGAGCAAAACCACCAGCTACGTTCAAATCAGGCCAACAAATTTTTGGACGAGCGCCAAAGTACTCACAATCAGGTCGAGAAACATCCATGGAAAGATTCCCGGTTGAAAAATCAACATTCAAAGGCAGAAAAGGGACAGTGCGTACCTCAGAAGTTTTGACCCCACTTCTGGTACCACTTTGTGGCGTCCGACCCTCAACAGACAACGCCTGCGCCGCTTCTCTCTTGCCCTCGGCCGCAAGCGCCTCTGTATGACCGGGTCGGTCTTTCTCGGTGGCCCCTGCACCATCAAGAGTCTCTGACAGCCCAAGACCCGAGAGACCCGCGCTCTTACCAGGATTGCCTGGATCTCCCGAGTCGCTGTCGGCGGCGTGTTCGCCGTTATCACTTTCACTGACGGTCGAAGAAGCCCCTGATACCGACGCCTGCGACCGGGTGTGCAGCGCCGTATCGTCGGACCCGCTCTCTGCCGAGTCCGCGGTCGCCGAGTAGGCGACGTCCTGAGATGGAGGATGGCCGACTCCCAACACAGGGTTCGTTGTCCCACCGGCAGAGCGGCCTCGCCGTGCGCCACCCGTCGCGCCTTCGGTCCTTGTCTTCTTGCCCTGCTCGTCTTTACTCTTGCGCACCATGCTGCACTTGGCGGCCACTGAGCCCTCGCCACCAACGGGGACTACTGAGCGCATGCCCTGTCCCGTCGCCCACAGTGACTGAAACCATGACCATTCCAGCGGCCCGAGGCCGAGGATGCGCCACGACCGTGCTCCCATCTTGGTAACAGTGAATTCCACAGAGAGACGGCTCACGCTGCGTCCACGCTACCGGCAGAGTCGAGCTGAAGCCCGGCAGCGATCGAGACCGGCAGCGGCCGAACTCCCAACTTTGACACTTAGCCTGTCCACGGAACACGCGCCGCCGCCGTGTACAAAGTACGCGGCGCGCTTCCCGAGTGCTCGCCTCACTCGTCCACTGATCAACAGCGATAACCGGCCTTCCCCGAGACTTGGTCTTCTCGGCCGCTCGGAAGAGCGGGGTAGTGGATGCTGGTCTGTTTCCCGTAGAAACGGACAAAAATAAAAGACCTGGCGGTCTTGGGGGGACAGGTAACGGGTAACCCCGTCTCCGAAGAGACTTATTAATTGTCGTATATTCTACTGGCGCCGTTCGCCCTAACTCAGCAGTTACGGACCTCAGGTAAAAACCCTCGATAACACTTGGTCTTTACTCTCAAAATTTACTCTGCTTCCCACGCTCCTAGTTTGCCAAAGCTACAAACTATCCTCTACCCGAGGGGAGCAACAACTCTCTACTGTACCAATAATCAACCCGAATAACTTGGTGCCCCTGCTTTACTAAATCGAGCGTATATCACCGAGGCGTCGGCTTCATGCGCCCCGTGGAGTCACCACTCTCCACCCGTAACCTTCGCGTTACGCTCAAAAGACTCTCAACGATCGCTAAGACAGCAAGATCGTGAATGCAACACGTAGATTCCCTGGCAGGAAGGAGCCCAACCCAAGTCCTGCAGAATCACCAACACGTGTAGCCAAACAGTAACCGGATACTTCACCAGGGGATTTCACCCTATACAATGTAACACTTCCGCAGACCAACGGAGCTGCGGCGTCTCCGGCCTTGTAACCGTACCCCTGAAACAGAAGATTGAACCCCTAGAGATCGATGACTGAGTAACGAACCCCGACAGATCGTCCACCTGAGCTCTCACAACTGCGTATATCAGGATCGCCCAATCATGTTCAAATGGCTACAGCCAATCCTGTCGAGACAGTAGAACACAACCGATTTAACTATGAACGAATTCACGAACACAGTACGTATGGAGTAGTCGGCAACTACTCCACGTTATAAGCAACGCACCGTGCGGCAGGCTTTATTCCACCGGCAACACGCTATGCTTTGGCTTAAACGTGGACATCGGTCTTCCGTATACAATGACCGAAACCTAAATTTTAACGAAACCGGTTTCAGTTTCTTTTCTACTAAGCCAAATGGCTACCTAACGAGAGTCAGGGTTACTCCCGCTATTCACCCAACAAGTTATATTTTACGTGTACTTGTCTTGTGGCCTGTCCGCCACATATACATGTACAGAACTCCATAGTCATAGTTCAACATCTTCATAGTGGCGAGAATTCTTCAAACGGAGCGTATAATATTGTATCCTCAGAGTAATTTCTGAACAGCATGGGAATATATCCAGGAAAGGAGAAGCGAATGACGACCAATGCCGACTATTATCATAAACGAAAACATGAACTACTGCTGCTGCTGTCAGTAGCGCGCAAAAGACGTAAGTAAATAAAGCAGCTTTATCAATAACAGAGAAATCAATCATTCGATGTGCGTGGGTAGTAGGTAAGTATAGGCCTACTATACAAGTAGTGTTGTAGGGCTTGGGTCTCACGACTATAAAAATAATGATGCAGCTCACTTAGGATGCAATTGATCGGGTTAGGATTAATCTGTACTTATTGCTCCATTGACTTTTGCGTTAATTCTTGTCAGAGGAATTCACTTTGTGGGGTGGGGTGGTGCAGAGGCATGTTCGTGCCTTGGAGCCGGATGGTTGCGGGTTCGAATCCACCTCAAACCGTCGCGTAAGGACCCTGAACAAGTCCTTGGCTAGCAATTGCTCATGCGTTTCGGCGTGAAACTCCGATTCAGTGTCCGCACTGTAGTCGGGAGCGCCTCTGGGTAGTGAGCTTTGAAATGGCTCTAGGCCTATGAGTCTATGACTAGTGCTCATACATACAGTAGAATTCAACGGAGCCAAATTTAATGGTAGGAAATGTTAAGAAAATTTTTAATTTTTAAAAGAATATTTATTAAAGTCTAAGACCACACTTATCGGCACTGAAATAGTAGAGCAAAATTATTTTGCTAGGATCCCAGTTTACAATGCTGCCATTCCAATGTAAAACTTAAAATAATGTCGGCATCGTCGTCGTTATTATTATCATCAACATCATCATGTCATTACAACGACAAAACCATCATAATTATCTCCAGCAACTGCAGTAACACCAACATCATTCTGCAGCAAAGCGGCTATTAATCAGTGACGTGTGCTTTTCTCTAGACTCCAAGGCGTTGCGCTTGCATGAATCTGTAATAGGGTGCTCCAAAAAAGTTGAAAATTCATAGCTCCCCGGATATTTTCCCATGCGTCTCGTAGAGATGAGTCTAAAAAACCAAATTTTAGGATTCTATATTAAGGTTAAGCCTTGCCACCAGCACGATGAAGTTTAACAATAACCGCTATTTTTGGTTGAAAATACAAATTGCAGGTAAGCAAGTATACATGAAAAAACTAGTATGTGTTTATTATTTTATTGGTCAGAACATGACCCTAATATCAACAGACAAATGTAACTTTATCCACAAACTGCTACTGCAATTCCACTCTCACTCCCACAGACCTACAAATCTTACAGTGTTACACGTGTACTGTTTCAAGAGTTTCCTCAGTGCTTAAAATCTCGGAATCTGTGTCGATTCAACGACCTGTAGAGTAGACTATATCGTTGATATTCATCCTTCAATACTTCATGACTGTATTTAGCCTACAAAGTATGATATTAGTTTCATCTCTTTTTCCCTTAGACGAACAAATCGACATTTTTTATAGTAGTGCTGCTTGCTGGAAATTGTCAACAGCTTTTCACTGTGCTGGCAGTGAGCCAATCAGTTGCAATATTAAGTAGGTTGAACAATAAGCACTGCCGTTTTGGTAATAAAATGAATCGGTTTTGAAGATGCATTCAACTGCGGACATAGTCTACTGAAATGGAGTTTCCAGTGGTTCTGTTTGTCTCACTGCTATAAGTTGGCGAGTGATTTGTGGGTTTTCAGACTCATAAAACAAGTTCAAGATCAATGCGAATGGCACAATTTCTTCTGCTGTTCTGCAAGATATCATAAATATGTCCTAGGACACTAACTGCAGCTCCTGCAACATCTGAATCAGTCGTTTTGAGATCAGTCCAAAACTGCCGACAATCTAAAGGTGCATCTGCAGCAGACACCGCTAACAGCCAGGCCTTGACAAAAAAGGCATTGAACGTGCAAACACGACGCTATAAATTATCCTAGAGATTCAGAATATTGGTCTTGACGTTCTTCTTTCGTTGTTCTACGACTCCCGAACTTATTTACATGTAATTGCTTTTCACTGCTTCTGGAATTGTTCCAGTAACATGAACATTTTGGATCGTTTCAGATAAACGAACAAATGCAGAACATCTCCATAATATATAGAAATTCCGTTGTCTGGCAATGGGACAATTGGCCCCCAACAAACCATATAGCTTGTCATCACTTCTCAAAAATAGTTTGTCCATGCTCATTAAACAATTTAATACACACCTATAGACAGTGCGAGAATTTCCTGGTTTGAGATTCAACCCCATAGTCGTTCTTAAGATCAACAGTAAAGTTTTCATTGCACAACGCAACTAGGCCTACACATAAATCAACGTCTGACTCACATATGCAGCTATTTTCTAAAATTCTCATACTGCACCCAGTGCACCTAATATTTCTCATATTAAATATTGTCAGGCACATACAAAAGCTTGTAAAAGAAGTTAATCATCATGAAATAATTAAGTTTTTCCACCAATTCCCATCATGGTTTCCAAATCGCCGATTTTAAAGAAAATTCCTATGTATTTTCGCATTGTAAAGTTTTTATGCCGGTGGCAAGGCTTAACCTCTTTCAATTGGTCTGAAAATAAGTACGGTTGAACAAAATGATAAATGGAATGGGAAAATTGCCAGGGAGCAGTATTTTGAGAAACTTTTTGAAAATGCATTACAATCTGGAGCACCCTAATCTGTAACCACTCACTCTGTGTGCTGCGCGACGTGTGCTGAACGCGGCATTCTTTCGGCGCGTGTAAGAGATGCTATCAGACACAGGGGCGGATCCAGGGGAAATACGGTCATGCCCCCCATTTAGAAACGCCCATAGAACGTGCGTCGTGCCCCCGTTAGGTTTCGACAAGCTTTTAACAGTATGTTTCAAATTTCAATGGTATATTTTCTAGACAATTAGGCTGAATGACTAAAAAAAGTCATCAGTTTGTTTGGCGGGGAAAATGGTATACATTTCAAGGCAAGTTGGACCAAATAATAAAGCAAGATCATCCGTTTTTTCGGGCAAAAAATGACAAATTTCCCAAAATTTTGCTCCCCAAATGTATGTAGGCTATCAAGTAGGCCTCAATGTAGACCTATGCATGTTTTTGCGAATATCGTAATTGATCATATTACACGTTTCAGTTTGCATTTTCTTTGTTGAAAATTGAGAAGTATTCTTTAGCTATGGGACATGAATCCTTGTCTTTGTATCGATGATCAGTGACCCTTTATGCACAAAGTCAAATGATAAAAGGACCTCTATCCACATCAGTCTTATATCAAACTTTGGAAAATGGACACATTATAAAGCACTTTTAAGATGGAAAACAATTAACTAATTTTGAGAGTTTTGATTAAAATAGCGCAACAAGAAGTATTGAGTGGAACAGATGACCGAAATTACAATCCTTCTAGTACAAAGGTTAGAACGTGCAATATTTGCTTTGTAACTAATGAAACTTTAGAAATAAGTTTAACAGCTTCACCAGAACTCCAAATTGCGTGGGCTTTTTTTATCAATGAAACTATCGTCCTCTTAGAAAGGGATGTAATGCTTACTAGCAGCCACAAACTATGAAACTTGTTGACTTTTTCCAGGCAGAGCTGGTCATCTCCACGGACGGATGGATGATCAGCATTTATGTAAAATTCAAGTGGATGATTAATCATCAGTGTAACTGTAAATGTAGCTACCGACTTTCATTTCTGCAATCTAAAATGTGGTGGACTGACTTTCTTGCTGTCAAGACTACTTCTTTTGCTGACCTTATTATTTTCAAGTCTCAGACTTAGCATTTTGTTCAATCAACAAGCAGCAGGTATTGTTGAGAGTACCCTCATCTAAATCTCTATTTGTCTCATCTTTCTATTCCTCTGTTGTCTGCTTATCTGCGATTACCTATCCAATGATTAACTCCCTCATATTTTCTTTCTTTCTGAATGATTAGCTCTGCATTTCAGTTGCACGATCTTCCGCTGGAGATGTTGGACGTGATCTTACAAAAGTGCTACTTGCATTGGACATTGCATTCGTCAGCTAATCAGAAGGACGAAGAAATCATCAGGTCTCTCATATCAGTCGATGTCTGCTTTTATCGAAGACTGACCAGAAGACGGTTGAAGAGTACAATCTGGCGCTACCTCGAAGGTCAGCTGCTTGACTATCGTTTACCTTCCGACTTGGTTTTGAATATTGTGTGAGAAGGACATGCACGATATGACATCACTTCAGCTTTCCCCCTCACAGACTGATTGGCTACAGTACTTGTGTACAGTCATGTGTACAATTATGTGTTGCTGTGGGCAATAAATAAACTTGATTAGCATGGCGGCAGGCAAATAACTTTCATAAAATGTATTAACGTTATACAGATTACGTTATTATCTGAAAACTTGTTTGTTTCTTTATCCTGTAGCGCATGTCGTCAGCAATGTAGACACTTGAGTGAGAGCCTTTCATATTTCTCACGTTGGCTTACATGATGCAAGAGTATTCTATTGTATTAGCCCCTGGACATTATCCCCCGGGGTAGGACATCATCCCCCAAGTCTATGCTATCATTACCTAAAAATGATGCACAAAATGTAACAATAAGCCTATGTTAAATGAGTATCTATAATATGTATTGTATATTACACATTAGTTTAACATCCTTTAAGAACATGTTAAGTTAATTGAAGGTTTAATATGTGTATTATAAAACATTTAACAACAATACGAGAAAGACAAAGGAACTGGGTGGGGCACGTATTAAGAGGAGACTCCCTCCTGAAAGAAATCATAGAAGGGAGAATGGAAGGAAAGAGAGGGAGAGGAAGACCGCGACAAATGATGCTCGGATGGATGATGGTCAACGGATACAGCAAACTGAAGGAAAAGGCACAGCACAGAGAGGAGTGGCGTCATTGGAGGTTGGAACCTGCCGAAGGGCAGAGAACCTAAAGAAGAAGAAGAAAAAACATTTAAAGGTCTGAAACGACGCTTAGAAGTCTACGGAGCTCATACGTAAATGACGTTAGCAAACCTTCCTTGTAGTCTAAACTGACACTAACAAGTAGACCTACTTACTGTATATACGATTCCCATTCGTTTATTTCTCTAATCGATTGAATCTAATTTTGAATGAAAACGACGCTATCAAGTCTACGAAGCTGAGACGTACGGTAGCCTAACTGACGTTAACAAACCTTTGTTGTAAGACACTAAACAAATAGACTGTATAGGCCCTACATACGATTTCCATTAATTTCAAA
Organism: Lumbricus terrestris; assembly: GCA_949752735.1. Classification (NCBI taxonomy): domain Eukaryota; kingdom Metazoa; phylum Annelida; class Clitellata; order Crassiclitellata; family Lumbricidae; genus Lumbricus; species Lumbricus terrestris. The sequence continues at coordinate 19,412,217 of OX457048.1, forward strand.
TCTAAGTCTAGACCTACTGACACAATTAGGACCTAAATGACAATAAGAACTTTCGTTTGCATGTGAATGCCAGTGACAAGTCTTATCGGTTACGGCATTATTCTATGATTTGCACATAGAGGGGATTTTGTCCGGGGGCTAATGTCCTACGTAAAATGGGGGGGGGAGGATAATGTCCGGGGGCTTTTGACCGGGGAGATAATGTCGGGGAGATAATGTCCAGGAGGGCTAATGTCCCACACCCGCACTAGGCATACAAATTTTTTCGACGACTATCGTCGCACACTCGATGATCGTTATACAAATGCAATACAAAATCAGCTTACAGGACAGATTTTTGTAAAAGTCTGCCTCGCAAAGTGTTCGTTCGTTTCGGACCTCGATGACATGAAAATCTCGAATCGGGTCAATGAGGTCATGCAGACCGAAAGAAGCTTATAACTCTAGCATAACGTAGCATTTAATAAAAAATCACTTAAATTTCTATTGCTTTCAATAATAATCATTTTGAACTTATCAGGCCTAAATGAAACGCAATGAATGAAAACGCAAATATTACGTAGTAATATTGAATTTACAGTCTATTTAACAATAGAATAGATACAAATTTGGTTTTAGCTTTCTACAGAAAATCTGCTGCAGAGAGATCTGTGATCCGACATAACCGAAAGTACCTAATCGAAAGCATTCAACCAACCGACCGCTTCATCGATTCTCTGCTGGATCTCAACTGCCTGACGGAAGAAGAGGTTCGCTTCATCAAACGCCTTCGATTAGACAGAGAGAAGAACGAAGAACTTCTTTGCGCAATGAGACCATTTGACGAAGAAAAATTCTCCAAGTTCATTCGATGTCTTCGACGAACGAATCAAAAGACAGCGTCAAGGGTCATCAGAACCGGAGGAGGTCTGCATTTATATATTATTTATACATATACATCTTTCTGTGTTAATAAAGAGCGCTGTTGAGAGGTACTGAAAGACGCCACTGTCGTCGTAAATACATACGTAACCAAAATATTGCAAACATCCTTATTAGATACATGAAGCTGCTTCGACATGTCTAGCGATATTGTTACAGAATATTTTAGAATCTTAATTTGGATCTGCTATGTATACATAGCCTATAGTATAACAGTCATATTATATGCAATCATATATATGCATCATACTCGTTTACTTCTGGCGATTTAAATTGCACTTACATTGAATTTTATTATTAATCTCAACTGTATTTAATCGGTTTGGGTTCTTGCTTTGCAACGCAGAATGTGGGATTTTCCCGAAGATGGTTACAATCTATGTACAGCATGGAATCATATCATCAGGCACAATAAATAATATATTATTGGTCAGTGTAGTCTACTGATGACCATTTATGTGAATTATTGGCCTCTCCAGCCTTTCCAGGTTTCTTTTCGCGTTCAGGCGAAAAAGACCACAAAATGTATCAAAGAAAAACGAAATGATTTTTGAGGCAATAGCTTACGTGAAGTTTCTTCCATTTCCTTCTAGTTTTAGTGAAATCGAAGCAAGGATCGCGCGAAGCAGAAAGTCTCTTCGTCAATCGAATGCAGGATGAGGAGGGATTAGAAATTCTCAAAACTCACCGAAACAATCACACCGTGATTTGGATCTGGTGTAAATCACAGGAAGAACTTCAAAAACTGAAGAAGTTGGTTGAGTCCAACGGCTTCGAAGATTGCAACATAGACCACAATCAGTTCCTGAAAGAAATTGGCAAGTTTTGAGAGACACATTTAGATAACCTATATTCAAATAGGCCTACTGTAACATGGGGAATGAAAATCACATGGAATTAAAAACATAGAGTAAAACTTTTTGATATTTAACAACACGCACGTGTTACAGTGTAAAAAGGTCTGACTTGAAGATGCGGTGGAGTAGACCTACGTATACTCTTTTTGAAACCTCAAATAATGCTGTAAGTTATAGGGCATAGGCCTACTTGTTTTCCCTTTAAGGAATCTGCCAGTTTCGATCAATCCTCTGACGATACTTGACTAGTGCAGTTCTATACTATATATACAAGGTGCGCAGAAAAAAAAGACCCCCTAGGTTTTTTGCCAATATCATGGCCAGAAGTAAGAATTTCGAAATGAAATTTGCAGTCCTAAAGACAATTCATATCTGCTCATGATGGTCAGATTTCATCAAAATATTTCAAACAGAACAAAAATTATACCACTTTTAGTGAGGCCACCCACCGATTTTTGACGATTCAAATACGAAATGCAACAAAAAGTAACAAAACACAATTTTATTAAGTTTAATCTCAAATAACTGTTGTCAAATGAACATGGTAGTGCTTCACAACTTGTGTTCAATGTGCCCACCACCAGTGCCAAAACTTCTTTTGATTTTGAGTCTCTTTGCAAAGTTCTTGATGGACATGTTGATTAATCTGACAGATTCCTTATTTACTAATTTGATTGTCATCTTGCTAAGTGACTTATCAGTGACGCGCAGCTACGCTGGTACCCTGTTTCTGTTTTAAATGGTAATAATAATGATCATCTGTCAATATCAAGGCTATTTGATACCAAGAGATGAGAAAAAAAAATCGTGTTTTTTTTACCTTTTTTGTTGCGTTTCGTTTTTGAATCGTCAAAAAACGGTGGCTGACCTCCCTAAAAGTGGTATAACTTTTGTTCTGTTTGAAATATTTTGATGGAATCTGACCATCATAAGCAGATATGAATTGTCTTTAAACCTGTAAAATTTCATTTCGATATTCTTACTTTTGGCCAGGATACTGGCCAGAATAATTAGATTGGTTTTCTGTTACTTTTTGTTGCGTCGCGATTTTGAATCGTCAAAAAACGGTGGGTGGCCTCCCTAAAAGTGGTATAACTTTTGTTCTGTTTGAAATATTTTGATGAAATCTGACCATCATGTGTAAATATGAATTGTCTTTAGGACTGTAAAATTTCATTTGAAAATTCTTACTTCTGGCCAAGATATTTGGCAAAAAACCTAGGGGGTGTCTTTTTTGGCGCACCCTGTATATGATACCTTTGTTTATGCTGTAGTTTTATTCCCAAGTTTCTTCAACTTGTTTCGGAGAATCGACATAGAAGAAGACGAAGCTGTGTGGGGTGTAGCAAAACTAAGACATAAAATTCATGTCCTCTGCTATTCGTCTTCCTCGTCTTCTCCAAACTTAATTCGTGTCTTTGATGATCAAAGTCCTTTTCTTCTTCGTAAGAACATCAACATAGAAGAGATCAAAGAACCCTGGAACATCATATGCAGTGAAGTGGAGAATTGTCTTTATGTGTCTGACCCAAGAGAGAGCTGCGTCTGGAAGATAGCAATAGAAGCAGACGATGACCAGCATGAGATCATCAATAGATGGCTTACAACTGATAATCATGAGCCACAGGGTCTCTCGATGTCCATCGACCGAAATCATCTAATTATAGTCAGCTATTATTCATCAGTTCTGAGGATCTACGGATCAGACTCGGAACTTCTTCGGTCCGTCCAGCTGCCACGTGACATCAAGAACCCAATTCATGCAGTGGAGACTTCCATCGGGACCTTCATCGTCCTTCACAGGTGGTTGGAGAAGAAGACGGAGGAGGAGGGAGGGAACGGGTTAACTTGGCTTCGTAGAGAGATGAAGTGGGACATACGAGAAGTGACCAGTGATGGAAGGATGGTCATTCGTCGCTTTATTCCTGCAAATGAAGGACAAAACCTAAGAAATCCTGATTATCTGTCATTCGATTCAGAGGGACAAGTGTTCGTAGCTGACTCTGCTAATCACAGAGTGATTCTCTTGAATTCAGATCTTAGATGGAATCGAATCATTTGTCCAACAACAGAAGAAGAAGAAGAGGACGAAGAGGAAACGAGGAAGATCGAGTCACCAAATAGATTGTGTTTTGACGAGAAAAAGAAGCAACTGATCGTCGGATGTTTTGGAGGAATTCATATTTACACGACGTATCAATAAAACTGATTCCTTTTCTTTGTGATCGGCACATTCTGACAAGTATTTCATATGTAATGACTAAATACGAAATAATGGATTACGGAGAGATTCAAGTTTACGGGATTTTGTTGACTTAATAAGCTATGAGTTGCATTTCAGGCTAGGGCCTGATTTGCGTCTGTCCTACTCTACATCGCTTTAGTTGTTAAATCTACCTTCTGTTCGCCTTCGTAGTGTTCGTTGTATTTACTAGAAACTGCATGTAGCTCATCTGAGTCCCTCCATGTGAAAAGTTTTCATCGACTTTCCAACAGTTCTTCATGCATAGGCCTACACCGAAATAGATTCTGTCTCAACTGACCATTCACGGACCGGTTAACTAGGACCAAGTGAGGACCAAGAAATCTCTGGTGGACAAAACTTTCACAAAAGCATCAGAATATTGTATGTCTGCCCGCACACGATAGTGTTTGGCTTTAACCTTTCCCGTATTCTGAAAATTTCCCAACATTTGAAACGACTCAATCGGTTAACTTTGTCAATTCTAGGTTGGTTCCAATCGGTATACCGCTGTACTAATCACTTGAACGCCCAATATTTTCAATTGCGATGAACAAAAAGAATTTGTAAATTGTGAATTTGGTCTACAAATGTTTTCATAATGTTCCGTTCCACTCCGTTCGTCACTTGCACAAGATCTCTTGGCTCTCAAGTAGCCATCATCGGCAGAATTATGTCAACAGCATGCTGGCGACATGTCTTGCTTTAAATTTTAAGATTAAGCGCCGGCGAAATTGCAGTATCGGGTCCTAGAGTATCGGTTAGGGTTAAATTAGGCGTCGTGAGGGTTGGTTAGGGTTTGAGTTAGGGTTAGTGTCGTCATTAGATACTGCACAGATAATGCTTTGGTCATAATTGAGCGCCTTTGATTATATATTATAGGCTACAGTACACTGAAATAATATAATTTACGCTACTTATTCTGGTTCGCTATCTTTTATGGCTCAAAGGACTTACCATTCCACTCGCTGTTAAGCCTCTTCCTTGAACCTTCCCTGTCTATTTCCAATCATCTGTCAGATTCTGTCTTAGCATTCCTATCGTTCGCCTCCCTTGTATTGCCCTTTGATAAGCGTCTATACATGACGTCACTTATTGTCGTTGCCTAGCAGCGGACAATCCTTCATTGACTGAGCGCATGATTTCTCACAGTTTTCTATAAATCGTAGCAAAATGCAGAACATTTGCCTGGAGTAGCGATGTAACTTTTGAAAGCAGTCTGGAGACATCGCTTTCGAAGTGGATCGAATCGATGGATAATTAAAGGTCGTCAACTGCGTTGTTTTGCCCGTCATCCGTCGGAGGTTTCGGGGAAGGCGCGCTTCTTTCGTAGCATTGAGCTGGCTGATGGGCAATTGCATGAAGCCAAAGCTAAAGACGAGTGAAGGTCAAGGAAACGGTAAATGATCGGCGTAATTGCAGAACACGGGACCGCTAGTTTTTAGCGATTTTAGTATAGGCCTATGTTATAGTATATACATGTAGTATCTAATGACGATACTAACCCTAACACTAACCCTAACCGACACTCACGTCACTTAAACTGACCATAACCGACACTCACGACGCTTAACCTGACCCTAACCGACCCTCACGTCGCTTAACCTGACCATAACCGACACTCACGACGCTTAACCTGATCCTAACCGACCCTCACGACGCTTAACCTGACCATAACCGACACTCACGACGCTTAACCTGATCCTAACCGACCCTCACGACGCTTAACCTGATCCTAACCGACCCTCACGACGTTTATCGCTAAGCTAGCGGTCCCGTGTTCTGCAATTACGCCAAAATGATCTACTGGTTCATTGAATTACTGATTGCCTCCGTGATTTTCTCAGTAGTGCATTGGGTGATTGAGTGACTGCAAGGTGATTGCGTTTGTTCACATTCACTCATTCATATGCAGTCATTACACTGATTGAAGGATTCATTTGCTCGTGCATTAATTCATCCAGTTGATTAATTATTATCTCTTCTATGTCTCATCCTTATTTCTTTATGCATTTAGTTCATTCAACTGTTCATTAGCTGCACTGCTACTACAACCGTCTTATACTTGTCTGGAAAATGGGAAGAAAAAGTACAAACACCGTCTTTAGGCCTATGTGCCAAGTGGTAGAGTTAGGCTTAAGTCAAGGGCGGATACAGAAACTTTGGAAGGGGGACCAAAATTTCGTTCTTGTTGGTGGGACAGGGGAAAAATTTGGTGTGATTCTCGTCGCCGAGAAAACTGATGACTTTTTTTAGTCATTCGTCCAAATTTTCCAGAAAAGGATACCAATTCATCCGCCAAAAAAGTTGATGACTTTTTTTAGTCATTCGTCCAAATTTTCCGGAAAAAGATACCAATTCATCCACCCAACAAGTTGATGACCTTTTTTTAGTCGTCGGTCATCATAATCGGGAGTATACTAAGTCAAATGGGGGTCACGTCCCGTGCGATTTCTTTAGTGGGGGCCTGGTATCCTGTTTTCTCTCCCGCTGCATTATATTAATGGCTTTTTGAAACCAAATGGGGGCCACGTCCCATGCAATTTTGTAATGGGGAGCCATGGCCATTTTGGCCCTCCTGGATCCGCCCCTGGCTTAAGTCAAATGGAAGTTGCCAGCCTGCGTGTTAAGTGACTGGTTTATGTCTGCATCTCTTTCCTTGCGCCGATCAATCTGTTTAAAACTTTAAACTTGTGTGTATGTATATGAACAGTTATATAGCGCCTTACAATAACCTCACGAGGGCGCTATGGGTCTGTGTATGTTTTTGTATCTGTTACTGATTCTGAAAGTCATTAGTTACCGCAATAATCTGTGTAAATTCCTGGTGTCTTTAAACAGCCGTTTGATTAATTACCGCAGAACAGTTGAAGCTGATCTCACCTACAGGACGTTGAATGCCACTAAAAACAGAAAGTGCGTTGACGTAGCAAAAAGTATAAAAGATGCAAAGATAACTTGAAGAGACACTGTGGACAGAGTCACCGACACATTCGTTGAATTCAACCAACGGGGATTCCTATCCATAGTTGACAGTCTATGACATCATGTTCAGATAACTTGCATCTGTTAGATATAACGACGATAGGCAACAGTAACAGTTGCTGCTTAAGCGATATGCTGTGTGATGCAGCACAACGCCCCGAGGTTCATTATTAAGGTCCGGAATTCTCACCTACTACAGGGTGGCCCATAATAAACCGGACTATTAGTTTTTGCAATTGCATCGCTTGAATAATCAAAGTAATTATCGCCTTAAAACTATCATTAGACAGAAATGACACAACCAATTCACAGAATGATCGAGTGTACGCCAACGTAGCTGTGAAACGAGACATTCCTTCAGAACGCTTACTGAAAGGTCGGAAGCACTTCTAACAGAGCATCATGGTTTCGGTTGCCGTGTCGCAGCTGGGGAAATCGTCATCAGTTTTCGTTGAACGAGGAGCAAAAGTTAACAGTTCCTATTACTCTGACGTCGTCCTACATCAAGGATTATTGCCAGACATTATAGCTCACTCTGGTCACAATTTCACTTTCCAGCAGGATGGAGGACCTGCTCATCGTTCACGAAAAACAGTTGCTTTTCTCACTGCTCACGTTCCAGACTTTATTGAACCAGAAAATTGGCCACCGAACAGTCCGGACTTGAATCCCGTAGACTATTCCATCCGGGGAATGCTTCAGCAGCTTGTCTACAGGCAGAGAATTCGAGATATTGAACATTTGAAAGAAGCTCTGACCGCATGCTGGGACGAAATCAGCGAGGACACTATCAACCGGGCTATTGCACAGTTTCGCAAGCGATTATCATTGGTTATCGCAGCAAACGGAGGACATAGGCCTATTGAACATCACTTTGACCGAAATTGCAGAAAATTCTGAAATTTTACAGTTCATTCAATGTTATATTAAATGCCAAACCAATGCTAGTAATAGGAACTGTTAACTTTTGCTCCTCGTTCAACGAAAACTGATGACGATTTCCCCAGCTGCGACATGGCAACCGAAACCATGATGCTCTGTTAGAAGTGCTTCCGAACTTTCAGTAAGCGTTCTGAAGGAATGTCTCGTTTCACAGCTACGTTGGCGTACACTTGATCATTCTGTGAATTGGTTGTGTCATTTCTGTCTAATGATAGTTTTAAGGCGATAATTACTTTGATTATTCAAGCGATGCAACTGCAAAAACTAATAGTCCGGTTTATTATGGGCCACCCTGTACATGTACAGGGTGCGCCCAAAAAAGTAATCCCCTGCGGTTTGTAGCCCATATCTTTGTCAGAAATAAGAATATTGAAATGAAATTTTACAGACTTAAAGACAATTCATATTTACACATGATGGCCAAATTTCATGACAATATTTCAAACAGAACAAAAGTTATATCACTTTTAGTGAGGCCACCCACCTTTTTTGACGATTCAAAAACGAAACGCAACAAAAAGTAACAAAAACACGATTTGATTAAGTCTCATCTCAAATAACTGTTGTCAAATGAACTTGGTAGTGCTTCACAACATGTGTTCAATGTGCCCACCACCAGTGCCAAAACTTCTTTTGAGTCTCTTTGCAAAGTTCTTGATGGACCTGTTGATTAATCTGACAGATTCCTTATTTACCAATTTGATTGTCATCTTGTTAATTGACTTCTCAGTGACGTGCAGCTACGCTGGCACCCTGTTCCTTTTTTAAATAGTAATAATAATGATCATCTGGCAATATCAAGGCTATCTGATAACAATTAATTTATTTGAGATGAGACTAAATAAAATCGTGTTTTTGCTACTTTTTGCTGCGTTACGTCTTTGAATCGTCAAAAAACGGTGGGTGGCCTCCTTAAAAGTGCCATAACTTTTATTCTGCTTGAAATATTTTGCTGAAATCTGGCCATCAAGTGCAGATATGAATTGTCTTTAAGCCTGTTAAATTTCATTTAGATATTCTTACTTTTGGCCAAGATGCGTAAATATGAATTGCCTTTAAGACTGTAAAGTTTCATTTAAAAATTCGTATGTTTGGCCAAGATATCGGCTAAAATCCGTATGGGATTACTTTTTTTGGCGCACCCTGTATATATATATATATATTATGTCTGCACCGTAGCAAAACAAATGGACAAGACTATAGCTAGCGAGAATTTAGCTATGCATTTCTTCCGCGCTTATGAATTCATTTGGCATTTTGAAACGAACAGAAGAGTCGAATGTAAAGAGTGCAACTGATCCAGACCCTCATTCCAAGAAGATGGATTACGATGCAGAAGAAGGTCTCAGGAACGAAATAATTACTCAGGTTGACTTTTCTCTATGTTTTCTGTCTGTGTATTTCTGCTTCTAGACACGCGAATTGGCAACGAGCTCTTCATACATACATTATAGCCTATAAAGGCCTATAAGCTTACACGGTGAACCGAAAAAACGAATCTCTCCTGTTACAATAATCTATGTAATAATTTGTACATTTTAATAAAGCATGGCAAAACTTCAGTTTAAAGAACATGGATCGGATAACTATCATTTGTTAGTTACAATGTGCGCCCAAAATTTTCTCCTTCGGCCTCAATACAGAGGCAGTCTATAGACGCGCTCGTCACTGACTAATAGCTGAATCGATTACAGCTTGATCAAATTCGTCCAATGCCTGCATTATATGACGCAGTTTTCCGACATCGCGTTACTTTTCTTGTAAACTATTTCTTGCATCACAGAACTGATTTTATTTACGCATCGGCAACAACTGCCTTGATCGCTCAAACCGTGCGTGCTTGTTGACCTCCGTTAGTTCAGTCGCTCTACGCTCCTTGAAGCATTCTAAATGACTTCAAGATTTAACTGGAATAGCGTACAATTATAACTACATGTAGATAATTTGAGAGTTGGGAATAAAATAGTTTATTCTCAATAATATTTTTACATGTTTGGTGCTAATTTCTTATTTATTGTGGAGTTTCGGTTTTTTTCGGTTCACCGTATATACTATGATATAAGTAAGAATATTCTTTATTGAACAATATTTAACAGAAGAAATGAATAATATAGAAACGCATATATAATTATATATATATACATGTATGTTATGATATTATATATATATATATATATAGACAAAGCTGCAAAGATGCCCCTTGGTTATTCAAGTTGTTTCCTCCTTGTATATCTGTTATCTACATCATCAATATTTTTTAAACAAAAAATGCTTAGTACTAATACTAAATTAATTTAACTCTTTGTTAAATTTTCTGCTAACATTTGTTGATTTTAGATACAAAAGAAAACGTTTTGTATATATTTTACCATAGAATGAGTAGCTATGGCTATGAAATTGTCCATAATACACTGTTGCAAAACTAGCGTGGGGATCATAACATAGTAGCCTACTGAGTACCTAAGGTTGGTTTAATGCATTGCTATTTACTATTTATTATTAATTTATTATTACTACTTGACCTCCCTCCCACTATCCGTATAAATATCTTATTGGGGTGTCATCTTCAGCCATTATTTCCTCAGGGCTCTCACGCTCTGAATAGCTATTCTGTAAGATGATGATGATGATGATGACGATGATGATGATGATGATGATGATGATGATGATGATGATGATGATGATGAATATACAATACAATAAAGTCCTCCCAGTCTGGTTAGCAAAAACCGTTCGTCATATCTTTGCACCCATCCTAGTTCTGCTACTAAAACTGTTCGCTATTCACAGCTAATGTAGCCTACCTACCTTACACATGCGTGCCATTATCCGAATTATACGCGCCATTATCTCGCAAAACAGGACTTGACCTTTCTAATATACAGCTAATTGCAATCCCAACTCTAATCTTTACTTCATTTCCAAACTCGTTGAATTGCAGTTCAGAGGCAGCTGCCAAATTATATTGAATCTAACTCTCGTCTACCTCCTGTTCATTCTGGCTTTCGCCGCCTCCATTCAAAGAAGGAGGGGAGGGGACCGCTTAAGTCCGAGGTCCGGGGCTATGGAGGCGAAGGAGGAGGGGAGGGGACCGCTTAAGTCCGAGGTCCGGGGCTATGGAGGCGAAGGAGGAGGGGAGGGGACCGCTTAAGTCCGAGGTCCGGGGCTATGGAGGCGAAGGAGGAGGGGAGGGGACCGCTTAAGTCCGAGGTCCGAGCTATGGAGGCGAAGGAGGAGGGGAGGGGACCGCTTAAGTCCGAGGTCCGGGGCTATGGAGGCGAAGGAGGAGGGGAGGGGACCGCTTAAGTCCGAGGTCCGGGGCTATGGAGGCGAAGGAGGAGGGGAGGGGACCGCTTAAGTCCGAGGTCCGAGCTATGGAGGCGAAGGAGGAGGGGAGGGGACCGCTTAAGTCCGAGGTCCGGGGCTATGGAGGCGAAGGAGGAGGGGAGGGGACCGCTTAAGTCCGAGGTCCGGGGCTATGTAGGCGAAGGAGGAGGGGAGGGGACCGCTTAAGTCCGAGGTCCGGGGCTATGGAGGCGGAGGAGGGGAGGGGACCGCTTATGTCCGAGGTCCGGACCGGGGGTTATGGAGGCGAAGAAGGAGGGGATGGGACCGCTGCGTCTGTACAGGCGAATTCGCCACAGTGGAGATATATGAATCGCCTTTAGCCTAAGTCTGTAAAATTTGATTTGGAAATTCTTACTTTTGGCCAAGGTAGGCCTAGCCTATTAGAAAAAAACCGCAGGGGTCTTTTTCATTGCCCAACATCTGCACCGCCAATCATGGGCGTCCGCAGAATGTTTTTTAGGGGGGCGCAAACTTTTAAATGGTTGACTCAGGGACTAAACAATGTGTCAAATAGCTTACAGTCAACATGGAGTTAAACAGGCAGCCTATCGATTTTATTGTAGGTAGGCCTATAACATATTGAGCTTCTACGTGTATCTTCTTTTATTATTGTTGCATCAGAAACATTTGAGTGACAAACCGCAAGCAGTGAAAAGATACAGGGGCCTAATATTTTATTTTTATTTTTCTCAGATAAAAGAAGCTTAGGCCCTATGTTATTATATATTTTAAAATATTGCATGGGCCTACTAAAACGCGCTTCCAGATTGAATAAAGAGTTTGCGCAAAGATTCCCTTCCTCTACGTCCCTCCCTCAAAGTAGGCCTAATACGAGTAGGTCTAAGCCTACCTTCCCAGTCGAAGGCGGAATCGGGCTCGTTCGTGGACAGTAAAACGACACACCTTAAACGGCTATAGGCCTATAGACTTTCTTCAGCGCTCAGTTTCAACAGAGCATACGCATCATACCACGAAAGAAAGCAGGTTTGAATGCAACAGAAACGTTCGTCCCTTTTCGTCCTTAAAGTGGCCAACAACAGAACGCCTGTCCGAGCAAAAAACAAACGACTATCTGTTCCGTTCATAGGGCTATCAAGTTTCTTCTACTCTCAATGCGAATTTTCCTATATTTCGTCTCCTCCGTCCCTGTGATATATTGCCCGACTGACTCACAACGTACGTGTAGTAGATGGGTTTGCAGTTTAACGAACCTTGTGACAACTCAGATAAATTATGGATTAGCATTCTTCTTTCATCTAGCCGGGTATGTTTAGAACTTTAGAAGGTGTGACAGAACATGTGCCAGCTGGCATCTAAAGGAAGAGCTGATTACTTGGAGACTATCGCTCGAATCAACTTCAGCCAGTGTCATATACATGTAGGCCTAAGCTTATGTATATTTATGCAAATGCATATATACATGTACAAATATATATACATATATATATATATATATTGATATAATCCTCACTATATATATATATTGTATAGGCGGTTCTTCGGCGGATCTGTTATCTATAGCATTGATCGGCTAAAAGGGCATATGATGCCAATTACTTCGCTATTAGCGGACACGAGTGAATTAATTTCCCGTGTCGGGGTAGACAATATGAATTTTGTGTATTACAAAGAGCGAACTCTATATGCTGAATTTTCACAAATGGGCTGCACCTACGCAAAGCAGCCTATAGTCCAACTTGCGGAGCGTATCGTATTTGTACGATCGGTACACTATAGTTAATCTTACGCTTCCTATGTTAATTTTAAATAGTTACCTAGAGAATGTAGTGTTTTCCGATAATCACGAAGGGAAACGTGTTGTAATAATTATAATAATCAAATAATCGACATTCCTCTGCAAATGCGCGCAGAATCCAGGGGGGCGCACATGCGCCCCCTTGCGCCCCCCTCCGGACGCCCATGCCGCCAATCAGCGTTATTTCCGTTATGATTTTTCAGTTAAAATTTTAATCAGTTGCCTTATTTTTGTTTTTCCGCTACAGCTACAATGAACCCATAGTCTGATTTTCAGTTTATAGATGTTTTTTAAATTTTCAGTTACAGTTTCAGTTATTATCTGTATCTGCCGTGACTAACGTCACAAGGCAAAATCTAAGTCTCAAGATTTCTGAGATGATTAGATCACAGGTATTCCGAAAGTTTCAAGAAATATTTATGTAGCAAATCAATCTGATTTAACATAATATCCATGGGCATTTGCTGGCTCACTTTAAGGAAAACGACGTTTCAAATTTACACTCGTTCTGTTACACTTTCGTGCACTTAAATCTCCACAAACTGAGAAAACACGCTCAACATTATGGCTGTGACGCTGGCGCGGATAGACAAGGTCCTCTGCTATAAGTGCCAGAGTTTGATAGGAAGTCTGTCAAACCAGAAGTCCATTATCCTATCAACAATACAAACACAGCAGCGACTCTTGTCTAAGTTGTCTACTGCCGCCTCATAAGCAAAATATTCCCACACACCACTTTCTACTTTTCGATCATTAGCCTACTTGGCTTAAACATAAATGTTTCTTGCAGTTGTCGATTTTTTAACGGTTAGCGTAAACATTAGACCTAATAAACAACAGCATAACGAAAAGAAAGGGCATGTGAAATGAGCATAGAAAACTGACTGTAGGCAAGATGAGGATTCCCCAAAATTCAAAAGCAAGGAAAAACACAGATGTTCCATTTAAACGTTAACTCTTCATGATTATTCAGTTATACAGTTATGGTTTTGTAGTTTATATTACAATTTAAGTTATTCATCATTTTTCAGTTTCAGTAATTAATAGCTAACATTTTTCAGTAGTTTTGCTAATTCAGTTACAGTTTTAGTTAATAGAAATAACACTGCCTCCAAGTGCTTCAATACTGTTAACTATAGACTGCTCATGGTCAGTGGGCTCAATGAGTGCGCGTGTGCGTGTACAAACTAACCATATGTAATTTGCTGTATTTCTAGGAGCCTAGCTCTGACGATGGCACTCGAACCAGTAAACGGTATTCATTTACACTTTCTATCTGGACAGGCACAACTGGACAGACTGACAGGCAGGTAGGCAGATACATGGACGGACGGACAAGTGGAAATAATCTAAGAATGAGCAATGATTTCTCATAAATAAACAATTATTGTTTTTTTATAGTAGGCCTAATCGCAAAGAAAACTGTCGAGAATGAATGATGAAATCAATAGAGCGAATGCAAACGTACATGAATGCATACATGTATAACTTTTGTTCTGTTTGAAATATTTTGAAGAAATCTGACCACCATGTGCAGGTATGAATTGTCTTTAAGCCTGTAAAATTTCATGTCGATATTCTTACTTTTGGCCAAGATATTGGCCAGAATAATTAGATTGGTTTTTGTTACTTTTTGTTGCGTCGCGTTTTTGAAATCGTCAAAAAACGGTGGGTGACCTCACTAATAGTGGTGTAACGCTTGTTGTGTTTGAAATATTTTGATGAAATCTGACCATCATGTGTAAACATGAATTGTCTTCAAGACTGTAAAATTTCATTTGGAAATTCTTACTTTTGGCCAAAATATTGGCAAACAACCTAGGGGGTCTTTTTTTGGCGCACTCTGTATAGACAATTAGACATATGCACATGCATTATATATTCTAACCTGCAATCTAGTCTATGTTAATAGATTCCAATCCATTCTACTATTCTCTGTTCAAAATGCTGTAGTGTTGAAGAAAATAAGCGTGTAACAACAGACCCAACTTCTAATCAACCAAAGGACTCAACTTCTCAGCAGCCAGTGGATTCAACTTCCAATCAACCACAGGACTCAACTTCTCAGCAACCAAAGGACTCAACTTCCAATCAGCCAAAGGACTCTACTTCTCAGCAACCAAAGGACTCTACTTCTCAGCAACCAAAGGACTCTACTTCTCAGCAACCAAAGGACTCAACTTCTCAGCAGCCAAAGGACTCAACTTCCAATCAGCCAAAGGACTCAACATTTCGTCAGTCAATGGACTCTCTTTCTGTTCAGTCAAAGGATTCAACATTTTATCAACCAAATAGCCCTACTTCTACTCAACAAAAGACCTCCATCTCTGGTGTACCAAGCAGCTCTAATTCGCGCCGATCAAGGTTCTCTACTGATCATGAACCGAAAACCACATTGCCCGGTCGACCAAAGACGTCGAATATTCGTCGACCTACGTCTCGTCAACGACAGAAATTACCAAGGAAGACTTATGCTTCTCGTCAGCCAACTATCACTACTTCCGGTCTGCGAACTAATTCCACTTTCAACAAAGCAACGGTTCCGATATCAGGCCAACAAAAGACTACAACTCGACCAAAGACCACTACTCTCCGTCAGTCAAAGACCTCCTCTAACCGTCAGGCAAAAACTTCTACTCTCCGTCAGGCGAAGACCTCTGCTGTCCGTGAAACAAGGTCCCCTATAGTAACTTTCCGTCTGCCAAAATGGCTCCGATTTGGTGATGAAACAGTCTCTTCCTCTCTAACACGAAAGAGAAGAGAGAAGAGAGAAAAGGGAAGAGAGTCTTCCACTTCTCGGCCGCCGAAGACCTCTACTATCCCTCAACCAAAGACCTCTAATTCTCGCCCTCCAAAGACATCAACTTCCCTTAGACCAAAACCACCTACCTCTCGTCAACCAAAGACCTCTACGTATACCAGTCAGCCGACGACCGCTGCTATCCGACGGCCAAAGACTTCTACCACCGGTCAAACAAAGCCCGCCTCTTCCCGTCTACCAAAATGGCTCCACTTGTGATGTTTCAAAGACATCTACTTCTCGTCAGCTAAAGACTAATTTCCCGTTTGACTTCTGGTGATGCATGCAGAGGTCTCTCCGTCCGGCCTAATTCAAAATCCTACACTTCTCGTCAGTCAAAGACATATTTCTCGTCAAGCAAGGACCTCTAACGCGGGTTAACCACATCACAGCTCCACTTTCAGTGAAGCAAATGTCTCTCTGCTCCGTCTTCCAGATCCCTCTTCTCGTCAGCAAAAGACTTCTGTAAACCGTCACATCAATCATCTGTGGGTGCAATGGTGCTTCAAAGCAGAGCCTAAATCCAAATGACAATCCACTGCCGCAGGAAAGCAAGAGTTGAAATCCACCTGTACCAGCCACTGGGAAAAGCTAAGCAGTTTGAAAACATCAAGACTCTAACCTGGACCTGATCGACACAGGAGCAGAGTTATATAGTAGATACAAAGAGACAGAACCTTTTACCAGAACCTTGGGACATAATTGCGAAAGCACTTAGACCCGTTCTCGCTTCGGTTATAAGACTGATGAAAGTGGAAGATGAGTGATTTTATGATCGGGGTCGAAGAAAACTGAACTGAATCGAATTAAAGTCACTTTATTGGTGACGAATAGACGATGATTCAGACAATTCTGTTTGCACCAATAGTTAGGTGTCACAGAAAGTAAACTCAGTGTTCAGTCTCTTTAGTAGAAGGTGTTATGTCGATTGAAATATCATAGTATTTCATAGCAAGTGATGATCATTACTTCAGTCTAATTAAATTTGAGCAGTTGTTAAGTGATTAAAGTGCATAAGGTACCGATACATGGATCTGTGTGCTCCACGCCAAATAGATCGCCGACCCAAGCGTACAAGTACGTCAAGGCTTTCGAGGCGACGGTCGACCTTCGTCTTGGCCTAAGTTTTGTGTGCTTCGTCTGTGCCGCTATGGAAAAGCAGTGGACCCGAGAGGCACCATTGGGAGACTGGTGTGCAAGCTGCTCTATAGTCGACATCACGGCCTGAGCAACGTCATCTGGAGACAGGCAGACATCGAATGAGCGAGAGCCACCTGCAGGTCTTCTCCTCACAACGATGCATGCAAACCACCGGATGGAACGACACTCGCTCCATGCACGGCGGGAAAATGTATCGCGTGACACTGGTGCGGAGCACACGGATCCATGACCGGCAAAGTCATATTATATGTCCATTCAGAGAAACTTTTGTGACGACGTGCGTTAAGTGTAGGATATCAACCCCATGAGCGGAGACCTGGGCGGAGATTTGGGGGGGGGGGGGGGGGACGGAAAGACGCGAGATTTTTTGACGGACGAATGGCTGAGTGTCGCCGAAAAATTTCCATCATCTTTTGCCGGCCAAAATTTCTGACGACCTTTTTTTCAACCGGCGAAATCTCGACGAAATTTTCTATTTTCGCCGCCAAAAAAGTTGATGACCGTTTTTTCGTGACGCTCAACGATTGGGGGGGGGGAACAAATGCACAGCCGTCCCCCCAACACCTCCATTGGGGAGACCGTCCGCCTGATCCCCCTAGGTCTCCGCCCATGACAAACCCCCACCCCGGACAAACTCCCAGACAAAAACTCTCGGTCAAAAATCCCCGATTTAGCCTAAGACAAAACCTCGGACAAAACTCCCCTTCGCGTGCAAATAGCCTATTTCTGCAGCTTATTGATAAAACGCGTTTCAGTAATAAAGCTTCCATTTAAATTACAATTATTTTTCATCAATCCAGCTTCAATGTAAGCATAGGCGTAGGAGACCAGAGGGGCAAATGCTCCTCCCCCAATTTCGGGCAAGTCAAGTTTTTCGGACAAGAAGGCCCGGGAAAATATTAGACAAGCTACATATACATGTAGCCTACTTGAAGTTGAACGCTCATTGTCACACCACATTATTTCCAAGTTCCAATTTGCCCGAATCGAGTTAGATACGCTATTAGCTCGCAGCCTCGCAGCCACTTGGATAGGGATAGAAAAAATCCGCGAAAAAGTTCTGGCTTCACGGACACGGTATAGCATTTTGTAACATATTACTAAAGGCGAAAATCGCTGATAATTGACGAGCCGAAATTTTCCCGAAAGTCGCGGGAATTCACAGCATTCAAACCAACTGTTACAGATCACGGAATTCACTGTTTGAATGACATCGGAAAATTCTGCTAGCATGGAGCAAGATAGACATGATAATCTTGCGACCATCAAAATTGAACGTGCATCTATAGAACAACATGTTCTGCAGCTGCAGAACATGTCGGTCCGTTATCGAGACTTTTAGCAGGCTCAAGCAGGTCGATGAGAGGAATTCATGGCCCTTATATATAGGCAGAGCTTTCACGGGTCCCTAAACTAACTTAAGGCTGGGCCTGTATGGTATGCGGATAAAATTCAGAAACAAATTTAAATAGGCCTAATAAAAGTTCGGGCACGACTTACGATGTAACGGCGGCAAGTGGCCCACTTTTATTATAGTTTGTATAGTCTACTTAGTTGGGTGTATTGAATCTCTTACTATCGCTTCTCCCTTAATACTTCCAAGAGACCAAGACATAATTTATCTAGGCCTACCTCCAGCAGCCCCAGAAGTTTGATATTGTTCTGCTCTCTGTAATATTTCTAGATCGCTTTATAGATGATTAAATGCGATACAATACAAAACAATATACCGTACAATTGCGAATTTATTCGATTACTCATTTGAAGCTTAAACTGATTGTGGTTAGTATAAGAAACGTAGGGCCTACTTCAAAATGCATACTTCATTAACTTTGCACATAGGCCTAAAATTACCCAGCCTGGAGCCTAAAAGTAGCCGGGCCCGGGTATTTGCCCCTCTGCCCTATCCTTTTTCTTGGGTTTGGGTGCATGAACAGAAACTTTGCTTTTGTAAGGAGACATGCATAATTAGCGCACGACGTCGATTATTTTTTTGGGCAAAAGCTAAATTTTTGCACCCCCACTGCTGAAATGTCCACTACGCCTATGAGTGTAAGCAAGAACTTTGCACCAATCCAGCTCCAGTTTAAGCAAAGAATATTTTCATCATTCCAACTTCCATTTAGATAACAATGAGCATAGGTCTATTATTTTTTTTATAAATCCTGCTTCTATTAAATTTTAAATTGAATTTTAGGTAAAAATGATTTTGTATCAATCCGACTTTTATTTTCATCAATCCAACTTGTCACTACTCCTTATCTATAATAGGATCAAATAGTTACTTACTGCTTACTGGAGATACATATGTGTATGAGTCATCGGCAGAAGCAATAGCATCAGCTGATGCAGAAGAGAGAATTACGACCATCGTCGGAAGCATCATCTTCAAATTAATGATCGTCATCTTTGGCACATCATGGAGCTACGAAGTCTTACAATTAATTCCATGATTAATTCCATGATTAATTCCATGATTAATTCCATGATTAATTCCATGATTAATTCCATGATTAATTCCATGATTAATTCCATGATTAATTCCATGATTAATTTCATGATTAATTCCATGTTGGTGGAAATCGTCCCAGCAAGATAGAAGGTCTTCGTCGCCAAATAGTCAACCAAAGACCTTTACTACCAGTCAACCGAAGATCTCTACTTTCCGACGGCCAAAGACTTCTACCACCGGTCAAACAAAGCCCGCTTCTTCCTTCGTCGCCAGCCAAAATGACGTCATAATAGAAGCCTGTCACCGCAGGGTTTCCGTAATTCAGTAACAGAAAGTGACACGCTGATATGACGTCATTAGCTCGGCAATAAAATTTAATGATTATTATGTTTTACAAAGAAACAGACAAGTAAAAATAAATAAATAAATAAATAAATAATAATAATAATAATAATAATAATAATAATAATAATAATAACAGAGCAATAACAATAATAATAACAGAGCAGGCATTGAATCTTTAACTGAACTTGGCCTGTCAGTTGTAACTGGAAACCCATTCGAAACCATGACATGCACAAACCGTTTCCTACGCCTCTCAATTTGTACGCAAAGATTTAACGCAGTGGCATTTCGAGGCACATTCACACAGTTGTTCTGTGAAATGGGGGCCGTTAACTCCTGAACAAAGAACTGTTTGTGCTGTTTCTTGTAAAACATGTTACGTCTAATAAATGATTGACATTTAGAGGCACCTTCGAGCACTACCTTGGAGACGAGAACTTATAACCCAATTTTGATCTTTTACAGCCTGAGAGATCTTTACTACCTCGGGCAACAAAAATAATAGTGATAATAATAATAATAATAATAATAAGGGGGGCACATTTGCACAACACACCAGAGTAGAGGACGACTGATCTTACTAATATGCACTTAAGTTAGTTTTAGTTGTGGAAAACAATTAGCACCTTGTGCCTGTGTTTGTCAGGCGTTTGCACATCTGCACATTTGTTTGCACAGTTTGAAACGGAATAAATGTTGTATATAATAAAATAAAATAAAATAATAATAATAATAATAATTTTTCCTTAATTTTTCCTTTAGTGAAACGCCTGCAAACGCACTGCGCTGTACATAATTATAGCCTACAAGCTATATGCAACAATCTTAATTAACATAAATCTTAACAACTAACAGAACAGACAGCCTGCAATACACGAGTAGGCTATATCACAGAGTATTGAGGATTTTTAACTGGATAGAACAGAGACCCAAGAACTCTGAGCATGACTCTAGTATCGAGGACCGACGTGTCAGTTAGGGTCAGGTTAGGCGTCGTGAGGGTCGGTCAGGACTCCGACTCATACAATTGTATGTCACAGTGTTGAGGCTGGGCGTCGTAAGGGTCGGCAAGGGCTCAGGTTAGGCGTCGTGGTGGTAGGTTAGGTACAGATTAGACGTCCTGAGGGTCGGTTAGGTCAGATTAGGCGTCGTGAGAGTCGTTTAGGGTTAGTGTCGTCATTCGGTCCCCGATACTATAGTTTTGCCGCAATCTGTATTACGGTCTAACCCATTGACCGTTTATACACAGTACCGGAATCTTAAAGAAGAAGATTCCGGTACTGTGTATAAACGGTCATTGGGTTCAGAGCCGTTTTAAGGCCTAGGCACGCGAGGCACATGCCTAGGGCCCCGCGCAACAGAGGGGTCCCGCGGCGATCCGAAAAGACTACATCGCATAACAAAATTGGCAGCATGTTCTACGAACTTTAATGTTTACATATTAAACTTAAATTTATTTTACACTTGTAGTACAAAGATGGCTGTGTCAGCAGTATAATACTATAATTAATAAAATGAAGTTGAAGAATTTTTTTAAGATTGCAGCTTAAAATGCTGCCATTGCAATGTGGAAATTAAAATATTCCTGGTGGGAAGGTGCACATTCCCCCATGCCCTCCATCTCGGCGCTACGCGGCTCAGCGATCGACCGGAAATACTCGTTCTCCGTCCATCAGAAACCTTGACCCCACAGAGGAGGAGGACTAGATACAGGGTAGGCCAAAAACGATAATCCCCTATGGTTTTTTGCCAATAGGGTCTATCTTAGCCCAAAAAAATTTTGAATCAAGTCTTACAGGCTTAAAGATAATTCACATCTACGTACAAGAGCCAAATATCATCAAAATATTTGAATATCGTCTATTGTTACTTTTTGTTGGGTTACTTTTTTGGATTGTCAAAAACAGTGAGCGGGCTCACTAAAAGTGGTATAACTTTTGTTCTGCCTCAAATACTTCGATGCAATTTGACTACTGTATACGTAGATATGAATTACCTTTAAACCCGTAAGACTTGATTTGAATTATTATTTTTGGCCAAGATATTAAAAAACGCAGGGGGTCATTTTTTGGCCCACCCTGTAGATTAGGCCCATGGTTACGTTTAAGATTATGGTTTTGCCTAGGGCCACAAAACTCCTTAAAACGGCCCTGATTGGGTTAGATCTAATGTGGCAACATAAAATATATCAATGAATTTATTTTGGCCTAATTATGTATACATAGGCTATATCTAATCTAGGCAGTTTACCAGAGCGCTTATTCGGTACTTCACAAAAGCGATATACCTGCTGCAGTCTAAAAGAAGTGAATGCCATAAAGAGCAAAACACAATAGAAGAGCAAACGACAGCAAGAGAGTCCACTAAACGGATCGAGAGATTTCATTCTGGTGGGATTCATCGACTTCTCGACGATCGATGGTCGATGAGTGTTGAGGTTCGCAACAACTTCTCAGCAGCAGCACTCTGAGGCGACGGTATAGTCTCCCTCTGGCGGCAGAATGATGGTGGAAGATGACGCTCAGTAGAAGCAGACATCACTCGGTCGCTGGGTCTGCATGTGGAGAACGACATTCTTCGGAGCCGGATTTGGTGAGAGGACAACTGCAGCACAGTGCATAACACTCAGCAGCGTAATTCCTCCGACTCTTCTCACATTTTGAAACCATTGAGAGCTGTTTGCGAGACAGCCGTGAGCGTCTAAAACACTGAGAAACGATGGCGAAAGAACGAAAAACAACGAAAAACTAAGAACCCAGGTCTAGAAATTTGTGGCTGATTTTCAGTGATCAATTCTAACCAATAAACGAATGAATGAAATGAATATTATTTGATAATTTGACATCCTTATAAACTAGATTTCGCATATCATGCATACACTATAGCAAAATGGATGACTGATCTAAAAAGCCGAGAAGCAGCAAAATATAATTGAATTTGAGTGTTTGGCTATAAAAACGAATGGCTTTGACTATGCCTAATCTTGAAAAAGAAGCTATAGTTTATTTTAAGTGGTCATTTCTAATTATATAAAATAATTCACCTGCGGAAATATATATATATATATATATATATATATATATATATATATATATATATATATATAGGCTTATCTCTTAATGGCTAGTTAAGTTTTGCCCTTGATATTTCTTGTAGGCTATGTGTCAATCAGCAGGACAATCCACAGCAGTTACAACATGTAGGGGATACCACAGACTGAAGCCCGTGTGACAATATCTCATGTGCATGACTTCAAGAGATGCCCTGCATGTGCGGACACATGAAACCCACTGTCGTAAGTATGGCCTTCGCATGCTCTACACATTGCATTAACATTTAGGGGAAGCTATTGATTATTGGGAGGCTACTGATTGAATGAAACAAAATACTTGTAGAGCCGTCAACACTATGACTATAAAAACTGCGGAAAAGTGACACTTGGTCGGGAGTGTTACTACGCACGCGATGCAATTTGTCCTGATATTCTGTTGCCACAGTAACGCTATATCCACCGACGTTGCCATAGGAACGAGGGACGAGTGGCGTTCGTTGCGTTGGCAGACATTTTCTGGTTCGTCGACGTCTTTGTGACTATGCAATTCGTGTTTACATGGAAACAACTGCACAGACCACAGAAACGTCAACAGCTCCATGAAAACAACGTAGTTTGCCTTCACCTCCTCCCCCCCCACCTCCTCCCCCACCTCCTCCTCGTCTACCTTGTCCTCGTCTCCTCCTCCTTCTTCTCGTCCTCCTCTCCTTCGCCTTGCTCCACTTCTTGTCTCATCCAAGATTTCTGTATCGTCAGTGGAGTTGAATAGGTCTACGTCAGGTACAACATGAAGTCTTCCAACTTCGATTTTCATTGAACGCAACCTGTAAAATTATGATCTCAGACGTTGATCGTGTCTCATAAAATAATAATTCGTTGCTTCATCGTCAAATATCGCAGCATTCTGTTGAACTCTGCAAATCAAAACAGTCAATTCAGCCATTCTGTTGGTCTACGTGTAAGACCACTTATCCATGCACAGTTCATTTGTATAGTTCTAAGTTTCGGATTATAGTCAATTAAAAGTTTAAAACTCACGATGCATTGAGAATCGCACTTGAAACATCATAAATAAAGAAGAAGAAGACGAAGACGAAGAAGAAGAAGGAAATAAAGTAGAAGAAGAAGAATAAGAATAAGAAGAAGAATAAGAAGAAGAAGAAGAAGAAGAAGAAGAAGAAGAAGAAGAAGAAGAAGAAGAAGAAGAAGAGGAAGAGGAAGAGGAAGAGGAAGAGGAAGAGGAGGAGGAAGAAGAAGAAGAAGAAGAAGAAAAAGAGGAGGAGGAAGAAGAAGAAGAAGAAGAAGAAGAAGAAGGGGGGAAAGACGAAGAGGGATAAGGAGGAGAAGAATAAGACGAAGGAGGAGAAGAAGAAGGAGAAGAAGAAAAATAAAACGAGGACGACGAAGAAGACGAAGTAGAAGAAGAGGAGAAGAAGAAGGAGAAGAGGAAGAAGATGAAGTAGAAGAAGAACAAGAACAGGGAGGAGGAGAATAACAAGAAAAAGGAGGAGAAGAAGGATGGAGAAGAGGAAGAAAGACAAGGAGAAGAGGAAGAAGGTGAAGAAGAAGAAGATGGAGGAGGTGAAGAAGAAGGTCTCTTAAGATGTTTCAGATGCTTCCATCAATTATTCAGTTTGCTTATCTTCTTATCTTCTTATCTCGTCTTTCCGTCTCATATGTTTGAACCGAGGAATCGACCAAAAGACACGAGAGTCTGTTTAATGGTAACACTGGCTGGTGGTATATCTTGTGCAAAGTTAAATTGGTGCTATATAAATGTCAGGATCAATAAGATTTACCATACGCGCCTCTTCATGTAGGCAGATAAGGCAACCTCCATATATGTTTATAACTTGCGCTCTATAAATGTTTTAGTAAATTAGTGCTTGAATTTTGAAGAGACATCAGTCGAACGTAATTGACAGACATATCCACACTTTATACACAAGACTATTAATGTGGCCAGAGAGTAAATGAGTAGGTCTAATTTTTATGAAGAAGTAACATTGTTGGAGACTTAAGTCGATTAATTTGCAACAGCAAATTGAGTAACAACTGAATAATTCTGAGTTCACAGTGTGTATATATAATATATAAAGGGTATATATAATATATATACTGTATGCCTACACATATATATATATATATATACATGGACCATGTAACTTTTCTCCAAATAGTGGTGGTGACTATTCCTCTGCAGCTCTACTGGCCGCTCTTTTCTTCTTCTTTCTTCCCTCGACTCTCTCTCTCTCTCTCTCTCTCTCTCTCTCTCTCTCTCTCTCTCTCTCTCTCTCTCTCTCTCTCTCTCTTCCGCAAATATATACAAATTTAGTATTTGCTTTATACGCCATTTTAAGTCAACCGTGCAAAGTAGAACATACATGTATATAGCCTACGTAGTACATGTTCACATTTTTCCAAATTAATATTATTTGATTATTTGACACTTTTTAGAAACTAGATTTCGTATATTTTATATACACAATATATAGCAAAATGGATGACTTCACCTAATTATGAAATCAAAGATATGTAGGGCCTAAGACCATTGTTCAGACATGCAGTCCTTAGATTGTCTGAACAATGGTGTGGACAGTGAAACCACAGTGGAAACCTCTATCAGCTCTGCCGCATTTATTATTTCAAGCAGGGCTTTTTAAAAAGAATTTTTAGAACTGCACAGCCAGGATTTTCAATCTAGTGTGCTCTTTGACAATTTCTGACGACTTTCTTGTTAGTCATTCACCCGAAATTTTGCCGAAAACTTCCAAGTTAGGCTGTTAAAACCTGACAACCTTGTTGAGTCTTTCTTCCGAAACTTACCCAAAAAGACAATTTAGAATATTTTTCACTGCACAAACCCTTCGTTTCAATCCCGGTCTTCCATGATCAATTACCACAAATCGGCTCATAGTGTGACCTTTATTCTTGATTTTTCACTGCACAAGTTTGCTTTTACAACTGCACAAATTCATCTATAGCTGCACATTTTGTGTACAAATGCACGCTTAAACGTCCTGATTTTCAAGTAGAAACTAGAAGATACCATTTGTGGGGCGCGGTGGTGTAGTGGGTATATTTGTTGCCTTGCAGCCGGAGGGTTGCAATTTCGAATCCACCTCACGTCGCCGGGTAGGGACCTTGGGCAAGTCGATCCTCATTCGTAATTGCTCAGCGCTTCAGCGTGAAACTCCGATGCAGTAGTCGGGAGCGCCTCTGAGTAGGGAGCTTGATGGGCGTTATAACAAGTGCACATACAAACAAACAAAAAACAAGTATGCGTGAATAACCTATTAGGCTATACCAGTATACTAGATATCCAAATGCTTTCATATTAAAACTATATTTCTTTGCATGACGAAAAAACTTGCGGTGACCACCACTTTTGAAAGTGGCGGTGACTGGACACCACGTCACAACAGAAAGCTATGCTTATGCCTGCATGTCAGGATGCTAGGATAAGTTAGCGTATTTGTTGGCCACAAGTGAGCATTCAGCTCTGCATTGTTCAGATAGGCTACAATTATAGGGAAACAAAAGAAAAGGAACGCGAAATTCTGCAACGATACAAATTATAGGTTTTTATATTCGTTTAATAAACGTGAGTTACGAACCGCATTCAGCGAAGATCTGTAGACTCTGAAGTTGAAAAGAAGAATCAAGAGTTTATGCCGAGGAAAATATTTATTAAAAGAGAAAAGAAAAAAAGAGACGGGCAGAAGTATGAGAGGGATGAGACAGAGAAAAATACTAGAAGAGATCGACTGATTGGCTGACAGACGTAATCATATATTATCACGATTGGCTGACAGACGTGTCACGTGACATCCGCTCAACGACGACGATGAAAACGACAGATCATCATCGACGACGACGACGTCGGAGGATGATCATCATCATAATGAATATAATGATGATGATGATGATCATCATAATGAATATAATGATGATGATCATCATAATGAATATAATGATGATGATCATCATCATAAAGAATATAATGATGATGATGATCATCATAATGAATATAACGATGATGATCATCATCATAATGAATATAATGATGATGATGATCATCATCATAATGAATATAATGATGATGATCATCATAATGATCATGATTGTACAAATGCACAAAATGGTGGCGTATATATTTATATATTTATGATGGTCACGATGGTGATGATAGCAATGACGAGGTAGTAGGAGGCATGAAAGACTTTCGAAAGAGGATGGCAAGGAAGATCTTGAAGAAAGGTTTTCGTATACGTAATCGTGGAGCTGATTCAAATCGACGTCAAAAGACTGATCTAATAATAATATAATTATTATTATGTTATGAGATGACGATCTGGTTGATGAGGATGAGATCTTCTTACCTGCAGACATGAGAGACAGAGAGAGAGAGAGATGCAATGAATCAGAGACTAAGGCACCCAACCAGCTGCTGCTGCTGCTGTTGTTGTTGTTGCTGCTGCTGCTGCTGCTGCTGCTGCTGCTGCTGCTGCTGCTGTTGTTCTGTGATTCCACCAACGGCGCAGACGAAAGAAGTTGACGAGTCTAAGGCGCCAGTCAATCTGCGACCAGTCTACAGTAGATGCCAAAGGTAGTTGCTAAGTCTGAGGAGGCGACTGCCACTAAGTGCTGCTGCTGCTGCAGCCATTCTCCTCCTCCTCTTCCTCATCCTCATCCTCATCATCCGCAACCTCCGCCTGCGACGCTCGTTCGCTGTTCGTCTAAGTGCATCTTCGTGGTACAGGCCACGTGTCAATTCGGCAGCGGTGGCAGCGGTGGCGGTGGTGGCGGCGGCGGGCGGTGGAGTCGCCTGAGGCCAGACTGGCGCCATGGCAGCACTGCGTCTCCCTCTCTGCCTCCCGTCCTCCGCTCCGTCCTCCACCCCTCTTCCCTCGGCGACTACTGGACTTGCTGTCTTGGCGTCACCTGCCTGCTGCTGTTCGCACTTCGCTGTCTTCCAGTCCATTACAACGAAGTAATTTTGCCATTTTCCAGTACTACCGTCTCTTCCTTCGTCTGACCATTTGTGTATCTCTCCGTCTGTCTGTGTCTGCCTCTCCGTCACTCTTCCACTACTTCTCCCTCCTCTCCACTTCGATCGAATCTAGCGCACGAAGCCTCTATAGTGATACGACGACGACGACCACAGTCAGATACTCAACTCTTATTCCTCGCTCCCTTCCTCCCTCCACTTCTCCTTCCCTCCAATCTTTCTCCAGTCTTCCCACTTCTCTTCATTCTCCGGTGTATCCATTTCGTTGCTATGGAAACAGTTTCCAGTGGCTGCTGCGATGTGCAATGCGTTGCGCTGTTGCGACCAGTCCGTGGGGGTGTGTGTGTGTGCGTGTGTGTGTGTGCGTAAAGAGTAAGGAATTGGTGAGTTAGCTAGTTACAAATAAATCAACACATGCTGGATAGAACGACTTCATGTCGCAAATATTTACACTTTTAGATCTTTTAGACTACTAGGAAACCATTTGAAGGACTGTGTTTCATTCAGGTTCGCATTTTTACAACTCTGAAGTCAACGCTGACTGAGCTGCTGTCTGTCTTTCTTTCTGTCTGTCTGCTGTCTGTCTTTCTGTCTTTCTGTCTCTTCCCCGCCCGATAGACATCAGTGTGATCTTTTGAGGAGATCCGTGTCGAGATGTCGTCCAACTGTCACCGAATGAACCCAGCTCAACTATATGCATAGGCAAATCTTTCAAAATCCACCTCCGCTTAGTCTGCAGTAGAATCATCGTTTCACCGGTGCTTTCATTTCTTCCAT
Organism: Lumbricus terrestris; assembly: GCA_949752735.1. Lineage (NCBI taxonomy): Eukaryota > Metazoa > Annelida > Clitellata > Crassiclitellata > Lumbricidae > Lumbricus > Lumbricus terrestris. Next base: position 19,440,866 of record OX457048.1, read on the forward strand.
CTTCTATATTCTTTACCACCGTTCCACCAATTACAACCGTCGATCTCTACCCGTGCATTCCACATTTATATCACTTATGTGTGTGATTCGCGTGTAACCTTCAACCAGAGCATGTAGAAAGATTAACACTCGAGTGCCCAAGGTATTTTTTGGTACACGAAGGCCCAAGGGGGGTCCGCGCGGACCCCAGCGTTTTCATGGTAATATCTTGAGAAGGGATTGGAATATCGTTACAGAATTTAGTTCTATGTATTCCCAGATGAATTTGCAATCGATTGATGTATCTTATACCACAATAACACCACCTGGTGTA
>OX457048.1:19446178-19506178 GCA_949752735.1 Lumbricus terrestris
ATAGAAGAGCTAGCCATTTACAATCGTCATCAGGTATACAATAGAAGGAGGAGCTAGGTGCAAGAAGTTCGATTATAAGAATGCTATCCAGAATCACATGCACCAGCAGCCAGCCGCTGCTGTTATCCGCTTGCCATGAGTTAGGCCTACATGTTTAACGACACTGCCATATCAAAGATGATTAGTGTCGCCCTCCTCCTTTTTCCAGGTTTGGGACTGGCACTGGCAACGAACAACCAGTGTCGGAGTTTTCTTGCCATGGGTTGTCCATCTGAGCTTTTAACGATGTCCTCTCGTAGTCCATTACGTCATCGGAAGATCATGCGTGTTTGATGGACGAATAATCAGAATGATTAGCAAGAACTACAGCTTCAACGTCTTCCGACAAACAAACATGTATTTCATATGAAACGATGGGATCATCATCTGAATGACGAAGATCGAATGAGTCATAACAATAATACATGTAATAGTCAGAAAATTAATGAGTAGCATATATACACAACTGACTAAAAGTATCTCACTTTCTCATATCCATCCATTCATCCATTCATCAATCCATCCATCCATCAATCCATCCATTAATCCATCCATCAATCCTTCCATCCATTCATCCATTCATCCATTTATCCATTCATCAATCCATCCATCTATCAATCCATCCATCAATCCATTCATCCATTCATCAATCCATCCATTCATCAATCCATCAATCCATCCATCAATCCATCAATCCATCCATCAATCCATCAATTCATCCACCCACCCATCAATCCATCCTCTGCCTTGCAGGTTTAGTTATAAATTTCAACAGATTCGATTTTCACGTCGGTCCAAAGTGCGCACGTTTCCTAGAACAGGAACAGCTGCAGTGTGTATTTGTATACACGGATGGGTGCAACATTTTACATAAACATGCTATTGCATTGGCCATATTATATACAATGTTATACATATACACAGGGGCGGATCCAGGGGGGGCCAATCCGGCCATGGCCCCCCATTTCAAATCACCATGGGACGTGGCCCCCATCCATGGTGGCCCCCCAAAAAATTCAGGGTGTCAGTCATGCACAGGAGAATTAATGTATAAATGTAACTAAAATCTATAATAAAAATAATGTATAATAAATGTAATTAAAATCTAATCTAAGTATCTCACGCAATTGCATTGTCTTTATATAAAGCATCGAAATGAAACAATCTTTCAACAGTATCCAACTATGATTTATGGCATGCAATGTATGTTATTCGTGTATATATTCGTAGTAAATTGTAAAAACATTAACACCAATAAACACAATTATAATTAAGTACAACTAACTATTAATTACAAATCAAGTTAAGACTAACAACAGTGTTTGGAATGTAATTTATTTTTTGCAGATGCTAAAAATTTTCAGGGCGAAACATGTTAAGTTTTGAGTTTAGTCTATATGTGCAAGAAAATGCGGTGAATGATAACACATGTTTACTCCTTGTTTTTATTTATATCTTACTATATTTCATTCAGTAGTGGGAAGTATTTGATTTATTCTAGTCTTAAAAAGTCATCAGTTTTTTAGAAGGAAAATTGAACACCATTTTGAAGATTTCTAACGGTTCACTAAAAATTCATAAGTTTTTGGGAAGCGAAATTGAACACCTTTTTTAAATTTCGCACGGAAGAATAAAATGTCATCGCTCTTTTTAGACGAAAAATTTAACACCTTTTTTAAGATTTTGCACGGATGACTGTAAAAAGTCATCAGTTTTTTGGGATGCGAAATTGAACACCTTTTTTTGAAAATTTCGCACCGAAGACTAAAAAGTCATCACTCCTTTTAGTCGAAAAATTAAACACCTTTTTTAAGATTTCGCACGGATGACTACAAAAAGTCATCAGTTTTTGGGATGCGAAATTAAACACCTTTTTGGAAAATATCGCACGGAAGACTAAAAAGTCAACACTCTTTTTAGACGAAAAATTAAACACCTTTTTTAAGATTTCTCACGGATGACTACAAAAGGTCATCTTTTTTTATTCTAAATTGAACACCTTTTTTGAAAATTTCGCACCGAAGACTAAAAAGTCACCACTCTTTTTAGACGAAAAATTAAACACCTTTTTAAGATTCCGCAGGGATGACTACAACAAGTCATCAGTTTTTTGGGATGCGAAATTAAACACCTTTTTTTGAAAATTTCGCACGGAAGAATAAAAAGTCATCACTTTTTTTAGACGAAAAATTTAACACCTTTTTTAAGATTTCGCACGGATGACTACAAAAAGTCATCAGTTTTTTAAAATTCTAAATTGAACACCTTTTTTGATTCTAAATTGAACACCTTTTTTTAAATTTCGCACGGAAGACCAAAAAGTCATAACTCTTTTTAGACGAAAAATTAAACAACTTTTTTAAGATTTTGCACGGATGACTACAAAAGTCATCAGTTTTTTGGGATGCAAAATTGAATACCTTTTTTGAATATTTCGCACGGAAGACTAAAAAGTCGTCACTCTTTTTAGACGAAAAATTAAACACCTTTTTTAAGATATCGCACGGATGACCAAAAAATGTCATCAGTTTTTTGGGAATGAAAATTGAACACCCTTTTTGAAGATTTCCGGCGGATTACTTAAAAAAGAACATCTAGTTTTCGGGAAAGAAGTTTTTAAGTAGGCTAAAGTCTATATTTATTGAGACCTTATGGCACTCTTATAAGCACTGAAAAGTACAGCTATTTTGTTAAGATAACAGCTTAAAATGCTACCATTGCAATGTGAAAATTCAAAAAGTTTCTGGTGGGGAGGGGCATATCCCCTCCCCACACCCCTCCCCTACCACTCTCGGCGCTGCGCGCCTCATGATTGTCTTCCAGACTGTCAATTATCTACCAGCCCGGAAACCTCAATCTCCCCAGAGGTGGGGGCTAAATTTAACTCTGGTTTCGGCCAAAAACGACTAAAAAAGTTCATCAGATTTTTCAGCGAAAGATCAACGAAAAATTTTCCGACCCCAACCCAAAATTTTTTTGGCCCCCCCTTCGAAAATTCCTGGATCCGCCCCTGCATATACATTATACAATAATTATACATATGCAAAATTATATATACGTATTACAAACATATATCTGTGTATATACGGTGCACATGATTTATGTTGTGAAAGAATGTCTGTGCTGGTTGTCGTGACAAGGTGTAAGGTTCATCTTCTCAGCTGCGTTCATCGCTAAATATTGGCGACGGAATTGGGTTCTCAGTCAGTCAGCCACGAAAGAGAAGAAGAGAGAAGAGGAGAAAGAGGAGGAGGTCAACTGTACGCGACAACTGTCACTCTCTCTGTACGGCCGTCCTTTCTCGCTTTTCCCCTCCGTCTCTCTGTCTGTCTTGCATCTCCTTTCAACTTGTGCCTATCCATCCATCCATCCATCCATCCATCCATCCATCCATCCATCCATCCATCCATCCATCCATCCATCCATCCATCCATCCATCCATCCATCCATCCATCCATCCATCCATCCATCCATCCATCCATCCATCCATCCATCCATCCATCCATCCATCCATCCATCCATCCATCCATCCATCCAGCCATCCAGCCATCCATCCAGCCATTCATCTATCTATCCATCCATCTATACATCCATCTATCCATCCATTTTGTCATTATTATTTTCTACGAATCACATGTGATTCATCGGGATATATGCTGAATGATCAGAGAAGCGTTGTTCTGGAGCAGTTGGCTATCGGTGAAAGATGAGCTAAGCAATAATTGTATTGAAGTCGTGGATGGTCTGCTCAGAGGCATCAACGCAATGTATAGAGAAGAAGTCGCGATAAACAAAACGAATATCTTGAAAGGTTAGAAAGGATATGGGCGTCGATCGTGTGACTCGGTTCTTCCAATATCTCACCCGAGTTCTCTGTCGCACGCTCCTCCAACGCCTTTTGTAGCGCACCAAGAGCGGAACACCCAAGACCGATGTTATTTGTGTATGTGCAGATGGTGATCCGCTGCGAGACCAGGATCATGCGAATTCACCTCACACTTTGAACGGTTGAATTCTAGGTCTAAATAAATAATTTAGCTTATGGTATACCTCAAGATGACCTCTTGGAATTGTGGCGAGACTGGGATTAAGGACTGAATCTATTATATGGTGGATGGTCCATGTACGATTACAGTTCGATGTTTCATAAAGCATATTATTAATATGCCTTGATTATTTGAGACACTTTCTTGACTACAGGAAGCCAATGCAATGAATTTGAGTACAGGGTTTATTTCTTAATGCATTGCTACTGAGTCTCGCTAAAGACTTCTGAATCCGCTGGAGTTTTGCAGATTTGACTTTCTGATGCCATTAACAAATGAATCAAACTTGACTAAACGACTCGAAGCCAATGCTCTCGCTATAGTTATCCTAAGAATACATAGCTTAATATTTTTATCACAAACGCACATAAACTACAAGATGACTTACATGTACCACTTACGTAATCGGGAAAAGTTTCGCAATAGCAAATAAGCTGTTCGCAGAATCATTCAACTCAATAAATAAGTGAGTTACCTAATCTAAAGAATTTGAGCAAAGTGCAAACGCTGAACTGCTGAGAAGCGCCAAACAGAAAAAACTCGGTCTAAACGGTTTGGCGAGTGTCAAATCTGTCATCAAAAACGCACATTTTAAAAGGCGGTGGTAACAATCTATAGCACCCATGTATGCATGGTAAGGGAGGGATTGTCAAATTAGTGTCATCTGAATGTCATCTGGCGCAGAAAATGGTGATATCAGTGAATGATTTGCAAACAGCACACCGAATGGTGCTGTGTATAATATACACAATAATAAACATGTATTTAATATACTCTATTACAATATTAGGCTTGTAGGCCTAATAGAGTATCGAGGAACAAACCAATTAAGAGCCTGGAGCGATAAGTGACTTCTGACCACATCCATAGGCCAGACGCGGATTTAGAGGGGGCGGAGCCGGCGTACGCCCCCCCTAAACCTGCAGCAAATGTTCTCAAACTAAACTGACCTAACACTAATATAATTACAATTTGGGAATAGAATGTTTGAAGTAGCTGGACCGGCAGAATGGAGCTCTCTTACGGTCTTACCGGAGCTCTCTTACCTACTTACCTGAGTTGCTAGCAGACGTTGCCCATGTGACCAATGACTTTTGCCATGACGTCATTCACAAAGTTCATGTACAGACAAAATTTACGTAAATAGAAATTGGTCAATTTAAAAATATGTCGAGTGGTCCACCGTCAAAACGGCTTAAACAAGCAGTTTTATCATTCGCGAATAAGCCGACTGCCGTTGGTAAGACATAAGCCTATCTTAGGCCTAAATCTGAAAAGATGGCATATGATTATCATTATAATTTTGAAATTCGTCGTGCTGATTATAGCCGCCGAAAGCGTTCAGCTGCCGATATTATGGACAAAAGCAAATCAAGGATATAGGACTAGGCCTACTCATATAATCATTCTTTTAACGCTCAGTGGCGCGCGGTCCATGGATGAGGCACATCCCTTGCTTATTGAATCTATTTTTATACAAATACTAGTGTATTCAATTTCTATCATTACTTTGTTAATTATCGTATGATAAATTGGCATCGACTATATTATTTGTATTTGGGGGCAGAAAGGGGGAGAAGCACATTCCCAGGGGCCCGGCGGTGTGAGGGGGCCCGGAGTGCCCGGGAAAAAAGTAAACAATGTAAGAAGTTTAACAAATACGAAGACAATGTCATGTAGAATTGCGAGTTTGAAAATTATTATTATTATACATTTTATCAATGATATTGCAATATTTCAGCATTTGCACCAGAACCTTTACCATTTCAGAACAACATAGTGTCATTAAATCCCAAAGAAGATGGCAATTGTCTATTTTCATCAATTTCTGACCAAATGAAGCTATGTCTCTGCAAAAACATAAGTCCAGCTGGCAGCTACAATAAGAAGTGACATCGTTCAGTATCTTTGGGACCGACGTGATAGTCTTACCTTGTTGGATGGCACTACAGTCTACAGTACATCTGTCTGAAAAAGTTTCACATGGTGATGTTGAGTCTTACCTTCATGAAATGGCTCAGCCAGGTGCTTTTGGTGACCACATAATGATACTAGGAGCCTGCTGCCTGTACCTGTTCAGTTCACAATATTGTCTTCACTTGGCGACAATGCCACAGCTGTTGTGGCTCCTAATGAGAGTAGCACCATCATGCCTGACTTGCCAATGTTGCTACTTGGACATATTGCAAAAGGCAAAGGAGACCATTACGGGAGCCTTGTTGGTGGCACAATTCAAGGACATCAAGTTAGATATTGATGACATTATCAATGCCTACGCCAGAAAGCATCCAAGGAGAATGACACTGCTTAATCCACTGGCATGTGACACTTAATTATTTCCTTTTTGGATCAAGGGTTGCATGATCAAAACGGTAACCGATAACCGATTTATAATCGTTTCACTGTTAACCTTCAGTGGAGACCAGTGGTTTTATATGAGAAACTATATATTTTTTAAAGTTCCATAACATTTTCTATAAAAAAGAATCATTATAGTTTTGCGTGATTTAATTTCATATATATATATATATATATATATGAAATTAGAAATATATATATATATTTACGGGATTGGTAGTATTTACGCCCCCCCTAACCAGAAATCCTGGATCCGCCCCTGCCATAGGCTATAATAATTATTTAGTATAAACCAAAGCTCGAGGGTACGTACCGTACGTAATACTACGTATTCTATTTTTTGAAAGGTACGTACGTATTTTAACGTACCCTATTTTAGGGTACGTAAGCAATAATAAAATACGCTAGCCTCGTCATTACTCATTATAAGAATGTTCAATTTAATTTAAGCAAACACTCACAACCCAGTATACGGCGTTGTAAATTGCTACAATGCTATATTGCAGGTCTATGTTATCCAGCATACATTGCACTTAATGCACTAATGTCAGTCAGTCGTCTCAGTTCTGCTGCAGCACTTCAACGATGTGTTTTTATGCGATTGCCTGGTCCAACCCAGAAATTGCTTGTCGAAAAAATTGCATTCAATCAAAATAATAATAATTGTTGTTCGCATTTTTTAAAACTTTCACGTGCGTCCACTCCTTCCCGCGTTCTCTGGGCATCGATGACTCGCTTACTGATGCGTAGGCTATAGTCTATAGATATAGGCCTACTGCAACTTTCGAGTTACACCAATTTGCAAACCAACGACGTGTACTTAGCTCTCATCAGAAATACAGTGCCGTTTGCATTAAATTAATATTATCCTAACCAAAGAATTTATCGGAATAAATTTACTGCTATACGCTACTGGATGTACCGGTTTCAATGACGCATAGGCCTATAGTTGACGTCAGATTATACGTTGGCTATGGGTCGCCGAGTAAACCATCAATAAAATTTTCGTGTATGGTACGTACCATACGCGTATTCTATTTTTTGAAAGGTACGTACGTATTTTTACGTATTCTATTTTAGGGTACGCGTACCCTCGAGCTTTGGTATAAACTGAATGTGTGCTTTGGATTGAGATAACTATGTGCTGGAAGCAGGGTTCTTAAACTGTGGTACGCGTACCCCGGGCGGGGGGTACGCCAGGCGTCGGTAAGGGGTACGCGAAAAATTCCAGAGATATAAATTTTATTTGAGTTTATGGGCTCTGTGTCCATCTTTCTTTGATTAGCAGTGATCTTAACGTTGCAACATGTAACAGCATCAAATTTTATTTCTTTCACAACGTATAATTAGACTCACATATCATAGCCTACAGTGCATGTAGGCCTAACATATTTATGTTTATCAGAGGTATCAAGGTATACGCAGGTATATCGTATAGACCTACTCTCCTCCGGGAAAAACGGCATCGTATAGCCTATACTCACCTCCGAAACCAGGGTATTCACGCGGGTATACAGCGAATAGGCCTACTCACCCCAGGCAAAGTATTTACGGAGCAAATGACTAAAAAAGTCGTATGTTTATTCGGACGAGAAATTGTTGACATTTTCAGAAGATTTTGGCCGGATGACTAAAAACATTCGTCAGAAATTTCGGACCAAAAAAGGCGGTTTTTCTTCCGGTCAGCGTGTACTCACCTCAAAATTGACCAATACAGCCCTGATGTTTAGGCCTTTTACTATAATTTTTGAAACAAATAGGCCTAATAGTTAAATGGTTGAAATTAACAAAGCCAGAAATTCTCAGCCTAGGCCTATATAGAGCTCAAATGGCGGAGAGCTGAATAGGCCTAAGGATTCATTTCTGGTCGAGCTTTAAATTTTGCGATTCCTTTCAGAATGTCATCTGGGCTAAACTGGTTTTAAAACAATTCTTGCTATGAAAAACAAACATGTGGCAAATTTGCGTTTGAAATTGACAAAATTAATATTAGGCTAAACCATGTATTTTAAATCTGTCCTAATCTAAACAAGCCCACAGCACTACAGGTTGGCTCTTTCTCACAGAGGTTATAGACCTATAGACCAATTTTCCTTTTTAAATTTGTTGATAAGATTACTTGATTCAAACAAAATTTTAGTTCATATAGGCTATACGACTCTAATGAGCGATGTCAACAATGATTAAATGGACATTTTTAGTTGTCACTGCAAGGGGACTCGCGATGGCATTTTGTTTCTGATCTGACTTTGCTGGGGGTACGCCATCATTCGATTTTTTACTTGGGGGTACAATGAAAATAAAGTTTGAGAACTCCTGTGCTAGACCTATCTAATATCCGAGTCTTAATCTGCAAGGAAAGTTAGAAATATTCTGCCTCGTTATTGTTGGCATGGGCGCCTGCAGAAATTTGTGCAGGAGGGGCAAACTTTTTGCGATGGTTGCAGTTAAATGTTTTATTCATTCATTTCAAAAATTTATAGGCTATAGCGCCACTTACAGAAGTTCACTCAGAGGCGCTCCCAGTCCAACCACGGTGAAACAAAAAAGTTTTAAGGAGCCTGTAAAACACTGAGGAGTCAAGCAAGAGCTTGAAAAATTCAAAGCTGGAAATTAAGAACACGGCCGGGTATTTTTCAAAGAGGTTTCTTAATGCAAATATTTCAGTTTCATTCTGTGTATCATTTTTACTATGAATAGTTTCCTTACTGCGAAGATATCATTGAGCTAAAAATCACAAAGTAAATGTTAAAAAGTAGGTTCCTGAAGGAGCGCTATATGAGTCCATTGAATGAATGAATGAACGAAAAATAGATGTCTGTTTCAAGGGCTATGTGCTCTTCTAGTTAGGCCTACATCTATATTGTAATCGTAATTTCTAAACTTATAGTCTATACAGCGACATTCCAAAGTCAATCAGTTTATTCACTAGCACTGCATCGAGTCAAAATGCTGTTCAATGCGCCAGAGTAGATCTGTTAATGCGTGTGTCATTTGGGAAGGTGGAGGATCCGAGGATCAAATGAGTGGGATATCAATATTTTTGAACGGTTTTGTGTGGAAATCCTGAGGGATGATAACTAGAGCCCCTTGTACAAGTTTCTCTGCAGCTTCATCTCAGCTTGATTCTCTACTGGCAACATGCAAAATGGACAAAATGCATCCTGACTTATAGCAGACTTAATTAATTTTATAATTATAATGCTGGTGAATAAGTAAATCTCCCTGAAGTAATTTCAGGGTGCTATTGAGAAAGTTCAATTTTTTTTAACAGTGCAATTCATTGATATACATTTTTGTGCAGTTGTGATATATAGGTTGCACGACAGCGATTTTCTAATCAAATAGAATATAATCGGTATAGGCCTGCTACTATCTGCATGGGCGTCCGCAGGAGGATTAAAAGCTAATGGTCAATGGTCATTGTTTCCGTTTTCAGCAAGAGCTTGAAAATGCAAGGCAGAAAATTAAGAGCATGTTTATTTCTATAGAGATTTCCAAACGTAGATTTCTGACTTTTACTGTGCGCATCATTCGTATCATTAGTGCGTTAATGCGAAGAAATTAGTTAAAAACCCAAAAGCAGTAGTTATAAAAAATAGGTGTCAATTTTACAGGGGGTGGTGAGTGCCCCTATGTGTGGGCGCACATGACTGTTGGTGTAGCAGAAGTTGGATTTATAATAGACTAGAATGATTTGTTGAAAGCCAACCACAGGAATGGCGGCGACTCGAAACTTTCTGCAATTAAATTTATAGACAGATTTGCCAAGCGAGCGAGTTTTGCACAGATCTTTATTTTGTTTCTAATTCTAGTTTCTGGATGAGAAAGAAAACAACTAATGTTTCAACTTCCAACAAACTTCTTCCCAGGTCTCTGACTGCTGTACTCTGAATGCAGTTTAGATGGAAAAGCAGCGATGTTCCGTCCATTCGTCCATCCATCCGTCGTCCACCCTTTTCCAGTCTATGATCTATCCAACCGTTCATCGGTCCATCCATCTGTTTATCGCACAGATCGATCTCTCCTACCAGTCAGCTAATCAGCCAATCGTTGAATGGAATGGTCAGTTATACCTGACATCAGAAGTTATCTATGTTCGTTCTAGCGAAGTCGTGTACGTAGCGTCCTGTGATATGAAACCGTGCACAACCATCGTGACTACAATGCACATAAACTTGTCATCGTCAACACTACATCGTGTATACCTTAGTATACATTGGATGTGAATGACCAATGCTAAGTATGTTTCATTCACATCCGATTATTACTAATTATATACCTTAGTAATAATTAATCGGATGTGAGTGAAACATCCTTAGCATTGGTCATTCACTCATTCTTAGTTGTTCTGTACATCGTGATAATGGTCGTCGTCGTTGTTCTCGTGTTGCATGATGACTATGCAACCCGAACGACTGCAGTGGGGGTGAAATGACGGTTGTTGGATCATCTGCTGACACTCCCACCTCCCACTGCGCCTTGCAGTGCAGCTTAAGCGGATGATAAGCAAGGCAAAGAGACGACGACGACGACGACGAAGTCATTTGCGGTTATTAGTCTGTTACCTGGAGCAGTAGCAGATCCTCCTTCAATTATGTCAGCCGACTCCTTCTCTTCCTGTCTTTCCCCTCTTTTGCTCTTCCGTCTGCTCCTCTTCCCCCTCTTCCTTTTCCTCCTCCCCTGCACCTCCTCTTCCTCTTTCGATGACCACCACCACCAGCAGCATCATCATCATCATCAGCATCAGCATCATCATCAGCAGCAGCAGCAGCTCGTAATGCGAGCACAGGTAGGGATGCAATCTGGTTGATCGGTGGACGTGGCGAATGAATCGAATGATAAGCAGACAGAACAAGAAATTGACCATCGGCCGAACAGAGTCATCTACACAATCATACATACACTGATACCACAGACACAGCATGTACAATACAACATGTACAACGCTGACAGACACGCAGAAGAAGAATTAGACATACGCACAGATATACACACAGGCAAATGAACAGACAAATACAAACGCAGACAGACCAAATAGATACAGATACATAATAATGTGGACAAGCAAATAGGTAGACTGACTGACTGACTGAATGAATGACTGACTGATGGCCTTGCTCTATGGAGAGACGACTTGTCTGGCGAGAGAATAGACAGAGAGAGAGAGAGAGAGTCACAGAGACAGAAAGAGAGAGAAACAGAGAGACACAGTGACATAGACAGACAGACAGACAGAAGGACAGACAGAGCGACCATCTAGAATGACCCTTCAGATGCCTGTTAATTGTCAGCTGCTGTAGCCAGAGTCGGAATATTGTCTTGTCGCCCTCGCCGCCGTCGTCGCATCTTCTCTGCTTATAACTCGTCTTGGCTTCGTCGTCGTCGTCGTCGTCGTCGTTGTGTCTTCGACGGGAAAGGTAAGCACAAGATGCTCTAATTAGGAGGCACACTACGGCTGGCACTGGTCGCCATGGCAACGACATCATCCCTGCCTCTGCAGCTGGTAATGCTATTGCGCTGGATGCCAGTCTTCATAAGACAGTCGCTTGGTCGGCCATTTGCCCGGCTTATGTGGCGCCATCTGTCTCTGTCTATGGCCCTCTGACTCTGTCTCTCTACCTCTATGTATCTCTGTGTCCCTCTAAGTTCTTCTCTCGATTAGGACATCGGAAAATATCTTAGAGGTATACGGTGTGGTTGTCTGCCTGTCCGTCTGTCTGTCTTTCTGTCCAATTATCCATCTGTCTTCCAATGCGCTGACAATCCATCCATCTGAGTACCGTATATACATCCATCCATCTGAGTACCGTATATACATCCATCCATCTGAGTACCGTATATACATCCATCCATCTGAGTACCATATATACATCCATCCATCTGAGTACCGTATATACATCCATCCATCTGAGTACCGTATATACATCCATCAATCTGAGTACCGTATATACATCCATCCATCTGAGTACCGTATCCATCCATCTGAATACCGTATAATATATGATTGTGTGCTTCCCAAGAATCAATCCCTCTGGTAGTCTGCTTATTCATTCCAGTCGACTCCAGCAGCACTGTCATTCCACTTTCACATCCTTACAATTGCAAGTCGCTGTCGTCTGTTTGACTTCTTCATACTATTATTACTATTACCAGAATTATTGTCAGTCACTTCTGCCTTATTTTCTCATGATCTGCACTATTTTTGACGTGCTAGAATTCTTTGGAATCTTTAATATCTTAATTCTTCGCATTTCATTTCGTCAACCAACTGAATAACTGCAAAGACCTTGACGTCACCTCTAGGCCTATACATGTATCTAGCGCCGCCACTGATCATTGTTCAACTAGGATAAACTTATTTAAATTATTATAAATTGCTGTAATTATCAATTAACTTCTAAAACGCCCATATTTAATACACAAGGCTGACTATAGCTATCATTATGCCTACTATTATCATGGTCACTGGTGCAGTCGTTTCTACTGTTATTCCAATAATGAACATAATGAAAACAATGAAAATAATAATAATAATACGTCTTTTTTACGTCTACGAATATATTAAAAAAATAATATTATTAATATCATGTCTGAGTAAAAAAATAATAAAAATAATGAAATTTCAGAACAATAGCTACTGATTCCCTTGTTGATTAATAATTGTAGGCTACCTGTCTTTTGATTGTTGAAGATAATAATAATAACAAAACCAATAATAACTTTTCCAGCAACGACGAATATTATAGGTGCCGTTCCAGACGTTTTTATTCTGTTCCTAATCAATGTTGAAGTCTCTGAGAGATCATAATTATCAGAGACTTACAGAGTACAGAGACTTTTTATGTACTAAGCTTATGTACGTCGGGGCATAAATAATAATAGCAATTGTAATACTAATAATAGGAATAATAATAGCAGTTACTATAAAATATCATTATCAGTTTCATTATTACTTTACCTGCGCAAACCAAAACAAGTGTCACTAACTCAATATTTTTTTCGCCAAAGGCAGTTAGTGTAAATCTAATTCCAAAGGTATGACAAATTGTCCAAAGACTGTGGACAATTTCTTTATTCTTGTTAATTTTTTGTGGTTGCTGGTTTAAGTAATCATTTTCCTTATCTATAAGCGTTCATTTCATAATTATAGGCCTAACTGCCATGAATCATAGAGACTTGCAATTCCTTGATTCAAAAGTCTGTTAAATCCTTCTGACGCTGTAGCCTATGCTTGAGTAGTAAGAATGCTGCATTTTCATTTAGCTATACACGCATAATTTTTTTATATATGCAAGATAATAACTATAGATGTGATCATGTGAGCAGTCAGAAGTTATTGCGATGGCAAATATCTGGACTTTTGCAAACTACCTTTTATGAAAGAGCTTTTCAAGACTGGGATTGGAAGTAGGCTACATGTAGGTCGAATGAATTGATATGACTAAACGTCTTGCAGAAGGATTGGGTCGTAGAAAACATGTTAAGTAAGATGGCTATAAGACGCATACGATCTTAGGACTTTAGGAACTCCATAAATAGCTGTACTGTTTGAAGTGATGTGTAAAAATAGTCAGTTTGTGGTGACTTAAATGCCTAATAGCTTAGAAGCTTTAGAGTGATGCGATATCATGCGTAACGGTCAGGTTAAATTAGATGCAGCGTGCCTAATGGGGTAAAGTATCGAAGTTGCATAAGCTAAAAAATTACCAGTTGAGGGTGTTTGTGACTTCATCGTAGAATGAATGTCATGGGTCGAACGGGGGGAGAACTCACAGAATAAAATCGTTGCGTAAACAGAGGGAGGGAGAAAATAGATATGGTGGGTTAATTGGAGTAATGTTTTCTCCGATGGCTCTGGTTTGGTATCAGTTGGAGGTGATCGGAATTGTTTCACTGCATGCTTCATTAGCGAGATAAGGTCGTCTAACAGGGTATCATACATAATAGTGCGGTGGTTTAGGGTGAACTGTCAGCGTTTCTTGACCCACTGAACAGTGGGATAACGTGGACTGTTACAGGGTGTCATGCACAGTGGCTTGGCATATAGGGTGAGCTGCATCAAACTTTCGAGATGAGTGGTGGGGGGTATATCCCTATATCATAATTTCAGCCAAGCGTCACAGACGACGTCTTCGAGGGCGATGCGCCTGGCTAGATCTGGTTCCATCATCTTGCTAATCAGCGCCTCACATTCTGGACTGAGTTCTGGTGGCATGGCGTAGCTTCTGTTCACCTGGTCCTTCACCATTCGACCGAGGCTCGTGTCGTCAAACGGAAGCATTCCGGACAGCATGGCGTAGAGGACGATGCCGAGGCTCCAGACGTCCGCCAGCATGGCGTTGTACGGAATGCCGCGAATCACTTCCGGTGCCGCGTAGGCTGCGCTGCCGCAGTAGGTCTCGCTCAGAACCCGCATCTTCGTGACTGGATCGACCATCTTCCTGGCGAAACCGAAGTCACAGAGCTTCGGTTCGGAGCAACTGCCGACCAGAATGTTATCGCACTTGATGTTCCTATTCAGCAAGATAAACGCACTTTTATGTAAGTCAAATGAAGAAACTTGTAGCTTGTGAAAAGTCTAGCTTTAATTACAACAAAGTAAAGCGACAAAATGCATTAGCACCACAGGGCAAGCTCACATAGACTAATGATTACCTCGGCGGGGTGTGTGTGTGTGGGGGGGTCCTACGGAACTACTCATGGAGGGGCACATCAACTTTCCAAGTCAGAAGAGCTGGTCAAAAATAAAGAAATTTCTAAATGGGGGGGGGCATGGCCGGATTGGCACTCTGGATCCGCCTCTGCCTGCAGCACAGGCCTACATTTGCATTGATGAACTGTTGTAGGTCTAAGTGCCAACTTCTGAATATTATCGTTAATTTCCGTATATCTTCATTGTCGTCGTCTACCTGTGAGCCACATTCATTGAATGGAGGAACTGGACAGCGCTGAGGATCCCGAAGTAGATATACTTAGCGAGAGACTCGCACAGCCGTCCTCTGGCCATGACGTAGCCAAGGAGACTGCCCCCGGGGGCTTTCTCGACGATCATGCACGTGAAGCGTTCCTGAGGAAGGATCTTGAAAGTACGTAGGATGTTGGGGTGACGGAGGCGCTGGACGAGGCTGAGCTGGCGTGGAAAGAATCGCTTCAAGTAGTCGGTCGTCAACGTATCGTGTTCGATGATTCGAACAGCCAGCTGCTTCTGGTTGATCGCCTGTCAACGAACGATGCACAGTGTCAGCAGCAGATTCATTCAGACATGCTGCAGCTGACGCTCAGCGGGCTGAGCGGGGTAGACTGACGCCTTAATTTAAGCCTATAATAAAATTATGCGAGTCTTTATGCTGCCTATTCGTAGGCCTACAAGTACAACCCGCCCATAGGCGCCGCAGAAATTTTGGCAGGAGGGGCAAAGCACAATGATCGCGGTTAATTTTTTTGGCTTGAACTTGAAATTTCAAAGCAGACAATTAAGAACATGGATTTTTTCCACAGAGGTTTAGAAATGCCAATCTCTCAGTTTTGCTTTGTGCCCCATTGGTAAAATATTAGCGCTATAGTGCGAAGAAAATTTTTAAAACCAAAAAGTATAGTTTATAAATTTTTTATAAACTTTACTTTTTGTTTTTAAAAATTAATTAATTATTAATTTAATAAGAAATCGATTTTCCAGGGGGCAAGTGCACAAGGGCGGATACAGAAATTTTCGACGAGGGAGGGGGCCAAAATTTAGGGTCTTGGTCCAGGAAACAGGGAAAAATTTCGTCCGGGTCGCCGAAAAAACTGATGACTTTTTTTAGTCATCAGCCTCGAATTTCTCAAAAAGATATATTTTTCCATCCGCCCTCCGCCCAAAAAAACTGCTGACCTTCCTCGCGGGTGCGGGGGAACGGACATACGGAGCTACTCAAGAGGGGACCACGTCAACTTTTCGGGCCAGAATAGCTGGTAAAAAATTAAGAAATTTCTAAATGGGGGGGATTGCCATTTTGACTATAATGCAATAATCTATATAAATAAAAATGTAAAACGCTACCGTTCGACATGAAGGATCTCGGAAAGTTCTTCACCGATTGTTTTCAAAATTTTACCAAAACGTTCCATTCGAACATAAGCGGGTTTGTGTAATGCCTTTTGGGGAAAAGCGCAATCTTTATACGACCCAAAAAACACAACTTTTATTTCCATTCGATATACGTCGATGGAGTCCAGCTATATCCATTTGAACTTTGACGCATCCGTCCGGCGGCGTCCGCCCATTTTCGGGCGCGTTTTAAAAGGTGTGTCTTTTTCTAGCGCAATATTTAACTGTCGGTTTTTACAAAATCGTTCATTTGCGGCTGTTTTCCGCGCGTCTTTCTAAAGCGCATATTTCTAGGGATGGGGGAAGGGGAGGGACGGAGGGGAGGGAGGAGATGAAACGGGAGAGAGGGATTCAGGGAGGGAAAGAGGGAAGGAGAGACGGAGGGAGGGAGAGACGAGGGAGAGAAGTAGGGACCTAGGGAGGGAGGGAAGGGAGGAAAGGGGAGGGGAGGTGAGGGGGCGGAGGCGAGGGGAGGGGAGGGAGGCGAGGGGAGGAAGGGGAGGGAAGGAAGGAGAGGGGGAACGGGAGGAAAGGGGAAAGGGAAGGGGAGGGAGAAGGGGAGGGGTAAATGGGAGGGGACCTAGGAAGGGTTGGTTGGACAGTCTTTTCAGCCACAGCAACGCGTGGCCGGGTACAGCTAGTGATGTAATAAAGTAAGTACTAGCATGCTACCGATAGCAGTGACGGCCCCAGCAATCTACAATTAAGTCCGACAGGTCGTGTCATGGTCATGGACTCGTGATAATTATTTAGTTATTTTCAGCCATCGATATGTCGTCTAAAATGTCAAGATGTGAGCATTTGAAGATCACATTAATTCCGTTGGAATATAGTTCAATATAGGGGCCTACATTACGCTCCATGGCACTTGGCATTATAGGCCTATAATGTCCACTGCTTAGGGGGTGATAACGCCGATAAGAAAGTGCATGGTAGAGGCCTACTGAACGGAATTATGCGAATTCGGCGTAGACGCGCGCGCGCGGTAAGTAGCATGGCAGGTTCTATTCAACATGCAAATCAGACGGATCGAACGATATATGTTATATGGTAGCTTACAGATCAATCGTGTGAAGCCGGGGAACTCAATGCGTCCCGTAGACAAACGAACTCATCATATGAAATTTTCTTTGCCATTGTTTAAGGCACTGAAGAAGATGAGATAAGGACGCTAACAAGTCACGCTATACCGTACCCTCCTTCATCCTTGCTGGCATAAGCGGAGTTTGGTTTCCGTTCTTGGAGGGGCTAAAGCCTTCTTGGGGGGGGATGGGCTAAGCCCGGGAAAAGATACAATTTACACGGTAAAAATATGAATCTGGTTCTGGGGGGGTGGCTTAGCCCCCCCTAGCCCTTGATAAACTTCGCCCATGCTTGCTGGTCAGGGGTCATCCACCACCATCATTATCCTCAGGCTCCTTTATCCATCACTTCTCCATTCGAAACTAAAGTCTCACCTCTTTAGGTAGGCTAAGCCTTTATGTAGTCTTACCCCTACTCACCTGATCTTCGACCTTCTAATTCTCCACCTAAAGGAGACCGAATGACGACGCTAATCCTAAGCCTAACCCTAACCGACAGTCACGACGCCTATAACCTGAGCACTAACCAGGGACGTCATTTGGGGGGGGGCAGGGGGGGGGGCATTTGCCCCCCCCTGAATTTGACCGATTGTTTTTACACATGACATATTTCGCATTGCTTTGCAACGCCACACGTTGTTCAAAATTCCAAAAGGCCTGTGTCTTCACGATGACCTCTGTGGTTTTGTATGTGCGGGCAGATTCAAGCTGCACACAGTGCACAGTTCATAGCCACAGATACATGTATCAACTTATGTGTATATTGTGATATTGTCTGCACAGGGAATGAGCTCAGGCTGATACTCCAAAGACGTACAGCTTGTTCCCCCTAGATAAAGTCCCAGGTCAGTATAAGGTCACCAGATGTGTGGGTCCTGTCAGCCACACATGTAGTGCAAGCCGACCAATACCCAGGTATAACATGAAGCAGCCAGGCATCTGATGCATGATTCTCCCTCTGAGCCTTATAAGCACTAGGCCTACAAACACCCCACCCCGTCTGACCGAGACCTGGAGCGGATTCGTCAGCCTCCAACACCGGCGACCTCTAGGGCAAGTAGCAGGCAAAGGACAATGAGCGGGAAGTTCTGAAAGAACACAGCAGAAAGATGTAGCCTATTACAAGGGCTGACTGCATGCATCAGTTGGGGGAGAGGTATGAGTGTGGATTACCAATGTAATGACGGTCAGTAGAGCTGATGATTGGGCTTTCTTGAGAACTGAAGAGGACCAAAGGAAATGAGAGTTCATCCTGTAAACACTCACAACGATCCACATTCCACACGGTAGGCCTATTATGTGACATCCAATGGAACTGGAAATTTACACAAACTGACTGTTTTTAGTGCAATGGTTATAGGCAGGTTACTTTTATACATGAAATCTTGGATTTTAAATTTTTTTTCCAGTCATATCTTTTCCAGGTTGACATGATCACAAGCCATTGACCACCACTTGAATGATCCCATAGGCATAGCCATAGATAATAACAGTCATTAACCCAAAAGCAAAAATAATTATTGCAGACTTAGTGCATGCAGCATGCAATATTGCTATGTGAATTGTTATTAATGACAAATTAAAGCAGTGTCTAATCTGGACCCCTCCTGGGGAGGGGATGTGCCCCTGCCTGCAAGAAATTTGTTTGAATTTCCACAGTGCAATGACACCATTTTAGGCTATGGTCTGAACAAAATTGCTCTGTTTGAGTGCTGCTAAGAGTGGTCTAAGACTTCAAAAATATAGGTCCACTAAAAATAATAGCAAATTCTTGTTGAGCTTCCACATTGTAATCATAACATGTAGGATGTTATCCTGACAAAATCACTATATTATTTCAGTGCTGATAAAAAGAGCGGTTTAATATATCAATATCAAAATGTAATTATAATTGCAATAATAATTTCTTTGTGTACCAAGTTAGGCAATTCTGTTCTGTTGCTAATGGACTATTACAATGAGTAACAGCAGCAGACTGGAGTATAATAATTATTATGTACATGTAAGCTTACTTTGTTGTACTGGAATAAGCTTACCCTTGTTGTTCAAGACAACACAATTAGTAGAAATGGTTAAACATGGTATACATAGTAAGCAAGAATTGCCAAAATACCAACATTGGGAAGCATATGTAATAATGATGTTGTTTTACTAAGTGTCTCAAGGAACAAAACATTTTGAAATCTGACAGTTTGAAATTTGAAAGATTACACTGGATAGTGGAGATAAGACATTTAATGGTAATTTTTTATTTTTGCAAGTATTAACAGTAAATTATTTTCCATTTCATGATGATGTCATCTATTAGACTATTATTATAGTAAGTAATATCATTATAATTATATAATAATCAATAATATTAGGCCTATGGTAGATTATAATCAGTGGCGGCGCTAGGGGGGGCTGGGGGGGGCTAAGCCCCCCCTACAGGAGGCTAAGCCCCCCCTAAAAAAATGGCCATTTTAATTATTTTACATAGAAAATCCACGATTTTTGGTCGATGACTAAAAAAAAAAAAAAGGTCGTCAGAAATTTTGGCGGTGAAAATGGAAAATTTTCATGAGATTTTGGTCGATGACTAAAAAAAAAAAAAAAAAAAAAAAAAAAAAAAAAAAAAAGGTCGTCAGAAATTTTGGCGGCGAAAATGGAAAATTTTTCCGCGGGCTTCAGCCCCTCCGAAACTGAAATCCTGGCGCCGCCACTGATTATAATGGTCCAGCCCGGTCTATGTAATACAATTCTATGTAATACAATAATGTAAACTGGAACAATGGCCATTATAATGTTTCAAATTTTTCTGTGGGTGAAGGTTATTTCTGTTATTTTAATTGTATAAAACTAGTTTTTGTACAAATATTAACAATAAATCCTACTCATTTAATATGATACTATCATATATCATAGTAAATAATACCATTATTATAATCATATAATGGTAAATAATATCGCGGTATATAATAACAAGTGCAAAACATTTAATTATAGTTTATTTGAAGTAGTATAGGCATTTAAAATATACCTCATCACTGAATCAAAAAGGCCTATAAGTAGATTTAATAAATATGAGCATGAATAAAACATCTCATTTAAGCACAGTTTTGCACATGTTGGCTAAATACAGAATTTACGAAGCTTGTGGAGGTTGGACCCGCAAAAAATTTTTTTGCCCCCCCCTGAAAAAAGCTGAAATGACGTCCCTGGCACTAACCGACCCTCACGACACCTAACCGACACGTCCGTCCCCGAAACCATAGTTATGCCATAAACGCCACAAACCTTAACAGCTACACTGACGCCGAACTCTTACGACGAACGATCGAGTGACTGCATGATTCTTTTGGTAACCGGACTACGACCTTCTTCCGCGGCTACTCTTTTGGACAACCCATCGGACTATACCCACCCTTCTGACTAGACACAGCGCTCGTGACTTAATCAGCTGGTGCGCTGCTCTTGGCTTTCCAGTGGCGCTTTAGAAATTTAGAGATTACGATTACTATTACGCTAACTGTATGTTCTGGTACTGTACTCTTACGACGAACGATTGAGTGACTGAAGATCATCGAATAGAGGAGTGCATATAATATTTATATGGCGTATACCTTTTCGCAGTCCATCAGGTAGCCGTGTGCTCCTGGGATGGCTGGTGATGGCAGAAGTCGATATCCGCTGAACTGCAGCAGAACGGCCACTCGATCAACGAGAGATTGCGAGATCTCATGCTGCGCCATCTAGCGGGCCATGAAGGAAACGAGGGAGACGACGACGACGATGTAAGGGTAGTAAGAGAGCGCGGGAGAGTGAGTGAATGAGGGGGGCATGTGGTCTTAGACTTACTGCAGCGGAATCCGTTTCTCGATTCAGTCCGAGACCTTCAGCGTTTCTTCTTCCACCAACAATCGATACCGAAATACTTTGCGCCGATAGAGTTTTGTAGCGCCAATTTTAATACAGATTTAGAATCTTTAAAAAAAATCATTCACATAGCCTATCTGTGGATGGATTTCTACAATGCGTCTGCGGAGGGACTTAAACTTTAGACCTTGGCATGATTGCAGTAATAATCGGGAACAGAGATTGTCGGTTAGGGTGTAGTTGGGCGTCATGAGGGTCAGGTTAGGCGTCGTAAGGGTTAGTGTCGGCAATAGGTAGGCCTACTGTCCATAAATACGCCTAATGTCCATAGATAGGCCTACTGTGATATACAGGGGCGGATACAGAAATTTTCTAAGGGGACCAAAATTTTCCGTCCTGGGACAGGGAAAAATTTCGTCTTCAGTCACCGAAAAATCTGATGACTTTTTAAGTCATTTCTCGAATTCCCAGAAGATATAATTTTATCTGCCAAAATAGTGATGGTGCGGTGCAGACCAGATCAAGAATCTTGAATCTGTCAGTGGTTTCCCTTTCTTGAGTGGAACAACTTAAGCATTAACATCATCATATAATACGACTTCAAGTTGGATTCGAGAGATCAATGGCCAGTGGTCAGGAAGCGCAGTTGGTTCAATTTCTAGTTGGCCCTAGTACACGTGTACTGTAGCTGAACGAGTTTGAACCTCAGCAGGTATTAAAATTACCGGCATGCAATGGTTGCTGCTGTATAATGTCCAGATGGATGGGGTAATGTGCAGTCGGTAAAAGTGTCAGTCTGAACCCAATGCAGAGGATCTGCAAATATAGTCATATGCATTTGTGCACCTGGGCTGGTATGCACATGACATGGCATAAGGTTATCTATGTTTAGTGCCTATACCGACTTAACAATTCCCGACATAGCCATTGGAATTTATCCGTATGCACGAAACAAAATAGCAGAGAATAACTAATCTACACATTCCTTGCACCCGACGATGCATGACGCTTGCTCTTCCCCCAATTCAATAGATTATAGCTGAGCGCGCATGCGTGAAAGATATTTATATGCGGTCGTTGCCAGCGTGGGGTAAACAGATTCAGACCTAAAGACGGGCCACAGGGAAATATCGACGGCTGCCTATTGTTCGCGCTGTCCAGCTAAAGTCGGCCGTCTATTGTTCACAATGGGAGTAGCCGGTGTCACGAAATAAAGTCTCCCCCCGAAACAGAGTCTCCCCTGGCTGAAACTCTGTATTGGAAGAAATTTTCTGAAGTAAAAGTATTATATGCTTTCTTGTTATATAATCTGGCAACGTAAACTAACCGTTTAGCATGCTCATATCTAAATTTGATGCAACTGTAGCCAATTTTACGCTGAACGGGGGAGACTTTATTTCGTGGACGGCGGAAATATTCTCTCCCCCACGGAGACTTTATTTCAGAATATACTCCGGGGGAGAATCTGTTTCGAAATAAAGTCTCCGGGGGAGACTTTTAGGGGGAGACTCTGTCACGCGACAGGGGCGGATCCAGGGGGGGCCAATCCGGCCATGGCCCCCCATTTAAAAATTGCATGGAACGTGGCCCCCCATTTGGTTTCAAAAACATGCAGTGGGAGAGAAAAACAGGACATCTGGCCCCCCCTATTAGAAAATCGTACGGGACGTGGCCCCCCCGTTCGGAAATGGCATCTCCTTTTCCCGGAAAATTGGTTGATGACTAAAAAAAAAAAAAAAAAAAAAAGTCATCAACTTTTTTGGCGGATAAGTTGGTATCTTTTTCCCGGAAAATTTGGTCGATGACTAAAAAATTTTTCTACTGTCTCACAATACCAAAAATTTTGGCCCCCCTTCGAAAATTCCTGTATCCGCCCTTGTCACGCGACACCGGCTTAAACCTGCCTCGGAATTGGAATAGCGTTATACCTTTCGTAACTCGCTAGTCTAAAGCTGTGCATACGGAAATAACCCAGTTTTCCCGAATAGGCCAGATTTAAGCCATATATAAGAGTTATGCCCTTATGTGCATACGGGCCCAGGCCATGAATGATGCAAGTGCTTATCTGTATTAGACAATGTACAGGGCCTACCATACTTCTATACTGAGAATGCTGTGCACATACTCCCTAACCCCCTAGCGCTGCTACTGTCTACAACCTACTTCTGACTTGCAACCACAGCGCAGATTATGGATATGGAGATTATGTGTTTGACGAGTGCACAAAAGAATAACAAACCAGCAAGCAGTGTTTAATCTAGACGTCTCTGGGGGGGGAAGTTCCCCCCCCGGAATGAGAAGAAAAACAAGGTGTTGTACATGTGTATAAACGTAGCATTTCCCCCAGAAAAAGTATATATGCAACATTCCTCCTTCCCTAGGAAAATTCAATCGCAGGTTCACACATGTGAAGATTTCCCGTCATCAGCATCGCAGCACAATTTAAGTCATCAGGTTTTTTGTGAAGTAAAACAGACATATTATTTTGTGACAGATTTTGGTGAAAGACAAAAAATGAGAGGCCATCAGAAAATTTCCCATCAAAAGGTTTCGTCGGTGTCTGGCCAAGTGCTTGTCCTCCGCCCAAAATGGCCATTTTTTGCACCTCATATACCTAGCGCCCCCCTCTCCAAGCAGGAAGACTAGATCAAACACTGACCAGCAAGTAAGAAATTATTATGTTTTGAAGACTTAGGCAACGATAGTCATGGCCACCAGTTTCCTCTCAAAAAGATATAATTGTAGTTGTGCAGTCAGCGTTAAGTTTCTACACAACAGTTCACAACAGCTTACAATATTTGCATTTAAAAACATAGGCATCTACTAAAACAACAAACATTTTCTACAATTTATTATAACATTCTTGTTATACTGCAATGCTTATGTTCAACTATTACACAAATACATGTAGCCTATCGATAAAAACCCTATCTTCTTGTTTCCTTCCACAATCAAAATCTACACTAGGCCTAGACAGTTCTGTCCATTACAAAACTTCCTGCAGAGGCGCTCATGTCCTGAATATGCAATCGCCTACCGGTATGTGCTATTATGGACATACATCTATACATTTCAGTGCCATCTCACCCTGGCCATAAAGCCTTCATCTGCCATCTCACAATGGCCATAAAGCCTTCTTCCTCCAGTGCAAGATGATCTGCATAGTCCTAGACTGACACAATGAACGTACAATGTACATAGCTAATTCACGAAGGCCAGGCTGCAATATCTGTTTCTTGTTCTTTCACTGCTTTCGTGAAGACCATTCTATTGGTCACAGTGGTGTATAGTCATGACACGAGCACCTGCATATTCAGTTTTCTAAATGACACACTCGTAGATAAGTAGGATACCTACGATTAAGCATAATATAGCTATACAGTACGTAGATAAATATGCAAATATGTATAAAATACTAGAACATTGATTTACAACACCATTAAGAAGTTCTCAGAGGGGCCAAGAATCTCTCAAAGGTTTTGAGATGTGTTCTTATTCAGCTGCTAAACAATTATTCTAACTCATACAGACATTGATTTTAAAACAATTTACATCAGATGCTCAGCTATGATTCTTGCTAAGATTTTTTTACAGCTTAATTACGTCGGTTGTCATGAGGGATTGAGGGTTGGATGTGTGTGTGTGTATTCCAAAGTCCAAACGCAAGTGAATAATGTAGCATTATGTAAGTTGCAAAAAAGAACTAGGGATCATTTTAACTCCGACCACTCAGTTGTTTTTGCACATCTTACTTAAAAGTCACAAATTCCTTTGGAGAGATTTGCAAAAGAAATATATCCTAAAATGATTGGTGGCTGAGAGTCCTTCTGGAACTTTACTACTCAGCAACCCTCACACACAAAGTAGATTTTGAAGCTCTGGCTTATGATGCTCCTCCATAACTCGAGTCATACGCAAAGCTTTGACAATAAAAATAAAAGTTATCTCTGCACAGAAAGCTGTTAGCTGTTCTACTGCCATGCGCCAATGACTTTTCATTACACATGTGACTTTAACAAGATTTCAGATTACATTGATATGTTCTACTTAATGTCCTTTGCTCCTAGATTCCACCAAAGCATAGATATTTGACCTGGAGGTATTCGTCAATTCCATACTTGGATCCTTCCCTCCCAATTCCAGACTCCTTGACTCCACCAAATGGAGCCTCAACGGAAGACACGATGCCTTCGTTGATGCCAACCATTCCAACCTCAAGTCGCTCAGCAACTCGCCACACCTGACTGACATCTCCCGAAAAGAAGTAGCCTAAGAAGGAGAAAAAGCCACACATCCATCTGTTCAGTTTAATCAAACCTTGTTAAATGTTTCTTGGAGAGAAAAAGAAAAAACACAGCCTGTATTGTCATGTTCAATCTATGACCTATTGATAAATAGGCTTAGCTTGGTAAACATCACATATCCAATTCCTCTTCTGGGCAAAATAAAAACCTAATTCTGTTCAAAACAGCTGTTAGCTCTTCTACTTCCATGCACTTATGATTTTTCTTTACGCATGTGACTCTAATAAGAGTTCAGATTACACTGATATGTTCTGAGAGACTGAGAGTCCATAATGACCACAAACCTGCAAGGCCAGATGAAGTTGAATTTGCAATAGCAATTGCTTCCTCTTCAGTCTTGAACCTGGAATTGAAAACCATTAACTCATACATTTCAATTAATAACACATTAGTTCTGTATTTTGAAGCCACAACTGAAAAAATAATTCATTTTATAATGGAATGACAGAATGGCTGGTTTAAAATTTATATGCACAAATAATGTCCATTTTTTAAATTTCCCAATTCCAAACCATCAGCTTTTGGAAACACGTCCAATTTTGGTTCAGTTTTAGAACTATGCCCAGAATGTCTATCGCAACAAACTAATGAAAAACAAGAGATGATCAATATTTGACAGTTTGAAATTTAAGAGAGGCCATACATTCTGCAGAATGGTTTAAAACCATCCTTTTCAACTGGGTTTGGGTCGTCAGTCCATCTGAGTAATAACCTCGACGGGTGCTAAATGAATCTCCATAATGAATGAATTCTGAAAACTAATTGTCAGTTTACATTACTTTTCTGCTTTTCCAACAACACAGTTATTCTGATTATTCTACAAAGAAGAAGATTCAAAAGTAAGGAGATAATTAGCCAATAAATAAACTTGATAAATCAGAAACAGTTCATATGACTGAAGGAATTATAAAATAACTTTTCGGAATTAGAAACTGTAAAGACGGTGAAATCCTACTTCATAACTGGTGCCAGAGGTCCAAATGTTTCCTCGTTAGCACAGATCATGTCTTGTTTGACACCCGTAATAACAGTTGGCTCGAAAAAGTTGCTATCTGCTCGAAGTCTTTTTCCTCCCGCAATAATCACGGCTCCTTTCGAAACAGCATCACTGACGTGTTCTTCAACCTAACGAGAGAACATCACAAATGACAATCAGACTCAATGCTATTCAACGCTTATAACACCTTGTGCTTCACAAAAATGTTTGATTTTGAAAGTGCCAGGGGTAGTGGCAGAGGGGAGATATCCTATGGGGGATAATGACAGGGGTAAAGGCAGTGGTGGGGTAATGTCCGGGGGAGGTAATTTCCTAGACCCATTCCAACAGCTTGCCTGTTACGAACCTGTACGAAATTGCTGTTCACTGGTAAACTTTCTTGAATGGAATAATCAGAATGGTAACGACTCCTTAACTTAAAGCTGTTATCTTTTTATGCAAACTTCTGTGGAAATAACATTGATCATCATCATCTTACTGGTAACCATTTCCATAAGTTATTTTACAAACATATATAAATGATCTTGTATCCTTCCTTAAATGAGCAAGTGGAATTAACCTTAATCTAGTATCTAGTTGCATTACCTTTTTACGAAGCATGATTTTAGTACTATTACCTTCTTCACAGCACTACTGTTGATCAGCGGACCCTGTGTGACACCATCTTCAAATCCATCGCCAAGCTTCAGTTGTCTAACGGCATTTGCAAGTGCTTGGACAAAGCGGTCGTGCACTCCTTCCTGCACGAGGATTCGATTGCTGCAGACGCATGTCTGTGCACAAATCAGACAGAAATAATTATAGACATTCATTTAAATAGTCATATAAACACCTATTCAAGAAAACTACTCGCATGTGCTCCCGACTTCAGCATGGCCAAAAAGTTTTTAAGTGCTTATAGAATGCGTCAGAGAGTGACACAGGGAACAGGCGCAGCTCAAGAGGGAAGCCATTCCATATCGCTGGGCCAACCATAGAAAAGCATGGTTTTGCATGATGAAGGTACGAGCAAACGGGACTGAGGGCATTTCCCCATTGCGACTGAGCACTGGAATCGACTAATCGGAGTAGCCAACACAGGCTGGCAAAGATCACATAGGTTAAGTTTGAGCAAGACCTAGCTGACAGCACCATACCAAGGATGTGATCCTGTATTCAAAACACTGATAGACATGGAGCCAGCGCAGTACTTCCAGCATGTAATTATATATATATATATATATATATATATATATATATATATATATCTATGTGTAACAAAAGTGATTATGAATTTAAGCATAGACGCTGAGCAAAGTCCTGCTCCTTTCAATGATAATGACGAGACGTGATGAAAATGCAACGTTTGCACTGAAGATGGACTGCAATCAAATGCTGCTGCTGATGATGATAAAACACTGCAAAACACTGTGCTTGTGACAGCATGAACATTTCATTAAAAGTGAAGTAGCTGTTACTCCTACCTGTCCACTGCATCTGAATTTTGATGCCATCGCACCAGCCACTGCAGCATCAACATTGGCGCTGTCAAAGACAATGAACGCGGCATTTCCACCCAGTTCCATTGATACCCGTTTCACAGTTCCAGCTGACTGGCTCAACAGAATCTGAAGGCCATCAAATCAATGTCGCTCTAAGGTCAATCAATAGCACATTCACAAACCAACTTAATGAACTCATCAATGAAAGACCAGCTTGCTGTCTGATTGATGAAGTCCAACTGATTGATTAATTTATTTGCCTCACTAGTTTCCAACAATCTTGATGATTCTTTGACTGACCGATGAATATATTACTAACTGATTAGCTTATATGAATGAATGATTTACTGGATGACTGGCATTATCTATCTTGTCTCAATTATCAATTCACTGAAGAATTGCCATATTGTGAATAATTCCATATCAGATTCCCTCACTCTTCCAGGTCCCTTTGGCTCGAACATCCACAGTGCTCCATAGAAGCTTCGCTGAGGTCAGTCCACCATTCTGAAATAGGTTGCCTAGCAACCTCTGTAATGGACTTATTGGTCTTTCTTGCCCCTTTTCGCAAGCGTCTAAAAACCTTTTTTTTATCATGACTTGGTGTTATCAGGTCAGAAGCACCTCTGAGGAGTTTCTCTATAAGTGGTGCTATACAAATTTACAGTTGTGAATTCTAAATCATATTTTAAATCAGCTTGCAACAGAAATTCTAGGATGCTAGCCAGATTATCAGTAAAAACATGAAGCTGTGAAATTGGAAAAACATAAAATTACAACTCGGCAGCGATCAACTAATGTCGTGATGACGATTATTACAGTTGCACTAATCAGAAGTTCGTAGATTCGTTACTATTATTAATACGCCCAAAATCATTGTTACTTAACCCTTTAATGCTGGAGGGTATAGGATTTCCCATACCATTTACTACCATCTCGGCATTAAAGGGTTAAAATAAACTGTGGAACTAACTACTTGCAAGGATGACTAATCCAAGCACGTTTTAAGATACTGTTAGATAGCTTTTTTCAGCACATGTGTGATTTTTACAATCATTGTGCAAGTGTTTATATCCGCATCCGCATGCACAAAAAGCCACTAAGCCTTAATATTATTATTACTTATTATACCAGTGGTACACCAAAGTGTCCTGCCATTGGATTGGTGTCTTTACATTTGCTTCTCAGTCAAATAATCCTTCAACTCTTTAGAACCACACTTCTCAGAAGTTTCTTAGTGGCAGTTAAACAAATGCATTGCTACTATAAACCAAAACCTCCCTCAAACTCTGCCTTCAGTTTTTATTATTGCGATTATTTTCCCAGACATGAAAAAATGAGCAATCACAATCACAATTGATCACACCTTGCCAACAGCTGTTGAACCAGTGAATGAAATTTTTGACACCAGTGGATGTTGACAAAGCAATTTTCCAACAGCTGGCGTATTTTTACGTGAGCTTGTGATAACATTCAGCACACCAGATGGAAAACCAGCTTTTTCTGCCAACTGAACAGACAAAAATATATATGCATTAAAGAAACAATCCAACAATTTAAATGGGAATAGAAAGTGTATCATATATTTCAAATTGCATTTAAATAATATATAATTAATTAAAATATATCACCATTACAAAATAATATAAATTTAGTAATAGCAAATATTTCAGCACACCAATATAGACCAAGTTCTCTCACCACCACAATGCACAGTACAATATTTTAATTCGTCACACTTACAGGCTTAAATAAATTATAGTTACAAAGAATAAAGATAAATTTGAAACACATTCAACTTAATAAAGACTTACTTTGATTAATTTTAAAGACAACATGAATAAATGATGCTAGAAATTCTGCTAACTCAGACCTCACACAGAGCCAGAGCAGAGTAGGGAGTGTCCTCTGATGGTTTCAACACAACCGTGCAGCCAGCCGCCAGAGCAGCCGATGCCTTACGAGTTATCATCGCGTTTGGAAAATTCCACTGAAAAGAGAAAAGCAAGACATGAAAGAAGCAGGGCTTAAGGGGCGGGGATCTCACAAACACAAAAACAATCGACCTTGTTCTGCCATTTATTTATTGACCTCTAAAAGATGGAGGCTTAACAACGATGAATCATGAGGAGTAGGAGGATGTGAAGGACAGACTGCACAGGAAGAAGAAAAGGTTGTTCTGTTCTGACATCCACAAAAGAATCTCACAGCAGGAACCTACTTTGTCTGTATCTTCGTAGTAGGCAGAGCTACAGTTCAGCAGCTTAAACTTTGCGAGATTTACGTCAACTCTAGTGCAATTGTTGACAGCAACCGGACAGGAGAGAATGGAGAAGAATTGTCCAAAATGCAACCAACCTTCGTGTCGAGGAAGGTTGAAGGCAAGGAAACATAGTGCATGAATGTCATAACAAAGATAACATGACATACTTTCTGGATTCTGTGCATTAATAAAATATGAACAACATATTTGCAACAGTCTTAAAACAATTTTAAGAGTCTGTGATTAACTTCAGTGTCATAGATACCGGAGTTATCATTCCTGCAACTCCAACTGGTTGTTTAATCGTTACAAGTCGTTTCGTTGCAGCAGGCGATGGAATTGTATCGCCATATATACGTCTCGCCTCCTCTGAAAACCATTCCACAAATGAAGCACCATAAGCAATCTCCGTGCGAGCTTCAGGCAGCGGCTTTCCCTGAAATGAAATAACATCCTTAACACCAATCAGATTTGTGCAAGGCAGTCAGTAGTTTAAAAGAAGAAAGACTGTAGTAGCACCATAACAGACAAGACGCATCAATTTCCCTCTTTTGGGTTTTCTCCATTTCCCAACATCATCCAGATTTCAATCCATAAAACAGCACAGCACAACAGCACAGCGGGTTTAGTGTAATGGTACCAGTCTGGCACGAGAAGTGCACAGATGCCGGATCACATCCCGCCACCACCATCTCAAAGGTCCCAATAAACCTTCCATTTGGCAGATGACATTGGTAAACTGAGCTGTGATGGGAGCCCTGCATGGCTGCCACAGTTAAATTCAACTCCTGTAATAATTTTCATCATCAATCATCATTAAACCTAATAATATGAATTGTAATCATACGGTCTTTTAGTTTGAAATTGAATGAAGATGTTATTATTAATATTTTTAATCTTAATATGCTTACAAAGCAGATGATGAGCAGATGATGATGACATACCTAATAAATTAGTTTTATAAACTTTGTTTTTCGCTTACCATTTCTGCAGTTATGAGTTTTGCTAGTTCTTCCTGATTCTCCATTATTTTATTATACCAGGCTTTAAGCAACAAGCTTCTCTCCTAAAAACACAACCATTGAATCAACATCACCCTTTTATTTGGACTCAACTTTATATCCAAAGCAGAGCTAATTCTGCCAAATGCAAAAACAGACCTCAACAATTAAGATAAACAAAGAATATGAAGCCAGTTTATTCAAGAAAATCCCTTGTGCAACAGAACTGTGAAGAATGAGAATCCTATAAAACGGGAGAAAATTAAATTTGTATAATGTTACATGTCACAGTACTGTTGATCAAGTGACATTTTATCACATGACAATTGAACATGCCAAAATGTGACAATTGATCACCCAACACGTAGTTCAACTTTTCACTAAACCAACCATCCACAGCAGCAAATGTAAACACTACAGTGCTCACTGCTCTGTCAAAGTGTAACCAGTAATACCAAATTCAAAATAATAAGCATAAGAATATCTTAAGAGTAGAGTTGAACGATAGTATATTGTAACACCTGCCTTTGCGACTGTGTTTTTCCATGTCTGGAAAGCCTTATGTGCCACTTCGACGGCCTGTCCAGCATCTTCTGCATCCATATCCGGAACATTCCCAAGAACCTTGTTGTCTGAAGGATTAATAACTGAAAACAAAGTAGAAAATTTCAAACAGCAGGACAAATTACAAAGAAAAAATAATCAAACCAAGAAGCCTCCTTAGATGTCATAATTCTGAACTGAATGTGACTATCCGCACCTCAGCTTCACATTTCGGTGTGACCTTGCACGCGTTACAAATTTATTTAATAATAATGTACATTGCTAATCCCAAATGGTTGTGTGTGGCAAAACCAGCGCAGGCAACACAACCACAGTGGTATACTTGAGCATGTGGTTCAGTGCTGGCAATCACAAGAACGTCCAGAAAGATAAGCATAAAAAGATTGACCTTTTTCAAACTTCACATCTGCCAAAGGCCCAGTGGGCTAATCTTCTGCATACTCATTTAATATTATTAATTGAGAAGTTCATATGCATTACAAAACAATCACTGGCACAATAAAAGTTACAAAGGCAAAAAAATTGTGTTTTTCCGGCAACCCGACCGACTCACTTTTACTGCTGCGACTCAGAAAATTTGGAAAAGTCTTTATTTGTATCGACATAATACAGCAACGTTGCCTTCAGCATAATAGGTTTAGAATTAGGACATTATAATTGTAGCATTCACTAAACCAAACGACAGTCGTTAACAGCCACCTTTCAAAGTATATAAGGGCCCGCTAATTAGAGCAATCAATAGTTCTCATGGTCAGTTTGGCAAGGCAGGCGGTTGTGGGGAGAGAGCAATAGATCTGAAAGGAGGGGTTTTCTCATGGTAACTCCGTGTAGGTATTCCATAGAGGGGCCGTCTAGCTGTCACCTGCAGCAGATGATGGCTATACAGTATACACACTACACAGCGGTGACTAGCCGCTTTGCCAGTCTCGAACGACCCTTAGCGGTGATGTTCTGTTCACACTCATCTTCCTTCTCACTCCATCCTCCATAAAAGATACCAACAAAATGAAATTAATACAATTGTTTTCTAGAAGAGTTTTTAGGTACAGACATTATGCAAATAGGTATTTTATACTTGCTTAGAACATGCACTTCATTGCAGCGTGTACCATGATATAATTTTTCGGGTAGTTAAGTGCTATATAAAAATATTTTACCAAAATAAAAATATTTTTCTACTGACCTACCCAATATTTAGAGCTCTGTTACCGAAAACACTCCATTTTTGGGGGCCTAATCAGTACTTACATGCAACAAATGTAACATTGTATATTGTATTGTTATATGACCATTTATAAACATTTATAAACATTACTACATTCTCAAAATGAAAACAATTAAGCACTAACCTTTGAATGTGGCTCCACTTTTAGCTGCAACCCACTTGCCATTAACGTAAGATTTGTCATGTAAGAAGTCGAAAGTGATGAAACGAATCGGAATGCAATTCGAAAGAACTGCTCGCTGCTGGAACAAAGTCTGCAGAATTCAACAAGCACATACAATGTAGTGAAGAAGATCCAAAATGAAAACTATCTTTGACCCAAATGAAATGGAAAACAAAAACTATCTTTGACACAAATGAAACAAAAACTATCTTTGACACAAATGAAACAAAAAACTATCTTTGACCCAAATGAAATGGAAAACAAAAACTATCTTTGACACAAATGAAACAAAAAACTATCTTTGACCCAAATGAAATGAAAACTATCTTTGACACAAATGAATGCACACAGTCTGTACAATGACTTCTACCCGTATCAAACTTGCTTTCCAGATTAAATTTCTCACAGACTTAATGGTTTGTGGTGGTTTCATGGGTTGAGTGGCACTGAATACACAACTGTCCTCAATGCAGCTTTTAATCCAGACAGTCAATCTCATTTTGCACACACTCACTGTGTGCAAAATAACAAATGTAATTATTTACAGACAGCGAAAAATAATTAATTTAAAATCCAGAACCCCTTTGCTCTGGACCATTCCTGCGCTGGCATATAAACTGTGTAATGTGTACAGAGATAAAAAAAATACAATCACCTCTTTACAAGTCCGAGAACCGATAAAGTATTGGCTTGCAAGTACCCTACCACAAATAGAAGTTTAAAAAGTAAAAGTACTACATCTCTTGTCTAAGTGGTCTATGTCACAGGAATCTTCAAGCACTACTACACTGAGCGCAGGGCACCAGACTAACTCAGCGCTACATCAAGTCTCTGACCAGTCAACGAAAGATACCGATCTGCAGTGAGTTATGATAGGTTCTAAAATAAATTAGGAAGCGGCGCATTGGATAAACCTAAGAAAGTAAAAATTTGTTGTTTACGAGTATCCTAACCTTCGCTGTGCGTAGCATCTCGTCTCTATCTGAAAGTTCAACAGATAGATGCTGAATAAATGTGAACTTTGGTTTGTCAGAAAGTCTGCTATAATTTAGCTCCGACTACACATGGAGTATTCTGAATTAACTCGGTTCAGACTTGGAACAGAAGCGGGTAATCTTAGCAGCGCATCAACGCAGTGCATAAACCATGATGTAATTTTTTGACCGAAGACAACATTCTGTTCTCAGCGACTGCATATATTGGTTAGCGTAAAAACTGTGTTTGGGCACGTTTTCTTGAATTATGGTTCTCGTCATACGCACCGGTCTGATTCGGACTCTGACATGCCCTTCTGACTAGACGGCGGCGTTGTAGCCTATGCAAGGACCGTAATATATAATTAGGTCGTTGGCAAGGACTATATTATCAGTCTATATGATTTGTATGCAAGGACACTGAAGTGGATCTAATTGTTTTATAGCATGTGTTTTTAAATGAATTCTAGAATTGCAAAAACAAGTTTTTCCAATTAAACATAAAATGGAATTGTGAATATTTCAGAAAAGTATCCTTGCTGCATACGATCTTGTATGTCATCCGCTACTCTTTGAGTGGGAATCAAAGACGATTTGTGCAGCTGCTGTGGCGATGGCTTTGACCACAAAAAGGTTGAATTGTCTTCATAATGGGTTGAGATTGTCATATTTAAAATGCAGATCTTGTGAACTGGAAAGAACTGTAAAGCTCGTCTACAAATTTCCAGCAGAAACATTTAGAAGATTAAACATTTTGTCACGTTCACCAGAATATTCTCAATCAATTTTCGCCGAAAGGAAGTTTCAAACATCAATGTTCACAGTGCTGCTGCAACAGAACCGTTTAAAGCACACAGACATAGATCCAGCTTTACCACAGCTGAAGGAAGAGGACATGGAAGAGACCTATGTCCGAGGAACCGGCCCCGGTGGTCAGGCAGTCAACAAGACAAGCAACTGTGTTGTGTTGAAACATAAACCAACTGGCATTGTTGTTAAGGCAAGAGTCTCTCTTTTATCAGTCTTGTCATCCATGGTTGACCCAAGAATCTTGGTAACTTTTTACGTTAGACTTGGGGTTTAAACCATGCCTAGCAGCGTGAGATTCTGATCTAATGACTCATCCTATCTGGAAAAGTTGTGCAAAATATTTCTCAAGTTTTATTCTTTTTGACTAGATTCTTTAGACTTGTCTGGCAACAACTTAATTACAGAACTTAAAAGTCCTTAAGTAGTTGAAATGCCATTCCATTTGAGTAGGCTTTCTTACCAGATAAAAAATCTGTAGCCTACATATAAACTTGCTTAATATGAGTTGCATAATGTAAAGATTGTCTTTGTTCGTCAGTTTTAAAATGCTAACACTGTCAAGGGTCACTTTGCATACCAAAATGCAAGCTACATCCGAGTACTTTTCGATTGATATCTTAGACGGTTAATAAAAAAAACAATTTAAGATATTTTTCTTTGATTGCGCTCCTGCTGTTGTACTGCAGCCAGTTACAAATAAAAAATGATTAAAGTAAATAATAATTCAATTCAATTGCTAGAAAATTGATAAAAAAGGTGGTAGAGTGTCTGTATAGTACTCGGGAAATGCAATTTCTTTTGTCCTTTATTGGGAGTTCGAAGCTGTGAGGATGCAGACTATAATTATGACCTATGGACCCTTGGTGGGAAGTTGGAACAGGCTAACCAGAATGTGCGAGTCAAGTTGCACAACACTTTGCAGTTCTTCAATGTCATGTATGAGCGCTTCTAATGAGCACTTCTAAGCTCCTAATGTCTGGCAACTGAAAGCCAAAAAGCTGCACCTTACAGTTAAAGCGCTCAATATATGACCTGTCTAGCAGTTGTTAGGTCCCTCCAGGTTGAGGCAGCATAGAGGAGACGAGATGGTGCTGTGCTTTGGCAACGTTGCAGAGGGTGGCTAGTGACAAAGAATTCTTAGGACGCTCAAGGCATAGATGGAGGAAGAGCAAGAACTCAGGACACGACGGACATGCAATGAAGCCCATAAAGAAGAATGAAAGGAATGCTAGTTCCATCTGTCTCACTTCATTTGCTCCTGCATTCAAACTCTAAGGGATCAGTTCAGGTAGCCCTTGTCATAAAAAATACTTGTGTATTCATAAATGTATGTATGTATATGAACATTTATATAGCGCCTTACAATAACCACACACAGGCGCTAAGATACTAACAATCTAATGCTGTGGTGTTTTAGTGCCATTCAACTCGTTCACTGGAGACGAATCGAAAGCTGGCAAGAGTTCGTTTGCAGGAACGCCTCGACTGGTTCTACAACCGCGAGAATAGTGTGGCCGAGCAGACGAAGAGAGAGGATGCCCAGAAGAAGCGAGAGAGGGAAAAACGGACGAGAGAAAGGCTGGAGAAACTGCGAGCATTTAAAGAACGAGAAGGACTTGACTGAACTGATCTATTGTCTGATTCGTCTGTCTTTTACTACTGCAGCCAGGGTTCAATTCTTGCAATTTAACAAAGTGTTTACCAGAAAAAGAAATGTTGTGCTGTCTGCAGAAACAACAGTGGCAAACTGAATTAGTGATGTTGATGCACTTCAGTCAGATAATCCTAATCCCAAAGACCGATCTTTAAGAACTATAATTGCTGATTGGGTTAATTGGGTGGTGCATAACATTGACTAGGAATTAATTGTCGTTACTAGAAGCAAGTAATATTCTTACTGGACGTAAAAACATTACTTCAATCAGTTTATTGAACACCAATAATAACAATCGATATTACAGTCACTCCAAGAAAGTATTAGAAGGCATTCAAAAGTGAGACCAGAAGGGACAGCAAGTTCTGCTAAAAGGGTCGCCTAGTTTCTCATCATTCATGATTTATTTTCAACATTGTCACAATAACATTGTCAGCAGGTTTGGTTAACTTTATACATGCTGTGTTAATGTTAAGCTGCTTAGTTCTTTTATAAGTGCAAGAATGCTTCTTAATAACTCTGCTGTGAGAAGCACTTTGCAAATGTTAGATTAGGATCATTAGATTAGAAAAGAAGCAAAAGAAAAGAGATCGAGAACGTATGCAAAATTACTTTAAATTATATTTTGTTTCATGGGCATGGACATCCGATTATGCATAATTATAACAATCATTGAAGTTTGAAAGAAGTGTTTTGTTAGTGAACACTGGACAGATGATACTTTTTTTAATGAACAGATAATAAAATACCCTGATTTGCAATTAATGCACTCAAGCCTCAATATTCCTAGGCTATTAGTAGCTGGTGCTGAACAGCATGTGGAGATAAGCTAATTTTGTTGTATTATGCTTCTGCATTATTATTATTATTACATATGATCTAAACTGCAGAGGAGAAGTAACGATGAGATTTGCCAAGGTCGGAGCAGCGCTTGCTGCATTGGACAAAATCTGGAAAAGTAAGGAAATGACACTCAAGACTAAGCTGGCAGTTCTGGATACCTGTGTGTTCAGTGGAGCATTATACACATGTGAAACATGGGTAATAACCTAGGAAATTGAAAGACGAATACTGGCTTTTGAAAGAATATGTTATCGAAAAATATTAAGAGTCAGTTGGAGAAAAAAGATGACGAATGAGCAACTATACAATCGAATTGGGCTAAGAGACACTCTGCTGCAAAAAGTAATCTGCCGTAAATTACAACTGTTTGGACATATTATATGCAGAATGGATGACTCCAGAAAACTTAAGACGTTGGTGTTTGGTATTATGAAAGGGACGAACAAAAGGGGACATCCCTTCCGAGAATGGAAAGATGACATCGTGGAATGGTTGTGGAAACAGATCACTGCAGCAATTGAGCCACTTAGCAAGAGAAAGAGACAAATGGAGGGAGATGATAGAAGGAGCATCAAGCACCTACGAGCGATGAACCCATGGACATTGATGATGATGAGTATTATTAAACACTTTAAATGAAAGATGTAATAAAGCCCAGGTATGATTACTTTAACAGATTATAGATAGATCACGGATCATTAATTAACTATATATAGGAAATGCAAGATAATATCCCAATACATTCGAAGATCTATGGGTAGTATGACGTATATGGTCTTTCCATTTGATCCAGGTACATAACTAAAAAATTAGAGGCCGATACCTGTAAGATGCTAATGCTAGCAAGCAAAATTTACTCAACTGAAATGCATGGGTGGAGACGGGGGGAGGGGAGGGCGGAAAGACGCGAGATTTTTTGACGGACGAATGGCTGAATGTCGCTGAAAAATTTCCATCTTTTGCCGGCCAAAATTTCTGACGGCCTTTTTTTTACTCATCCGGTGAAATCTCGACGAAATTTTCTATTTTCGCCGCCAAAAAAGTTGATGACTTTTTAGTGATGCTCAACGATTGGGGGGGGGACAAATGCATGGGCCGTCCCCCCAACACCTCCATTGGGGGGGATCGTCCCCCCTAGGTCTCCGCCCATGCTGAAATGAGCTTACAATGACAAGAACCGCATAAAGCTTGCTTTGTCAATGTTTAAAGACAACTTATCTGAACCATTTGGAAACATTCTAGTCCACAATTTACCTAAGTAAACATCTAAAGGCTTCTCAGAAGCAAAACTTTCATATAAAATAAGATCAAATCTAGTAGACTAGAAGTATTACATACCGGTATATCATTGATATAAATCAAGACAATGGATACTTTCATCATGTGAGAATGGTTAAAAGGGATACTTTTTCTTATATGAGAACAGAGCAGGCAACAATATTTGCATACATGGTCCACTACTTCTAGGGCCGTTTTAGCCAGTTGTGGACTGATTTCACAAACAAAAAATTGATATGGCTTAAACAAGACAAATAATTATTAGTACCGTAATAAAATGCACAAGTCACGGAAAGCATGTTCAATTTAATCTCACACATTCAGTTAAAAACAACTTTAAAGAATTTAAGTTCTGTTCTTTTTTTTATATTGATCACAGTTTAGACAATGCTTTTTATGTGTATCACAGAGTTATCAATCTGATGAAAGACAACAAAAGCAAGCAGAGGCACATGGATTCCAACATTAGTAAGATGTGCAGAATCGCTGGTTAAACTGCAGTGCACATGAGATATAGTTTAAGCAAGTGCTGATAAAGTTTATACTAAAAACTAATATGAAAGACATGGACCACGTTTCAAAACATTGATTCAGTCATGAATAATTATTGATAAATTAATAGAAACTCAAGTTCTCATGTTTACAGCTACAAAATATCTAAAGCATTTTCAATCATTAATTACCATTTGCTTTTCAATAATTTACCAATAGTATCACATTCACCAGTGTCATCTCATCACAAATATATTCAACTTAGTCAAGTGCTGCTTAACTATCCATATACAATGTTATACATTACATCAGTCATCATCAAAAATAAACTGATGGCCATTTATCTAAATCCAACGAACCCAAAAAAACCTCTGCAAACATTGAAGTCTCAAATGTATTCAAACATCATTCTCCAAACATTTTAATGATGCTAAAAGCCTTCCTGATGCACTGATTATTTTTAAATTTCACACAATTTATTCACAATGTCCTGGGTTAAGTTTTCAGATCAAAATTAAGTATCACTGGCCATCTTATTACAGCTTTTTAGACTGGTTCCCTGATTTTTCTGCTGAAGTAATCTGACTTTCCACTTTCCTTGGAATACTTTGCTTTGGTTGAAGTTTATTAACTGATGAGACACGGGTAGGATTAGTGCCATGTTCGACCCCAATTTCCTTTTTCCCCGATCTTCCAGGTGGCCTCTGAGGAAGATTTCTAGATGGCTTCAGCACAAGAGCTCTTTTCTTTCCTGCCAACATTTCCATGGATTCCGAAGGGCGTCTTATGCCAGTCCGACCTGTGGGGACTGAGGGAGAGTCCAGACTCCTTGTGAGGACATCAGTGGTTCTGCGATCAGCATTGTTCTTTGCTTGACTGACCTCTGACTTTAATGCTTTCAGTGAAATGCTGCTAACACTGGTAGTGCTTGATGCGGCAGAGATTCCAGTGTTGTGGATGGAATCCGTCTTTATCTTTGGTGCTAACAAAGCTGTAGCTGTTGCATGCGCACCATCTTTGGCAGCTCTCTGCACGGATGCTCGTCCAATCTTTACATGCAAAATCAAGACACAATTCCAGATTTAAGTGTTTCTAATTATTATCAGTTGCGGTACTAATATTATTACTGCATGTATTTGTGTAAAATTGTCATTTTCATTACTTTATTATTACAATCCTTTAGACTCATTAACACAAAGGCATTGGAGACAAGCTATTAGACATGTTGCATAGAAACTGGACCATGTGTCAAATGAACTTTTGATGAACTTTTGTCTAACTAAACCATACATCTGATCACACAACAATCTGCCCATCGTCCGACAGTCAGTTCTTCCAGTTGTCCATCCAACCGTCAACTCAAACGTCCATCTAAACATCCAAACAGTCTGTCCATCTGACAAATGCATTAACCAATGCTAATAGCTTTGGGGAAATAAAAACCACTTTGCTTCAAGTAGAACAGTGCATTTATATCGAATGCATTAACAAGTCGCCCTGTGTTACCACTGCATGTGTAGCAGGGCATTTGAAGTCGGTCATAAATGACTTGGAAAGAAGCATCTTAGTCATACAAAACCGATTGTTATCTGCATAACTGACTGAACAACTTCTTGGATTCATCACAGAATCAATTACATATTTAAACTTTAAAAGCAGACAAGTGAGCAACGAATTCATAATAAAAACTAACCAAAGTCTTTCTTTGATTTGTATCCGTTGAAAGTTGTTTCACCGACATTGTCCTTCTAACGAGCTGAGTCTGTTTCTTTTCCATTGGTCGTCGTTCATCTGAAACGGTTGCCTCTTCATCCATTTCCAGACAGACGCTCTTTCCAGATTCTGCTCCCCAGAAGTGAGCATTGACATCAGGAACAACTTTCTCCGTGGGAGTTGAAGTTGTTGCTTTCAGACGTTCATCAGTGATAATGCCTTCTGCTGAGAACTGATCATTGTTCTCTTTGTTACTAACAGGTGATGACTCCGCTGCACTCGTACCCCCATGGTATGTGGGTTGCTTTGCATTGGCAAGTTCAATTCGAACAGCAATGGTATTTGCTTGCTCAAAAATCTCAGCCATCTGGTGAGCATTCAGAGGACTGTGAGCAAGATATGAGTTCTCAGCATTCTTGGAACGACCAAAGGAACTCCTAAATCAAATATTAGCTCCTGAAGCATTGAATTATATGACTAATTTATGTTAAACTACATTATGTCCACTATTGCAACATACTGTAAATACATTTTCGTTACTGTCGATTCCGTAACAATTTGATATATCAGATTTCAGTTTGCATAACAGATATCGTAATCTTGAGACTTCTACAGCGCCCACAAAAGTGAAGTTGTGGGAACCAGCTTATTCACAGGCGCTTAATCAAAACAAAATCGATAGGCAGCGGGTCAAGTCTGGAGAGTCAGGCAGGAAGGCAGACAAATGGACGGCTAAGGTGGGTGATGTTTAGAGTTGAAATGACGAAGAATG
This sequence comes from Lumbricus terrestris, assembly GCA_949752735.1. Classification (NCBI taxonomy): domain Eukaryota; kingdom Metazoa; phylum Annelida; class Clitellata; order Crassiclitellata; family Lumbricidae; genus Lumbricus; species Lumbricus terrestris. Next base: position 19,488,183 of record OX457048.1, read on the forward strand.
TGAGCAGTTTTGAGTGAGACTGGGGAGATAGCGAGGGGTGGAGTTTTGGTGAACAATATTAGCAGCCATCAAGACTCCCTTTGTAGTTTAGACAGCTGTACTCCAGAGCCTTCTCGAGCCCCTCCAAAGGCACTATACTATAGGAATGTTCAAGTACGCCAACATCTGTATGCACAGCTTCTGCTACTGTAATAAGTCAGTTGGTTTAAAATTCCACAGTGAATCTGATTTGTTTTCATGACTAGTCATAATGCATATCTCATAATCCAGACCACACAAAAACAATGTAACAACGTCAAATTTTAAAAATTCTGACTCAAGTGTATAAAATAACATAAAGATATAAAATAATTATATTAATTTTTAATATCAGCCAGAAAGTGGATTTTTCTGTTTCCAAGGCGAAGCTCTATGATCTATCACTGGACTTAGTAATGTTCATTTAGCATTCCAAACCCGAAAATTGCCCTACTTGATCTGTATCAACTGTCAACTAGTTTTTGAAAGATCTTACAGTGCAGCGGACTGTGGTGAAATATCAAAACCTGGTCCTTCCAAGTAGATGAGATGACTCTCTGACACTGAAAGTACAAAAATCATAAAATTAGCTTAAAATGAAACTCAAAGCAAACATTTAAAACTGAAACAAAATCATTCAAGCTACAAATTAAACTATTTTCAAGTTCTGAATGTCTTGCACCTACAGTCATCGCTCAATTGCATATCTCATCACTGGTAAGGTTATCTGCATACACACATGTGCTCTACAGATGGAGAAGTTTCAAACTTTCGTCAAAATACAGGACTTAACCTCAGAATCATTCAGATGTAGAGAAACTGTGTATAGCAAGTAAGTACGTAAGCACTGCAGAAACATCAAATCAGAACAATTTAATAGTTTACAACCAAAAAGTAATCATAATATGCAATCATCGAAGAGCTCTGTGAGAGAGGAAGGATAAAGTAAGGAGGAGAAAAACAGTAATAATATTAGCAAGGAAGTAAATAAGCCTCTATGTGCGTCTGACAAGCACACATGCATTGTTACATTGTATACGACAATTTCTTACATTTTCTAAAATAAACTATAACAGGAGTAGATTCTAAAGTTGCCAAAAGCACAGCTAAAGATAATTAAAGATGCAGTGTATTTAAACTGCTTTTAAACAATTCAAATGTCGCAAAAGATTTTTTTACAAAATGCATTGAATGGTTCTCAGAAGCAAAAGGTTAAGAAATGTAAAGATATCATGAAAAGTTAAAAATAAAATAATCTTAGTTCAGAACTACTGACTGTTGCTTTCATCAAGTGTCTTTGAAAACTCAGAAGAAACCGATTGATCTTCTGCCATATCCGTTGCATTCTTCTCTGGCTGGCCATCAGGATCAGAAAAATCAATCAAAATCCCTGTCGCACAACCTAAGACACAAAGTCAATAATTAGGAGACGGAGGTGTTTGTAAATTAATTTCCTTCCACATAGAACATAGTAGAATGGGATTTCTGTGTAGCAAACTTTATTGTTACGTTCTTTACAAATAAAGATCAAGTTACAGGGCATCAATCAATCAATCAATCAACACAATTATTGGAAGCAGCTGCGGAATTACATGATGGCTGCTTCATATTTCGCTAAAATCCTTGTAAGTACCGCCTTTGTTTCAAGGGAACAAAAATAACTTCATAAGATTAATATGTCGATACCTAAAGGAACAATACTTACCATAAACAAAATCATATGAGATAACTCAAACAAGAAATAAAGAACATAGTAAGTATCTAAGTACGTCCTAAAATGTCTTTAGTAGCTCCTACGTGTTTCTCCTTATGAACTGGTGACCCAAGTGCGTCTTCGTTGTCTCAAGAACACTTCTTTTCTTTCTTGGTATCACGCACTGGGAGCTCCTCTGATTGGTGTGCACTGTGAGAGGTGCTATACAAATTTATACATACAATATAATACAAAACACTACCTTGACATTGTCTTACGTAAATGTCCACTTGTTAGATTAGGTGATGTTTTAATTAAATTATCATAGTTTAAATAAAAGTGCATGAAACTGACTTTGGTTTAATAGCTTTGGAGCATGCTGGCTTTCTTTTGCTGACATGTTAAATTTTCTAGTGGTGGTGAAGTGCTTCTTGGGAGTGACCTTTAGCTCCGACAAATCGACCAGAACATCCATGATGCAGGTTTCTAACATTCAACATCTATAGGCAAAGCATCAGTAAACATCCATTAGCCAGGCAGATATGCCTACCATTAGCATAATTAGCTTTAATTTTTAAATCCAGAGGGAAATAGCGAGTTTCACGATGCTTCTTGAAGGAACTAAAAGCGTTTGAGTATCAGAGAAACATTGGTAATAAGGTCCATCAGATGAACGCAGCTCTCAGATATGCCAGTCTAGCTTAAAATACCTGAGCAAACAGAAACAGAATCCCATCACTTTCCTACAACACACTTCAATCAACCCAGCATCTTTGTCAGTTATTCCTGTTCAAACCACACCACTCAACCTACCGCTCATACCTGCCCCTCATTCCAATCTAGTGCTCATTCATCCTTCCATCACCTCTCTAAAATTTTCAAATTGCTCCGCATCCATAGCTGGAACAAACCCTTACAAAAATTACAACAATTATGATAAATCTTTCACAACCATCAAATCTGCATTTCTTGCAACCTCTCCACAGGTCTTTCACTCAAAAGAGTCAAAACTGAAAAACATCGTTCTTTACATATTGCATCCTGAGCTTTCAGGACTCTTCCTACTTGTCCGCTGCAATTCTAAACACAGTTTAAACCGCTTGTCTGATCCCTTGAATCTGTAACCGATTTTCATTCTACAATCTACATAGCCTACCTATAAAATCTGTCTGACTGAGAATAAATAAGCTGTTTCCGCGACTCCGCTTTTAGAGAAACTGTAGAAGAATCGAGATTACGATTCCTAGGCTGTCGCAACGTGATGTCTACTTGCAAGGAGGAGGGGTCAACCAGAATCCCCGACACCCAAAAACGCTGAAAATACACGGACTCCTGATATGTGATATCCCGAAAATAGCTGTGTTGTGTAATAGAAAATTCAGAGTTAGTTTGAATGTATGGCATAATGGATCTAATAAGTGTTGTTGATAACGCAGATTAGTGTCTAAAAAATAAGTTTTGCGAAAATCAATTTCGGGGATCCGGTCGAAATTCGTTAGAGGTTTCAGGTTTCGGGTCACACCCTTCTACCCTTCGGTAACCTAATCACTCTGCAGCGAATTAAGGTAATTGTGCCGATAAGAATGATTTAAAATGACAGCAGCATAGTATATTTAGTTTATGTGTTAATAGTCTTTTAAGGCTTAAAATAATAAAAACCTGTTTATGAATTTAAATTCCGTCCAAAACACTGTTGTCAACCGTGTCATCTGTATAATGCCCAAGTGAAGGATACAAAGTCCCTAGAAAGTGAGTAAGTAAGTAAGTATAACCGTTACTACTCCATTTATATTCGTTTAATGAGCAAAAACAAGTTGGCAAACCGCAACCTGGTACATTGAGACAGACAAAAATTACATTGAAATAAAAAAATTAAAGGGAGTAATCAGTTATTGGAATTAAATTGAATCGATAGTTAGACTATGCTTTAATAATATGTTTGAAAAGGACTCAAGACAGTTTCGGACATCTTTGCTCGGAAGTTCAAAATTGTGCATACGGGGCCCATTACGGGCCCTGAGACCTGGACGACGGTTGTTCTTTGGCGGGAAAAGAGTTCGAAGGACGTGGAAGTCGTTCCTGGACACTGCATGCAGCAGTCGGTCCTCAGCCAAACCGATGCGGTAGGCCTACCTGATGGGAGGTAACCCATACGCTGCGTTCTTATGACTTTATGAGCAGTCTCTCGAGCCTCTGTCGATCAGTGGCTGTAGTGAGGCCTCACCAGGCAGGAGCAGCGTAGAGCAGTTTAGCAACAGTTGTTGCCTCTGTTACGGCGTACATGGCAGTTGGAGGTAGACCATTTGCTCGTAGTAAAGAGTGTGTAGCCTAAAGAGAACTTGCACAAGATCCCAGGACCTCATTGACATGGGATCCTACACTGAGGTCATGCTGCAAGGTGACACCTAGAATCCGCATTGAGTCAGCGCGTTCCATTCCGTCAAGTATTGGAGGATAAGCAGCTGCTCCTCGTCGAGCTATAATCATTTCCTTGGACTTGGTAGTATTTAGTCTAAGGTTGTTTGGCTCAGCCCATGTGGATACATGCTTCAATTCTTCACTGATGGTTGATGGAACTATTAAGTACGTGTCATCTGCATACTTCACAAGTATGTTCTCATGACAGATACATGTAGCTTGGAGGTCAAATTCTGACGGCCCCAATGCCGATCTTTGGACCACACTAGCATTAATACTGACCTCACCAGAGGACATGCCACATAATTTGGTAATGTGCTTCCGTCCTTGGAGGAAGTTTATTAAGCAGTTACAGATATTGTATGGCAATTCAAGGCAGGAGAGTTTAACAGCGACTGTGGAATGACGGACCGTATCGAATGCTTTAGAGAAATTCAAGGAAATGAGAGTGACATTATTATTGTCATAAGGACTGGTAGTCAGCATTGTAGTAACGTGTTGAAGGATGGCTATCAGAGCAGCAGTGGTGGAGCCGGTTGGCCTGAATGTGTGTTGATCCTCAAGCTTTTGAGACATTGGCGGTAGAACAAATGTCGGATAAATAAAGCGATGTAGGCCTACGATTTCTTTCTCAACCATTCTAGATAGAAGTGGGGTAATGGAAATCGGTCTGAAGTCTGCAGGTGACACGTACAGGAGAATTCACTTTGGTCACTGGACGGATTATAGCCTAGACACATTTGGCACTATAAAATATATTATAAGTGCTTGAGGGTCTTATGCGGCATCAAGTGGTCCGACTTCATCTCCAACGCAGAGGTCTACGCTCATGGGCGGAGTTTGGTTTCCGTTGGGGGGGGGCTACAAACTTGGTCCAGAAGGCACGGCACCGCATTTTTTTTCGTTTCGGCCGGAAAAAAGTTGACCTTTTTTAGTCATCAAGTTCAAATCTCATGAAACTTACTATGTATTTCCCGGCCGAAAAAGTTGACGACTTTTTTTAGTCGTCAGTTGGAAGTCCTTAGGGGGGGCTAAGCCAGAAAAAAATAGACCAATTACACGGTAAAAACATGACTATGGGGCTTCTTGTGGGGGGCTTTAGCCATCCCTAGCCCCTGATAAACTCCGCCCATATGTCTACGCTAGAACTGGACAACCAACGGTATGCGGTACTATTAGATGGAGGCGCCTGGGGCTGCCTGGGCACTTTGCTCGAATGCCAGCAGCTTCGGATTCTATACAGGCACTACTGGCGCAGGCAACACCTTCCTGGAAGCGCCTTAGAGGAAAACATAGAACTACCTGCATGGCTCGCGATAATAGAGGAAGACTTAGCATTGCTGAGTATAGATATGAACATGGACATCACTGTGGCTGAGGATCGAACATGTTGGAGACATTTAATCAACTCATTGTGCAATGCTCCCATTGGTGGAGTAGGCGATGAATGATGATGTGATGATGAGATCAGAGTGACAGCTGACACTTATGCTTTGTATACATTACATACCGGACAAGTAGGTCTAGTGAACTGGACTAAGTGTAGATGAGCCTCATCAAGCTACCAGCTTCCTTCTTGTCTTTATCATTTGTCCAGATAACTATGGGCAAATGAAGAGACTAAGATGAAACTCAGTTTCTTTTTGCAAGAGTCGCTTCAGTAACAGGAATTCAGCCGTTAAAACAAGGCAGCCGTTCGTTCTAACCCAACAGTCAATAAAGTCAGTCTCACTTTAGCACTTTTCTCTCTCCTAGTAATCCAAGCCTTTAGGTAGGCAAAGGTCACAATAATTATCACAAAAATCAGCTGAATGAAATCTGTGATACCCAATCAACATAATCACTTCTCTAATGGATACTTTGGACATGGCTCTAACAATATTGGTCTTTGGAATCTTTTGTCCTTGTCAGTGGCCCAAAGAATATGCTGGTCTTGGAAGTGGTCCAAGAAATTAATTTTCGATTCGACAGACATGGTCCAAAACTGTATTGGTCATTGATTGAGGCCTAGCCACTGACACAACGTGTCTCTTAGATCATGTGACCTCTGACCTGTGACTGATGTGCTCCAGATTCAGTCACTCAGCTGATCTTACAAACTGATACACGATGGAGAATGTTACCAATGTTTCTTATCTGAGGTACAAGAATGAATAAAGTGCATTTCTGAAGATAAACTGAAAGTCAATGAAAACTGAAAACGTAACGAAAAATCATTGTCGAGCACAAAGTATTTTAAAGGCACACACACACGCACGCACACACACACACAATCAGATGCAATGAAAAGGTGAGAAATGTAAAAAACAACGGAACAAAGCCAACAACTGAGCATCATTATGAACAGGCGTTTATGAACAACGTTTGAGGATTGTAATGATTAACCAAAATTTCATAGAATCAGTCAAACATTTGAATCGCATTTCCATGAACATTTATTGATGTTAACAATGTTCATGATTACTAAATTTACCAACATTTACGACCATGTGTCAGTTGTGAATATCTATGCTACAAATATTCAACATAAGGTTTTTGTTAATGAATTTCTCCATAACTGAATGTGCATTGACATGAACACACATTTCTATTGTGCATTGAATAAACAGAATGTGCATTTCACCATGCACATGGAAGCGAACACTTGGGGCAATAAACAAGGCCCTTCTCTTCTTAACCAGGGAAACTGAATATGGTCTATTTTGGTATAAGTTATTCTCAGATCTTTGTGATTGGACAGGAGTTGAGGTGTGAGGAGCATAAAGTGAAATAAATTTGTGATTACGACTTGAAGAAGAACAAAAGAACATTTTATATGCAGAATTGAGACTGCTGAGAACTGCAGTGTATACGAACATCGCAGGGGAGCAGCTCATTTGGAGTGACCATGAGTAATACGAAGAGCATGTCCGAGTAGGATAAAGGAGTGATCACATAATATCACACCACCGGTAATTAACACTTTTTAGGCCTTCGAAAACAGTATTATTTTTTATGAAAATGAAAACTTTCTCAGTAGGGCAGAACTATTTACTGAATATTCACATTCAGGCCTTCATGTCCACAGAATTAGCATATTCACACCACTTCTTTCAAAGTCCATATTAAATAACATGATGAAGCCTTCAGCAAATAATAAATGTTTGAATGTTAACATCCGATTAAATTTTCCTTTTATGTAAATAAGCATCAACAATTCGCAGAAAACATACGTGAATAAGAATTAAAGGCAAATGAATATGCATCATATATATTTGAAAGGAAATTTACAGCACAAAAAGACAGTATTACATCAAATGTTTGAATGAAGTCTAGCACTGTGGCAAGTTAGTGGGGGGGGAAGAGATTCTAAAGGAAGAAATCAAGAATTATGTTCAGATGTTGTGTGGAATTTGAGTACATAGAACTTTGTCTGGATTCACAACTGAATATGACCAATAAGTAGAAAAGTTTGACTAAGGGCACCAAAATTACCATAGAAAAAGTGAAGGGTTAATATCAACCATCATCATCCTGAGTATTTAGCTAACTTAAATGACCATCTGAAATGAGGATGACATGACCTGCCAGCCAAACTAAACAGAGACTTCTAATCCTTTGGGCAGTTGCACATAATAAATTTGAAGCTTTTTGCTCTATAGAGTCTATGCTTTCTGCTCAATTACGTTTGACTCATTGAATTAAACATACTTTGAAGCGGGGCGTATTTGATCAACTCAAATCCAGACTAAATCACTAGTTTGACCAAAGTGATATTCAAGTTAGTCATTATACGAAATGCCTTTTGTTTGCAAATGAAACCTGAGTGCTTCTTGTTTACAGCTTATAAAACTTCTAACAGGATTTCAACAAATGAAAACAACGACAAACAAGAAATTGAAATCACGTTACAGAACATAAAAGAAAATCTCCTGCAGCAGTGACTGAGAAATAAGCCTGAAAAAGGTCGTGTGCCAAATTTGACCTCAGTCTGAAGAACTCTTCAGAGTCCTGTCTGACAAGAGATGAGACAGTTATGCATCAAGAAACACAGCAACACTGATATTACATAATCTTAATGTACCGAGCAGATTCACATGTCCCAAAACATTTGTCTAGTTAATATAAGAGGCCAAACACTGACTGCAGCAATTCTCAGAGAATCTGCCTAATTCTTGCTTCGATGAAAGTCAGTTTATGCACACACTCAAATATTTGTATGCAACTGTGGTATTTGGGCTTCCATTAGTAATATGTGTAATATATGCATATTTGTGCAATATTATATATGTATGTAGGGCGGGCCAAAAAAAGTAATCCCCTACAGATTTTGCAATATCTTGGCCAAACGTAAGAATTTGCAAATTATGATTTAGAGGCTTAAAGAGAATTCATATTTCTGTACAATAGCCAAATTTCATAAAAAATTGAAACAGAACAACAGATATTTCACTTTTAGCGTGTCCACCCACTGTTTTTTTTTATGATCCAAAAACATAACGCATCAAAAAGTAACAAAAAGCAATTTTATCAAGTCACACCTCAAATAATTGCTAACATATAAACTTTATATTGCTTCACAACTTGTGTTCAATGTGTCCACCAGTACCCACACTTCTTGTAAGTATCTTTGTAATGTCTTGATGGCCTTGTTGATGTGTTCCAGAGGTAAATTTTCCCATATTGACCATCAATTCTTGTCACTTTTGGTTTTGGCACAGATTGTGACATTTCTCTGGCATAGCTCTCCATGCTTGATAATTTAATCTACTGGGTAAAAATCCGGAGATTTGGGGCTATTGGTTCTTCTCAATGAAACCAGAACAATAATAATATTGACTTTGAGCCTATCTATTTTCATCAACGGCATATTTCTTAACTCTCAATTTAACTCTTTATTTCTGCACTCTCACTGTTCATCAGTGTAAGTGGTGAGCTTAAGCTCCAAGACTCTGTTCATGAAGTATCTGAATAAGCATATTGTCTGTTAAAGCCTTGGCCATTTTAATGCCTCATAAATTTCAATTTTACTGTTTTCATAACAAAATTATGAACCGGAAAAATTCTTTATTTTCAATTTCACAGTCATCTTGATAAATGATGTCATAGTGACATGCAGCTATGCTGGTACATTTTTCTTTTCTAAATAATAATAATAATAATACTGATTATCTGGCAATATCAAGTTCATTTAATAACAATTATTTAAGATGTGACTTAATAAAATCGTTTTACTACCTTTTGTTGCACTATGATTTTTGATTGTCAAAGAACAGTGGGTGTGCTCACTAAAAGTGATATAACCTTTGTTCTGTTTGCAATTTCTTGGTAAAATTTGGCTATTGTAGGTAGATAAACTTGTAAAATGTAATTTGAAAATTGTTATTTTTCGCCAAAATATTGCCAAAAACTGTAGGGATTACTTTTATTGGCCTATCCTATATATGAATATATAATGCATAAGTAATAAGTATACATATCTATGAATATATTACATATACACATCTATATAATTATATATATTTTAGGGTGTCTCCATTTACTATGAAAAATTTCATTTTGTTCATTTATCTTACTTCCATTAATTAAAGTAGTTAAAATGATCTGGCAGAATGAGGAGCCACTGCTCGTGGCCAAGAGTTTAACTCAATTCGCTATCAATTACCTTGCAAACGATGGACAAAGTAGTCCTTCATTCAAGTGCTAAGTAGAATGTTGGTTAGCAGAGTAACTTTTGACCTTTCATCTCTTTTTGGGAACACCCTGATAATATACACATACATCATACATGTATAATATATCATGTATGTATACATATATGTTGTATATTACCGTATATAATTGTATACAGATGCATGTATCTTCAGTTGAAGTTCCTGCTACACCAGCACCTGATGGGTACATGAATAAAGCTTTTCAAATGGAAAATGGCGTTTAATGTAAGAACTGGGATCTGCAGATGAGATCTACAAGGACACAAAGATTACTGATGCAATCTGTCCAAAGCTACATGGGAAAACACTGTGGCCCACAGCCAGAGACATCTGTCCAGCAATTCTGCGTTACCACTTTTATAGTTAAAAAACCTGGAAGACTGAGTGGCAAAGTGTCTAGAAATGAACCACAATTCACCTGTCAATGGACATCTGCCTATGACAGGCCATTAGAAACATTCGAGGACAAGAATGAAGCAGCTGTACTACGACCAGACACTCTATGAGCATTCTAACCATGCCTAGTGTTTGCTCTAAAAAAACATATACTCTGAGAATGCACATTGCATTTATTACGACAGACAATTCAAGAAAAAACGATTCACTGCAGCAGTGCAATGTGCAAATGTTCCAATGCAATATCATTACTGAGACTTTCCGATGCAGGAGATTAATATCTGATTTTCAGATTTTAGAATAAAATTCTGGTGAGAAATTGAAGTTTTAATATTTCATATTGTACATCTGCTATGACTAAAATTTAAAGCTGTATTTAACCAAATGTTTCAAAGTAAAGCATTTTATGTAATGCAGACACGTGCATTTACAGTAATTCAAGTTAATAAATCTGAGCAATGAATAAAATGAAAGGCAGTTTAAAGCAGTTCCTGATTACATCATAAATGACCATTCCATACAGACTTCTCTCATAAATGACCATTCCATACAGACTTCTCTCATAAATGACCATTCCATACAGACTTCTCTCATAAATGACCATTCCATCCAGACTTCTCTGCTAAGTTACATCAGCAAATCATCTGTCAAAGAAGGATAACCTGATCAATTTGTGCGCTTTTAACCATCAGTAAAATTCACAAAATCAACAAATTAGAATGTTTTCTGTGAGCATAAAATCACTGCAGGTTCTTCCGAAACATTTAGACAAGCAGTCAGAAAGGATAGACAAAGCAGGCAAGCGAGAATGTAAATGAGTACAAAGAGGGTAAATGAGTATGTAAATGAGTGTGTTATAGAAGGGCAGTGGCTGTGGTTTAAATAATCATTTCTTTCTAAAAGCATACATGCAATTTGGTTGGATTGACCAGAAATGTACACTCCATTGTTAGCAAACATGTTTATCATAGCCAGCCATTTATGGGGGATTTATGTAGCCATGGCTTCAGTTCTTCCTGACATAATTATACCAGAAAGTTCAGCATGAAGAAAAATCAACCAAGAGTCTGTATTTTGTTAATTATACAGGAAACATGCATATATATATATATATATCTTATATATTATATATATATATATGCACACAACGATATAGATAACCACATCCAAGCGCCAAACATATTCACCGGGGCCACCGCGGAGAATCTCGAGAAAGAAATGCTCCACCTTATAATTCACCTCTTGCTAGACACTCTTGTATGGTTTAAAACCATACAAGTTATCTGGTTGTAGACAACACCGATTGTTCTTTATCAGACAATTTCTGCATGTAAGCTCTGGTCTACACTCTGCAGTATGTAATTTGGAAAACACGAAGACTGAAGAAAGAAAAACAGACAATTGCATAAGTTGAAATAACTGTGCAACTAGTATTGATAATAAGTTACAGCCATATATCTACACAGCAACCATTGCCAGATTCAATGCAATCAGAAAAAGTTGGAGACCAACGTTTTACTTATGATTTACACTACAACTAAATGCCAGACCCAAATTCAGGAAGAGGAGGGATCAGATCAGACTGAATCTGAGCAGTCGTGACATCAGCTGCTGCACAGGATTCAGACTCTGATGATGATGATGGTAGGTTTTAAAATGCCCTCTAAATAATTACATCATCAGGTGTATAATCATAAAACGCTGTTCAGATACACACATAGTACAAACGTACATATATACTGATATATATATATACATACATATATAATACACACCAAGTCTGTCTTCTCTATGAAATTGCTCCATTTTAAAAGCGTACAATTATGTAGAAGATGCGCATAAATTTATTAATGACTTATCAACAGCTCTGAGCTTTGATAATTATCTTCTGGTTTTTCTCTCACAGAAGACAAACTGCATCTTTTGAAATGCTGACGAGTCAGCCGAGGAAAGACAGAGACATTCAAAGCATTTGATCAACAGCCAAAATGAGGAATTGTTTGTTTTGTTAACATTTGAAAAAGACAAAATTGTGAAGTTTAAGCTGACTGCTGCTGATGCATTAAAGCATTCCTAAGTATTTCTAAAAAACATGCAATAACAGAGAAATCTCAAACCTTCAAGAAAACAAAAATCACATAAAACCAATACACCAATGAAATTTATTGCACAAAATAAAATGTTTACATCTGTTTCCATCAAACTATGTTAGAGTGCACCGTCATAAGAGTTTGCTTACAAAAATGGACATAAAACGAGAAACAAATCAACAAGCATCTTGAGACAGAAAAGAGAAGTTCAATGCAACACATGCTAGGAAGCTAAACTTCAAACACCACTGATATACAGTAATCACATGCACGCACACACGCATATGCATGAACAGAAATGCTTAGCAGTGATGTAATAGCAAATAAAAAGAAGTGTGGAAGAACATGATTATATACATGAAAGAGTACATGTACATCACAAATGCAACAAATGAGAGAAATGCTATTTACATGACCAGAGAGGTCGTTTGAAACAACATCTGCTGGAGCAAATGTTAGGCCACACAACTGTTGGTCAATGCCTGCAGCCTATTTTTGCACTGTCACCTTTGCACAGTCACCCACCCTGGCGTCTCAGAGCAGTTTCCCCAACACACACATGCACACACATGTGCATATCTGTTAATTGAACATATCAGTGTACTTATGCATACAAACCCACATACTCTCATGTTCCTGCTCTTGTGGTTTGGGAGTATTTGCAGTATTGAATACTTGAAGCAGTCCTCACAGTGGCCTTGCTGTTGAATATCATTGGGTCAGTCTTTCCAGTGCACATTTGCAAATGGTTCACAGAACAAGAGAAGTCTTAGCACCGGCAGAACTGAAGCTGAACTCACGACTTGGTTGGGAAACAGAGAAGAGAAGAGTATGAACAGCTCAGGTCAGAAGAATCTTAGACAAGCGATTAGTGCCATGAGCCGCATGAATGACTATTCGGTGGGAATTCAGGCAATTCAACATAGATAGAAAACCACATCTTGGTTACATAAACTGTTTTACATACTGACAAGTTTTGCTTATTTCACTGATCATTTTCCTCTCACAAAACTTTCTTCATAGTAAAGCCCCATGCAGAATTCTAGTCAAATATTCTCAAGACAATTCATAAATAAATCGCATTTCTTTCTAGCTTCAACAAATTTGCTCCTCTTCAACAGTTACCTTCTGGATTTGCTAATTGCAAAATCCAGAGCCACTCTTTAATCAATTAATCACATCCCAGGGTTAACAGTTGGATTTAAATTCATATATCTGCGCATTCATGATTTTGCACTGCTGCATGCAATCTGCGGCTGCACGTCATGCTATGTTACGTAGAAATACCAAAAACACTATATTTAGAATCACTAAATGATCTCTCGAAACACTTTAATTGATACATGTTCATTCATCACATAAAAACCACAATTGATCTCAAGCCAAGTACAATGCAGAAGCTGTTTTACGACAGTTATGTCATATGGCATATAAGTAAGTAAACATGATTCAAATTTCATAAACACCTTGGACATTTAAAAAACATGCACAAATTTTGCTCTTTACAATATTATGACATAATTATAATAATAACAACAATGACAAGAATAGCAGCAATGAAGATGATAATAAAGATCATAATAATGATAATGATGATGATGATTAGTCTAATAGCATGCGTGTGCAATAAATCCGCTAGAGTTAACATGAGTTCACAGTGCATCCATTCAAAGTTCAGAAGGTCAACTTCAATGTTCACTTAAAACAATGCAATAAAAAATTTGCAAAGAAACCAGCCAAAGTGCAAGAATAGATAACAATGAGAGATTAGTGGATAAGAAAACCTTGTACAAGATGGTCCTACAAACTGTAAACATTCAGTGCAGCTACAATGAATGTCTGTTTACATCTGGCATATAATAGCATATGTGCAATAGGCAACAATTCAGCCAAAGTATTGTGTGCGATACAAGTCTACGGAAGTACATTAGTTTGCTGAGTTGTTGGCATATGCCATGAAATTCTCAATCTTCCTCTCATTTTGCTCCGTCATTGTAGTCAAGACTGAGAGCACTTTTCAAGTTTGAATAACGATCGATGGTTTGCGAAGACACTTTATCGTCAGTCCGGCATCTCCTCCGACTTTGCCTCCAACTGACTTTGGTAGGTCGATTGTTTGAAAGAATGTCGCAATCCTTCTTTTATGCGCTGATACTTTGAATGCCCCCGCAATGAGTTCTTCGCAGCACTCATGCTGCCATGTGTCGACCACGCTCGTGGAGTACTTGCCACATCGTCGCCTCCTCCTCCTCCTCCTCCTCGCTCCGGGCTCTCGTGAAGATTTCCACCGGGGTCGGAGTCGATGCGGACGGCAACTTCCACAAGCGGCTCAGTCTCAGAGTTGCCAGCCACAGCAGCAAGCTTTGCTGCTTTCTGCCGGCTAAGGTGGTGGTGATGATGATGGAGGCCAAGGTTGTTGAGTGCAAGTCGTTGTTCCGGGTGTGTTCGATGGTCACGCATGACTGACCCAGCCTTCAAAGGCTCTGCATTCATGTGCAAAGTCTCGTCAGGAAGACAATTGGATGCATGGTCAACCTCAGATCCATTGTTATCTCTCCTTCGCTGAGCTAGAACTTCCCTGTAGTCGTTTATCAGCTGAACTATCTGATTTGCCTGCAAAAGAAACGACAGGCTGCATTTGATTTCTATCACTACAACTCAATTACTATGCAACACAGGGAATTCAGTTATGGAGTTTTGTCCACAATGGACTGTGACTCTTGGATTTGCAGTTTTCACTTAAATGGCAATTCAATCAAAGATTCTTCAAAAAGAGCGAAATCACAATTTTTTCTGATAGACGTCGTTGATAGAAGCTGATTGATTCTTAATTTCTTGTCAGTGTTCAGCTATTTGGGCGGTTGTAATAATTTCTTATCTTCTTTAGTGACTTAATCCTCAATTCTTTAAATTAATTTAAATTTAAAGCGGAATTTATTATTATTAGAATAAAATATATTCGACAGGAATTAGTTGTATGCAGAGGTGCTCACTATGCAGAGGTGCTCACTATGCAGAGGTGCTCACTATGCAGAGGTGCTCACTATGCAGAGGTGCTCACAGAAAAATCTAAAAGTCTCAAAACTGCAACTGGAAGAGTAGTCCTGCCAGCCAAAAGCACCTGACTATGTAAATTATAGAAGCCTATTCTTTCACCAATTACAGCAGAAGAACTGTGGAAGTCCAACACCATAACCTCAATAAATCCCATTATTTATTACTATTATTTAGGAAATTTTAAATAGCCTCTTCAAGATATGCTAATTCATTGAGCCAGTAATACTTGGTAATGCTTGCAACTGGTAATAACAGTCATGACATGACTGGTTTATATGCTGAGTAAAAGTTAACTCTTGGTCTAGACTCCAGAGTAACATTAAAGTCCCACACAAAGGGTGAGAAAATGATCCAAAGAAACTCTAAGGCCTCCATGTCTATCTTTGCCTGAACTGTTGCTGGCAGGTCCCAAACCAGATATATTGTGTCTTGTAAGCACAGATAAAAGATAACCACACTGACATGCCTGGTGACAGGAGCATTATTATACTTAGCGAAACAATGAAAAACAGCGCTGTTTAGATGAGCATACGAAGGATTGAACCATGACAATAAGTTCCAATGTAGGCCGCAATATTTGCAGTAATAAATCAAAAGTTAGTGACGTTCAGCCAAGACAGACGACAGACAAAAAGAATTCACATTAAGATCAAACTGATGAACAATAGGCCAGGTGCAGTCTACATGGCTGCTGCCTATGGCTGTCATTAAACAAGCTGAGCTCAAGACAAGACAAGATAAAGGACCGAAGGTAAACAATAGTCTCCATGCTGAGTCTGAGAAGTGGATGTGGAAAGACTTTGTCGTTCGATTAGGTCAAACTAAGAAGAATTTTTCAACAGGTCGATGGCTTTTATGGATTGACAACACAACTGTGGAGGTTTGATGGGTCTAAAAGGGCATTTATATAAAAATCCAGATGTATAGTAGAATCTGGGCAATAGCAAGTTTTGAGTTGAGAGATGGGGAAATTTACAGATGGTGAAAATTGATAGATGGGAATAATTGACAGATTAGGTATAATCAATAGATTAGGTATAATCAATAGATTAGGTATAATCGATAGATTAGGTATAATCAATAGATTAGGTATAATCAATAGATGGGTATAATCAATGGATGGGTATAATCAATAGATTAGGTATAATCAATGGATTAGGTATAATCAATGGATTAGGTATAATCAATAGATGGGTATAATCAATGGATGGGTATAATCAATAGATTAGGTATAATCAATGGATTAGGTATAATCAATAGATTAGGTATAATCAATAGATGGTTATAATCAATAGATTAGGTATAATCAATAGATTAGGTATAATCAATAGATTAGGTATAATCAATAGATGGGTATAATCAATAGATTAGGTATAATCAATAGATTAGGTATAATCAATAGATTAGGTATAATCAATAGATTAGGTATAATCAATAGATGGGTATAATCAATGGATGGGTATAATCAATAGATTAGGTATAATCAATGGATTAGGTATAATCAATAGATTAGGTATAATCAATAGATGGTTATAATCAATAGATTAGGTATAATCAATAGATTAGGTATAATCAATAGATGGTTATAATCAATAGATTAGGTATAATCAATAGATTAGGTATAATCAATAGATTAGGTATAATCAATAGATGGGTATGATAAATAGATGGTGAAAATTAGTAGACGTGGCAAATGCCATTGATTACCTCAGAGGTGAAGAACATAAGAATCTGACTGTCACTGGCAATCGTAATTGTTAGCGTCTTGTTGGCTGGCAAGCATTCGCAGATCTCTTCAAAGGAGTAGGTGCTGTAGATTGCCTGCAAAACCAGAAATGGAAGAAATGCAAATCAGCAAAAGACGAGTTTTAATGGCAGAACTCATCATAAGACCATCGGAGGGGTGGGATGGGGGGGGTCGTAGGGTTTTGGGATCTCTCTCTTCCTCTCTCAGTTAAATCACAATTACAAAGGAAAGGATGGCTCCCTTTTAACCTTTTCAACTTGCATTGGTATTATTTGATGAAGGGCTGACTGATGGCTTCAAATCGTCTTGTAATATTCCATTCCATTTAAATACTAAAAGGAACTGATTTTTTCAGCTCTACTTTGCTTTACAATTACGGTAATCAAGCACTTATCTATATTAAGCATATTCTTGAACTTCATTTTCAATGTTAAACATTAACATATTCAGCAAACATGAATCACTTGCAAAATGTATTTATCCAACTGACTTCCTATTCCTAAACACATTGGCTGCATGAAACTTTCACATATCTTCATAACCACTGACCAGGTTCTGCATTTGGCACAAGATTGCCTTAATTTTAATCTCCTGCTAAGATATCCTTCTCGCTAAATTATGGACATCATCACCAAGTGCCACCATAGTTCCATGTTAATCCAGAGCTTTCTGTTTTACATTATTTTCCACATAACCGAGACAGTCACTGTGTTAGGCATCGAATTCATTTCAACAATTTCTTTATGGAGGAACTAATTTGCGTTTAAAATCATTGTTGCATGAACCAACTAAGAATCTTTTTCCTGTTAGCCAGAATTTCATAACAGTTCTGAGTAGCTTCTTTTACAGTTAACAAGGCATGGAAGACCCAGTGACAAAGTGTG
>OX457048.1:19508678-19581178 GCA_949752735.1 Lumbricus terrestris
TCCTCAGTACACATTTTAAAATACCATACGTGGCAATTGTCGACCATGGACAGTTTGTATTTCAGGACTTCACGTGATAAAAAAAAACGGTGATGAACCTCTTAGGCTATATCATGTATGTTCACCATCTGAATTTTGTACAGTGAAGTGGTTTTTCTCATGACTTTAGCACTAATTATACCAATATGAAACATTTTTTACAGGCTCATAAAAAGATGCAAGTAAATAGTAAATACCGAGGTACACTGGTACAGAGATGCTTTTATTTTCTAGTGACTGGTCAACACATCAATGAAGGCATTTTATGCTACAGGAGAGTATTATTATTATTATTATTACATAAATTTATAACGCGCGCAAGGTCACACCAAAGTGTGAATCTGATAGAGGAAGATGCAGTTAAAGGTCCATGTACTTGAAAGCCAAAGATAAATAGTGAGTTTTGAGCCGTTTTTTGAAGGTAGGAAGTGAATTTGAGCAACGAAGAGTAAAATTATGTATGCAGAAATCTCACTGCAATCAGAAATTTTTGTTTAATAGTTCTGTCTATAGAAGAAAATTGCAGGAAGTGATTGCAATAGTGAATAAATGCGAGTGGAAAGCACTTACTGAGACCTCATAGAGAACAGCGCCATAGAGCGGCCATTGTTTGAGGATGTCGAGGAAGGCAATGTTAGCAACGAGTGGTGACGTGCCAACCAACGTCCGGTGAACCACGGAGATTTCCGATAGCACCATCAGATCACGCAGGTGACGCGGAAGAATACGAACGACTGAACTGGAAAGAACAAACACCAAGGTCAGCCATCAATACAAGCGCATAACAACAACAAGGTCATTCATAATCACCAGGTAATCAGGTATCAGTCATTCAGTGCATTACATGACTTCAATACTTAGTGGCATGGTCCTCAGAAGCAAGGCCTTCACATGCATGGTCCTCAGAAGCAAGGTCTTCACATGTATGGTCCTCAGAAGCAAGACCTTTGCATGAATGGTCCTCAGAAGCAAGACCTTTGCATGAATGGTCCTCAGAAGCAGGGCCTTCACAGGCATGGTCCTTATTCATTCACCAGATGATGTTGGTGAAACGACATTGAAACATGATGGATGCCATCCATGCATAGCTGCTAAATAGTTAAATTTGACTCCTGTAATAACTTGTAACCATTCATTTGCACTATGACTTGTAATAATACTGCGTTCATGTATTCATGTAAGCGAGAAATAATGACAAAGATTGTTGTTATTATTATTGTCTGTTACTCTAAACACATTTCCAAACAGAGCACAACTTAATTACTAAACAGACCTACCCAGTATTAGTAATAAGTTGTCTAAAAACAGTGGAAATCACAAACTGTCAAAAATGGTCATAAAAATACCTAAGAAACTTCTATAACAACTGGATACACATGATTGCTACAATACACGCACACATACACATACACACCTACTGTTGGGAAAACTGTTGAAAGTAAACATCAGTGTTGCTTTGCATGAAACTTGCAACCTCATGCGGCAAGTGTGTTCTGTTAAATAAGTAAGTAGGACATGCTCAAAGATATTTGGGATGCGGATGAGAAGGGTTCATGCAGCAAGCAGAGCCAGAGGTGTGTTTAAATGAGACTGAATATCTCAGTCAAACTTATTATGCTGCACACCATCTGCTAGACTGCAGATTGAATCAGCCTATCAGAATTTGTAGCAGGAAACAAGGTCAAATAAAGAAGACAGAAATAGTTTAAAAATAAAACAGAAATACAACCAGTATAGGCTAAAACAACTTGTTTACTAGTGACCACTTAGTATCATTCCCTCAGTTTAGCTGGCATTAATTAACAGTGAACACTTCTTGAGTGCCATTCAGCTTCTGTTATGTATGGAAAACTAGACAAGTGAGATAGTAACAAAGAGACCACATATCCATGGTAGGAGATTATGATGGGCAGACCAGATATAAAGAGATAATATTATGCTCTTATTCAATTTATAAAAGTTCACCATGGGCAACAGTATAGGTCAAAGGGCAAACAAAACAAATGGGCATAAATTAACATAACGAGAAAGCTAGGTTGCAGAAATGTTGCTGACTGAAGATTCACAAGTTTAAGCAAACAGTTGGCATGCAGTGAGAAATGATTTCAAGTGACTTTTTCTAGTGCACTGCAAGAATGGAACGCAAAACATACGCTAGAATGTCGTCCGGAACTAGCTCATCACTGGACAAGCGGCATGTCCAGAAGAAATTAGACAATACTTCAGACAGTGGCATAAACATAATTTTATCCCAAACATATATTACTAGTGAATGCAGAATGCTGGCAACATAAACTTGTGAAGTAGGTCAGAATTCATGATTCATGTCTGACCACACGAAAAACCAAAGCACTGCAACGGTTTATGAGTACTCTGGCCATACTCATCCTTAAGAGTTGTCTCAGGAAGGTTAACTGTACATTAATGATGACATCAAAGTACTTACAACTCACACACAGAGTCCTTTCTGAATTCAGTTTAATGAACTCTAATCAGACTCTAAACCTCATCCTCCGTCATCGGATATTGAAACAAACTACGGCATTCATTCACTATCAATAAACTTACCAAATAGAATTCTGTGATGAATTGATCTTGACGTTGGGATAGATAGTATTGGCTATCCATGAAAGATGACTGCTCCTTATGCTGATGCTTAGCTGCCTGGCCCACGGTGCTTCGACCCACCTTAGAGAAATTCTGTGTAATCTGGTGGGTCGTCATTACCAGCATGTAGTTGTAAATCTCTTCACAAATAGACTTTACTAATTACAAGCGCATGGTACTCTGGCTATTCATCTCTTTCATGCGATCTGCTACATGCGTTTTACATATCGGTCTCTGCCTATACTTTACAGGCAGTTGAAGACGATTCTATTCAATGATGTTCTTGCTTACGAGTAATCAGTTCAGATGCAACTCTGGAGAGAGACTCTATTTAAAATAAGTACTTACAATTATGCGTGCATTGATGTTTGCATTTATGTATTCAGGTATGTATGTATGTACTTATGACACCATAAAATAAACCAACAGACTAGACTAATTTTCTTTGTTTAACATAACACATTTCATATTTGCTTATAAACCATTTTACAAAGAGCCTCACCTGTAAATCTATGAGATAATGGCAAACATAGAAATGATGTAAAGTAAGATCCTCACTTGTAATCAATAGTATTCGCGTGTCCATAGTCTCCATATTCAGCCTGAGCTCTCAAAGCACAAAGATGGACCTGTCAATCATGTTTAAACAAAGTTACATATATGAGATAAATACAATAAATGTCCTTTTCACTTTTAACACTTTGGGGATGGACTGACTTGGTGTCTCAGTCACTTTCAGTACACACAGATCGTCATGAAAGTGCTGAACCTGTCTGCTAAACTGAAATGGCACTGCTCTGTGCATGGTAGTAAAATTGATCAAAGGAGTAACATTTCACTGATTTAATTTGGTCATTTGTTTCTCAATTTAACACCACACCTACCTTTTGCAAATTGCCATAGGTTGCCTTTCTGTCTAAACAAACGGATTTTTCGGATCTGATTACATTATTGAATGGTTCCCTGAAGACAGGGAGTTCAAACTTCAGACAAACACTGGAAGTTGGTTAGGAGTAGCAACACGCAATGCACAGTTTTAGGCAAGAAGTAAGTTTACCTGGATTTGCAAAAGATAATTTCTGTTTAATGACCTTTTGTGAAAAGAATTTTGACACTGCTTTGATTTTCATAGATCTCTTTCAACTTACTGCATCTGTTTTTGTTAGAGGTATTTTCTGTTCAAAGACGTCTGTAACGGATTGGTTGTAAAGCAGATCCACTTCCACCGGGTCCTTCAGGTTCAGAAATGGCTCCACAAAAATACGCTTCTGCAAATCCGCAAAACACAGCGTGGAATAAAAGTAATAGACAGCAAAACAAATACAACTCAATATAAATAAATAAATAAAACACATATATCAATTTGAAACACATTAAATCAAGATATAGCATCTCATTATATATACAAAACAAACGGATACCATACAAAAAGTCAAAAGTTTTCATTTATATTGCAAACACAGTGCAGACCAAATATTCACAAAGGCTAGTCAATAGTCATTCGTGCATGAAAAAGCATTGTTACAGGTCTGTAAGTGGAAATGATATTGGACACCAAAATAGAGCAAATAAAATTAAGCAAGCCTAAGTTAAACTCTTTGCATTGTCTAATTGACAGTTTCATCATAAACCACCAAGGCTCAATCCACGGTTCAACCCTCTTAAGATTGCAACAGTGGACCATAACCAACTAAAAGAGGTCAGAAAGAATGAACAAAGGTGTTTTTTTTGTTATCTTGATGCAATAAAATTGATGGTTATGGGGTGTGACTAGAGAAATGGATTAAATGATTGAAAGATGACAGAGAAACAAACAAGAGATGGTCAGAAACCAGAAGAGAGGGACGGATGGAAGGTGAAGAATTTCATGAAAACTGCACAGAATAAAAAAGGTTTAAGTAATAAATAGTGAAAAAAAAACACAGTCATAGCTGTATCATGAGAAAAAAATTTCTCGAGGGCAACGTCCTGTGTTGTCATAAGCCCTCGTAAAACCTG
Source organism: Lumbricus terrestris (assembly GCA_949752735.1). Taxonomy (NCBI): domain Eukaryota; kingdom Metazoa; phylum Annelida; class Clitellata; order Crassiclitellata; family Lumbricidae; genus Lumbricus; species Lumbricus terrestris. The sequence continues at coordinate 19,513,323 of OX457048.1, forward strand.
GATCCATCCACATAATGGCAGCCTAAATGACCTATGAAAACTGCCATACAAGACAAGTAATGTTACAAGCATGCACACACACACATACACACAAATCTCTCATGCTTTGTATTTGGCATCAGAGGCATCAGATTCTCAGAAACTCGTATCTGTGATCATGTGACAATAGTGTTGCTTATGACACTGAATACTATTTGTAGACTATTCACACTTCCGATTCACATTTCTGTGTGACCATGCACACACTTAAATCATCTGTAATCAATGAATCACTGGATACAAATGGATATACCCAAAATGGACAGGAAACTCAGTCCTGCTTAATTAGAGTAACCTGTTTTTCTTTGAAGAAACAATAAGCAATGATAGCAATGCTATCTACAGACCTTAATTTTACAGACCTTAAATAACAGTTTGAGATCTTTGGATGATGAATGATTTATTCTTGAAGACTTCTCCCATTGGTAGAGGCAGTCAGCAAGTTTTGTGCCTGGTGCTAAATGTTCCTCTGCAAATTATCAAAAGACTCTATTCATAATATGAGGTCACATAAGTATAATATAAAATAATATAATATAATATTAATTTAAGTAAAGTAAGTAAAACATCAGTCACAAAATACAAAGTCCCTTAAATCACTTCATTTTTCATTATGCAAACCCAGAAGCATTCCACTCCACAGTTCCACTCAGATATGTCTAATACTAATGCAACACAATATATTCAGTGCACATTGGTGGCCTTAGAGATGATGAGTGTCAATTTAAGTTAGCAGAATTCAAAGATGCTCCTTTCAGAGCAGGGTGCCTCTGACACTTGCCGCAGATGACACTGGTGTTAAGAAAGAATGCATCTGCAGAACATTTGTGAACTGAAGTTCACTACTGGTTGCTAAGAGAAGGCAAAGCTTCACTCTTCAGTCTCAGGTCCACTGGTGACAAAAGATCATAATTAGTCATGAACAAAATGTTTACTGAAAGCAACCATCACTCCTACAGCTAACTATTATTATTATTAATATTATTAATATTATTATTATTATTATTTATTTTATTTTATTTTTTCCTCAACCAAAACAAACAAACATGATACAATTATGGCAGTGAACAATACTTTAACATAATTTGGTTAAGAACTAGCATCATCACTTCATTTTAGAACAAATTCCTAAGCCAGGACTAGGATTTTACAGTCTTGGCGTAATGTAATTTGGACGTTGTCCATCAGTCGAGCTGATCTGCGAATACCATTTGGAATAAACTTTCATGCTGTCTACAAATGGAAAGTCAAGGATTCAGTGATTCAGTGATTCAGTGATGAGTTAAAGTTTTCAGAGTGGCTGCTTATGCCATACAAGGCAGAGTTTTGATGTTAACTACTAATGATAAATGCCGCAGCCTGCACAAAGAATCTGATGCAATACATTCTACCAACAGTCAAAGGAGTCCAAGTGAATTTGTGAAAGTCCAGGTCAATTAATGGAAGTCCAAGTGAATTTGTGAAAGTCCAAGTGAATTTGTGAAAGTCCAGGTCAATTAATGGAAGTCCAAATGAAAATTTATGGAAGTCCAATTGAATGTGCAAGTGCTGCAAATGATCCAATCTGCTGCTATTGCTTATTATCTTCATTTCAGTTGACTTGCAATTTCATTCCGGTGCAATGATGTCTTGTGTATTAGAGTATTATCATCAATAAAAACTGGTAACACAAACAAAGTCACAAGGCAATGTGAATCTGAGGCATATAGCATGCCAGGTTGTAAAGCAAAATAGACGCAGTGTGGCAGAACACAGACATAAGGTAACAGAGCAGCCATGTAATAAGTACAGTCTTGTAAAGAAGACTGCAGACTTCAAACGTGGCCAATGAGTATCCGTTTGCCTTCTCACCTCGTTCTCCAATGCACTGATAGAGAGCAAATCCATCTGCATCCAATCGGACGCCAGACTTCGCCTTGATGACCTCAATCACCTGAACATACAGAAGATGAACAATGAACAATCATGCACCATCATCATCATCCTCTCATGCACCACTCACGCCAGCAGTCAACACAAGCACACAGCATAGAATTCAGGAATGACATAGATATGACATAGATATGACATAGATATGACATAGATATGACATAGATATGACATAGATATGACATAGATATTGTATAGATGACATAGATATGACATAGATGTGACATAGATATGACATAGATATAATATAGATATAATATAGATATGACATAGATATGACATGGATATGACATAGATATGACATAGATATGACATAGAGATGACAGTCAAACAGAACAGAAAGGAAAGAAATTGCAGTCAGTGTCTAGCAATTACATGACAGCATGTAGTGCACTTAGCTTTGGTGACTTTCTGAAACGTGATCACATGATGGCTTCTGCTGATGCAATGAAAGCAAAGAAAGAACATTGCTAATTGAGGAGTAAATGGAAAGTTCAGGCCTTTATGCACACAAACATCATGAAATCCGCCTTTCTAATAAGTTTGTATTAACAATTTAAGTAAGCTATGAGAGTGCTCAGAATCTCTGAGACCAATGGTGCATCACACAGCAACTTCTGCATTCAAAATATGATGTCAACTGCAAAGATCCAACAATTGAATCAGAAACAACATCTGATTTCTCCTCTTTTTCTGAGCAACATTCTATCTGCTTGTACCTTGCTGATACTTCTGTTCTGCAGACAAAAACTGCTAAAATTCTTGGGGTGACTCTAAATAGTTTCTTACTCTTTTGTCTTGCCTCGATTACACCAACACTGTGCTCATAACTTGAAATCAATGTTTTGAATACTTATGTCCATGGTAGTCTGGTAGATAAAATGATAGAACCATGTGTAGCCTTGAAGTAGGTTCTTGATAAAATACTTTATATATTAATTAGCATGCTGTCAACTAATGTCAACTGGATAAATATGGCTTTTTGGAAACATTTGCATTGCCGCTCTGACAAAGAACAAGTCCAACATGGCTGCCAGTTGCCACCATTGATGTTTAATTTCCATAACTATACAGGAGTTGGTTACACAGAAACTGGCGATTGTACGTGAAGGAGTTCCATCAAGGTAAGCTAAAAGGTAATTTGGCAATGAATGCTGTTGAAAAAGAAGCAACCTACTCTCACCTCAGCCACAGTTGCCGCAGAATCAAACTCTATGAGCATCGGATGTCCATCAGCCAAGTATACTCGACCCTCAATAGGCTGCCTAAAACAAGTCACAACACCAGCCACTAAAACAAGTCACCACAACCAGTCACTAATGCAAGTCACAACAATAGCCACTAAAACAAGTCACCACACCAGTCACTAAAACAAGTCACAACACTAGCCACTAAAACAAGTCACCACACCAGTCACTAATGCAAGTCACAACAATAGCCACTAAAACAAGTCGCACCACAAGCTGTTAAAACAAATCACAAAACCAGCCACTAAAGCAAGTCACAACACCAGCTACTAAAACAAGTCACAATACCAGCCACTAAAACAAGTCATGACACAAGCTACTAAAACAAGTCACAATACCAGCCACTAAAGCATGTCACGACACCAGCCACTAAAACAAGTCACGACACAAGCTACTAAAACAAGTCACAACACCAGCCACTAAAGCACGTCACGACACAAGCCACTAAAACAAGTCATGACATAAGCTACTAAAACAAGTCACAACACAAGTTACTAAAACAAGTCATAGCACAAGTTACTAAAACAAGTCACAACACAAGTTACTAAAACAAGTCACAACACAAGTTACTAAAACAAGTCACGACACAAGTTACTAAAACAAGTCACGACACCAGCCAAATGAGTCATGATAAGAAGATGACATCAGTCAGGATATAAGATGACGAAATGAATCAGGGTAAGATGTCACAAGATTCTATTCTATTCTATTCTATTTTGGAATTTATAAAGCGCCTCTCACAGTACAACCTAATCAGAGGCGCTCCCAGTGCGAAGAACTCCTGGAAAAAGAAAAGTCTTAAGACAACGGGCAGAAAAAGTAAAGCCTCCAGATAAAATCTGGGAACGAATAATAGGAGGAACGCCATTCCACAGTAAAGGGCAGACAGAGGCAAAGGCGCGATGTTGGGCTGTGGCAGTCCGAGATCGTGGTACAAGAAGATCGTGACGGTCTAAAGAGCGGAGAGGACGTCCAACGGTAGCAGAGAAAGGCTTCCTAATAAGATCACAAAGGTAGCGAGGCGCTTGACCCAAAAACATCTTATAGGTAAGAAAAAGAATTTTATATTGAATCCGGGCAGTCAAAGGAAGCCAGTGAAGGTGCTCAGTCATGAAAGTCAAAATGTGAGAGAAACGAGGAAGGCGGGCAATCAAACGTGCAGATGCATTAAGTACCGATTGAAGAGGAGCCAGGTGGAGTTTAGGTAGGCCAATGAGTAACGAGTTACAATAGTCAATGCGGGAACAGATGAAGGCATGGACCATAGAAGAAAAAATCGATGAAGAGACAGATCGCCTAATGGCACGTAAACGTCGCAGATGATAGAAACTGGACCGAGAAATATTAGAAATATGTGTAGAGAAGGAAAGAGTATTGTCAATAGTAACACCCAGGTCACGGACATTTGTCACAAAAGTAAATTGAGGAAAGTGCTTGGCAAGTAAAACGTAATCAAGCTTGTTAAGCTGTTGACGGGTGCCCAACCAGATCAACTGAGTCTTGGAAGAGTTGAGCGAAAGACGATTTGAGGACATCCAACAATTTGAGATCAGCAGAAAGAGATGCAATAGACTGACAGAGAGCAAGTTGTTGGGAAGAGGAGCCATGAACAAAAGTTTGGACGTCATCAGCATAAAGGTGACCAGAGGCTGAGTGTTTAGCAAAGAGAAGAGGGATATCAGCTGTAAACAAGATATAAAGAAGTGGACCTAGCACGGATCCTTGAGGAACTCCAAATTTAACAGGAACCCATGAGGTGCGAGAATCATCTAGTATAACCATTTGGGTACGGTCAGTAAGATATGAACGAAACCAAAGAAGAGGAAGGCCACTAAGACCAAAAGAAGTTTCAAGACGATGTAGTAGAATATCATGGTCTACCATATAAAATGCTGAAGATGCATCAAAGAGAGCCAGAAAAGTAACAAGATGTCTGGGCATACTGGCCCAATAAAAAACTCTCACCTTTTTGTGACAAAGAGGATTTCCTTGTAGGATGGAGGATACTTCCGGCCACGATTCATAAATGTTCGATGAAGGCTCTGTAAAAAAAATCCAAGCACAACTAAAAATTAATATTACTATAGTTAGAACTAGTAGTACTTGATGCTGTCATTCAATTTTGTTAGCAGGGCTTTTTTTAACGTGCAGTTCTACACAAAATGTGCAGTTCTAAATGGATTCGTACAGTTGTAGAAGCACTTCCGTCACGTTCCGTGCAGTTAAAACTAGTAAAAATAGGCCATTTTCCTCAGATTGGGAGTAATTTACCATGGAGGATGAGAAAGGAGAGAAGAGGATGTGCAGCTCTAAAAATTCCTTAAAAACAGCCCTGTTTGTTAGTCATCCTCTAGGTGCACTAATCATTGTCCCTTTATTATTACTAGCAGTAATAAATAACACAAGGTATCCTAACAGTTCTCTTAATAACTATCTCAAAAGCATCGTTCAAGTGCTAAACAACAACAACAAATCTCTTCCTTGAACAATTCAACCATGAGAATCCAATAAAAGCAATACTATGATTGGTGAAGCAACGAAGATTATTGTTAAAGCATTTATAGGAATGCATTCATTAGGAGGAAGAAGACATCGTAAGATGATACATGTGGCAACGATGCTTTCTTCTGCAATGAAGACCAATATATATATATATATATATATATATAATTATATATATAAAATTATATATACATATATATATATATATATCGTACACTGTTCCAGCAAAAGCAGTTAAGGAAATAGCTTCAACTTATTCAGTTTTGTCTTCACAAGCCATAGTAACGTAACATCTGATAGGTTTTGAGAGGTTTTTATAAAGAAAGGTATATTGTCATACATCAGTTGATGAGATTGTTGTGAGATTGTTGTGTACCTTGAGGCAAAACTGAGAGAACTTTCCCTCTTCTGTGTGGCTGAGGAGGCAGCAGCGGCGCAGATGAAGGTTCAGATAAGTGAAGACAACGGAGTTTGGAGGCAGCATCACGCAGTTCGCCATTGTCATCAGATGCCAGTACTGGTTCATCGCCCTCAGGTTGCTCTCTACAAACAAACCACCACTTCAGCCCACTGCCACCACCACCGTCCCACCACCATAACTCCATGTCTACCATGACATCCGCCATCATCATCACACCACTTTCTCCATCTTCACCATGTCCAAGCACAGCATATGCACTGCATGACATAATCATATCACCAGCATCCAGCACAACCACCACCTTAATTAAGACAACAATCAGAAGACTTCAGAGCAAATACTGAAGTTTAAACAACAAATCAGAACAAGTCAGGCAACTAAACTTGTGATAGACTTCTAAAATAAGCGAGGGTAGGGTATCAGGCATGGCAACATAAATTACGCAAAGGGACAAGAAGGAAATCATGCTCATTTATTTTTTTTATGTAACACAATGGTCATCCATGGCAATGACACCATTGAACTATCGAAACCAGAATGTATCGCATAAGTTAGGAAATCAATTCTGCATTTCCAAGCCTACCAGTTTGCAAGTATCAAAGAAAATAACTGACTAAATGGCACAGCACAAAACATCTCTCGCATCCAATTTTATGCTTCATTATGTCTCAATACACAGACCATTCTAAACCCAAAGTGGCACTGGACACTAATGGTAATGATCTTTGAAATAACCTAGTTAAATAACCAACAGCTACAATGAAAAACAATGAAGCCATAGATTTCAGAAAATAAAACAAAACTTATCAATGCATGAAAACTGAAATTAAGAACTTAACTAGTAATAGATTCTTCACTATACATGTATATATGATATATATATACATGATACATGTATATATACACATAATATATATATATATATATTAGGGTGACCATTTTCTGGCCACCAAAAACCGGGACACTTTTGAAAAATATCAATTGTGTGCCTAATTCCTTAACTACAGGGCCACAGGTTTACGATCGAAGGCCTAGTTTTATATATAGGCTCCATTAAATCTAATGCTGAACATATATTTTAGTGTAGATATCTACAACCTGCTCTTGTCGTCAGTGCACTTAGTGCAGTACTCTTTTACAGAGGCGGATACAGAAATTTTCGAGGGGGCGGCAAAATTTTCGGTCATGGACAGAGGAAAAATTTCGTCTTGCTCACCGAACAAAAACCTGATGATCTTTTTGAGTCATTTGGCGAATTCCCAAGAAAAGATACCATTTCCCCGTAAAAATAACTGATGACTTTTTGTCGTACAGTGTTCTTAAACCCCTGTACGAACCTCGCGGGGCGTGGAGAGGGGTCTGCGAAACTACTCATGGGGGTGGGGCACGTCAACTTTCCGAGCCAGAATAGCTGGTCAAATGGGGGGGCACGACTGGATTTGCCCCCTAGATCCGCCCCTGCTCTCTTGTAATAGAGAACCATCTCTCAATCGGTGCCCAGTGGGTACAATCTAGTCCAGAGAAAGATTTAATGTTTCTGGAGCGTCGGTGGACGATCGCCGATCGAGGCGTTCAGCGCCAAGCAGTGAAACGGGGTTTGGGTAGAGAATGTGTCCCTGATCATCCAAATCTTTGTTTGAATTTCCACATTACACTGACAGCAATTTAAGTTGTAGAAGGAAACTGGTTTTTGTCAGTGCTGGCAAGAGCGGTCGAACTACAATTACGACCCAGACGCGACCTGCCGAAATCTATACAGTTCTTGAGCCGCCATTTAAATTTTAGGCCTCTAGCCTATTATAAAATCTTTCTCGTTACTCCTTAATTGATAGTTCTTTCAATTTATCAACTGAACTCACTAGCCTAATAAAGATGTAGGCCTAATATAATAAATACTCCATATAAATTGACAACTTCTCTTTCGTTACGACTTTGTTAAGGTTACAAACTACACTTTGTTCTGTGATTTACATAAAACTGACGTTTTCAAGATTCAAATATCCTTCTTGCCAAAAACCGGGACAATTTGGCTCTTTTCCCTAAGTCTTCGGGACACCGGGACGCACCACGAAAAACCGGGACATGTCCCGGAAAACCGGGACGTATGGTCACCCTAATATATATATATATAGTTGGGCAGAAACTTTACTCATGTCTTTGTTTGGTTACCACAAATCAATCATCGCTTTAGATTAGTTTAGTTTGCACATCTATCAAGCACAGCACCACGATCAACAAAAGAAGGAAGAAAACCAAGAAATCACTGCTACAGACGAAGTCATGGCTAGCCAGAGTACACGTGGCAGAGACTCCACTCAGCAATGATCATCACAATTGTCTGCTCAGTCAGCAAAGAGCTAAAACTGACTACCGTATTTAACAAATGCGATGGATTACTACTATGGTCTTATATTCAACAGAGCAATAGTGCTAAGCGTCCAGAAATGTTTGCAATAATAATAATAACAATAATATAAAAATAAAAAATAATAGTAATAATAATATTTAATAATACTATGGATAAATAGTAAAAATAATAGTAATAATATTTTAATAATAATAAGATATAGACACATCATGTAAAATTATTAGGACTGCTACAGGGATGATGCAATCAATCAGCCATCGAGTTGTAATCGTCTCAAGTCAAATGCAACACAACCATAAATAATTGTCACATAAAATCATGAAAATATAGAGAAACATGTGTAATTTGTACCCACATAAAATTTAAATCCTCCTAGCATAGCAAACCTAACACAGCAGGAGACTAGCGGCAGTTGTGAGCACCAGCACAGACGATGATCAAAGTTTTCATGCTAATAAATCCAATTGCTAAAGTGGTTCGGATTAGCAGTGAGAATATTGAATGAGTGAGCAGTGAGAACGTTAATGATTGAGCAGTGAGTACATTAAATGGGTGAGCAGTGGGAACATTGAATGGGTGAGCAGTGGGAACATTGAATGGGTGAGCAGTGGGAACACCGAATGAGTTTTATTGGAATGCATGGTGAGCAGTGGAACACAAGCAAGGAACTTCAAGTTCAGTGGGAACGCCGTTCCAACATGTTCCCACCAACTTTAAACCCTGAATAAATCATTCGTTTATATGATTGTCATATCAAGCTTACGTTCTTTTCAGCAATATTTATCTAAATGCAAATAGACAAGTGTAAAAGTACGATCTAAATGTCTTATTATTGGCTAGTGTTATTCGTTGGAAGTCATATATTTCTATTTTGAATATATGAGTACAATTCCTAACTGTGTAAACCGACCCACATCTAGCTGTTAAAAATAGAACACGAGTTCATTTTATACGAACTAATGGGTAAATTGAACCAGAAATTACAAACGGTGAGTTATATGGATAAGATTATTTCATTCCTATTGTTCTTGCTATGGGATCATAGTATATACATCTCCATACTATAAAACTGCAGTTTTTGCTTCATATAAGTTCCGGATAAAATGCCAAAGAGGTCAGAACGATTGGCCAAAGAAAAGCAAGGAAAGTGGACGGAGAGTTCTGGCAAATACCATTGATGCTCGGAGATCACATAGCAAACAACTAATCTAACACAGTCGTTAGATTTGACCTTCTCTCGTCCATTAAGTAGTCATAATTCACAAGAAACTGATACTTTGGGTGAGAATAAATCTTGGAAAAGGCGTCACAGAATTCCACATACGCAGATTGCTTGGAGAAGACTGTTCTTCTAATTGAACAGAAAGCATTACTTTTTCCAGTAATGGATTTAGAAAACCGGACTCAGACCACACAGCAACCATGACTGAATTTGAATCGTCAGATATCACCAAGAAAGCTGCTTCAGTCCACCACATGTCTTTCTCTGATTATATCCAAAGCTAGTCTTGCTCTTTTCTCCCTCGATTTGGCTATTCCAACAAATGACAAACGTCTATTCCGACTTGAGACAATGTATTGTTTTTCGGCTCCATAATGCATATCCCTTAGGTTGCCTCTTTGCATTAGACATCAGTGCAATAGAAGTTGATGATTAACAATAACAATTAACAACAATAGAAGCAGAGGCAGAAACTGACAGAGAGAGAGACAATAGTTTCTAGTTTCCATTTGGATGCTTCTTCTAGCTCTGTCACGCTTCTGTTGCTCAGCAAGTCTTTGCCACCACATCATGCACGAAAAAATTCACGCACGAACACATTCATGCACGAACACATTCACGCACGAACACATTCACGCACGAACACATTCAGGCACGAACACATTCGCGCACGAACACATTCACGCACGAACACATTCATGCATGAACACAGACATACGGTGTCACATCCCACACATAAACATGCACGCACGCACGCACACACCAGTGGGCAATATCTCCATGTAATACAGTTTGATATATGAATAGTTTTGAATACCAAATACCGGTACTCAGATACAATGTACATACACATAACATACAATGCCAAAATATAAGTCATAACAACAATGAGAATTTGTCAAATGCAAGTCCAAGGATTAACTCATCAGTGCTGAGTGCTCCCAGCAAAGCAATGACGACCGACTTCACACAGAATATGGACTTTAACCCTTTGAACACTGAGCTCCTGTAACTCTATGGATAACGGGTCGGAAAACCGGCCCGTCGGGTTCAAAGGGTTAAGCGTTTGCAGAACAGAAAAGAAAATAGACTCACTAGTTCCAGTTTGTGATGAAGGTTGTTCCACGTCACAGGACCAACGAAAGCAAAGCTTCTATGATGGGCTGCAGAGGAATTAATTTATTTCTCCATTTCCATAGCGCCCTCTCAAGCTCTCTATTCAGAGGCGCTCTCGACTACAGCGCAGACATCGAGTTTCACCCCTAAGCGCCCGAGCAACTGTGAGTGAAGGACTTGCTCAAGGTCCCTATGTGGTGGCTTTGAGGAGCTTTAGAACCTGCAACCCTCCGGCTCCAAGGCACCAATGCCAACACAACATCACCACACCCCACAATGAGCCAATGAGGAATGAGCCAATGAGGAATGAGCCAATGAGGAACGAGCCAATGAGGAATGAGCCAATGAGGAATGAGCCAATGAGGAACGAGCCAATGAGGAATGAGCCAATGAGGAACGAGCCAATGAGGAATGAGCCAATGAGGAATGAGCCAATGAGGAATGAGCCAATGAGGAATGAGCCAATGAGGAATGAGCCAATGAGGAATGAGCCAATGAGGAATGAGCCAATGAGGAATGAGCCAATGAGGAACGAGCCAATGAGGAACGAGCCAATGAGGAACGAGCCAATGAGGAACGAGCCAATGAGGAACGAGCCAATGAGGAACGAGCCAATGAGGAATGAGCCAATGAGGAATGAGCCCATGAGGAATGAGCCCATGAGGAATGAGCCAATGAGGAATGAGCCAATGAGGAATGAGCCAATGAGGAATGAGCCAATGAGGAATGAGCCAATGAGGAATGAGCCCATGAGGAATGAGCCAATGAGGAACGAGCCAATGAGGAATGAGCCAATGAGGAATGAGCCCATGAGGAATGAGCCAATGAGGAATGAGCCAATGAGGAATGAGCCAATGAGGAATGAGCCAATGAGGAACGAGCCAATGAGGAACGAGCCAATGAGGAACGAGCCAATGAGGAATGAGCCAATGAGGAATGAGCCCATGAGGAATGAGCCCATGAGGAATGAGCCAATGAGGAATGAGCCAATGAGGAATGAGCCAATGAGGAATGAGCCAATGAGGAATGAGCCAATGAGGAATGAGCCAATGAGGAATGAGCCAATGAGGAATGAGCCAATGAGGAATGAGCCAATGAGGAATGAGCCAATGAGGAATGAGCCAATGAGGAATGAGCCCATGAGGAATGAGCCAATGAGGAACGAGCCAATGAGGAATGAGCCAATGAGGAATGAGCCAATGAGGAATGAGCCAATGAGGAATGAGCCAATGAGGAATGAGCCAATGAGGAATGAGCCAATGAGGAATGAGCCAATGAGGAATGAGCCAATGAGGAATGAGCCAATGAGGAATGAGCCAACAGGACATTCAAATAAACTAAGACAAATTTCCTTTTGGTGACAAGCTATGTAGCTTCGCATATGACATAAACCCAGTGACAATAAATTCAATGGCAATTGATTGCTCTCAGGTTACACTCCAACATCCTTTCCATACCATTGATAATCAGGGCAGCATGGGATTCAGTGCTGGCTGAATGGAAGGCTTGGAAATCACAGTTTGCATACACTGACTTTGCCAAGGTGTCTAATGCCAGTCAAAATAATGAAGATTTGTCTTTATCAACTGCCTACCCACCACAGCAGGGTCCCAGTCTCAATTGGACTTCTTGAAATAGATAGATATTTAAGGACTGCGATTTCAATGTGGATGAACGTTTGGCTAATGTCTTACATCTCAAACAGAACCACTAGAAGAAGAATGAAAGATAAAGAATAGAACAATAAATAATCCGAAGACGAATGCCAAAAATATGAAGAAGAAAGTGAGGAGGAAGAATGCAAAGAAGAAGAATGTGAAGAGGAATATTAAAGAGGAAGAATGTGAAGAGGAATATTAAAGAGGAAGAATGTGAAGAGGAATATTAAAGAGGAAGAATGTGAAGAGGAATATTAAAGAGGAAGAATGTGAAGAGGAATATTAAAGAGGAAGAATGTGAAGAGGAATATTAAAGAGGAAGAATGTGAAGAGGAATATTAAAGAGGAAGAATGTGAAGAGGAATATTAAAGAGGAAGAATGTGAAGAGGAATATTAAAGAGGAAGAATGTGAAGAGGAATATTAAAGAGGAAGAATGTGAAGAGGAATATTAAAGAGGAAGAATGTGAAGAGGAATATTAAAGAGGAAGAATGTGAAGAGGAATATTAAAGAGGAGGAATGTGAATGAGGTTGGAGATGAGTTCCATCAGAGAGGACAAGACCTCTGCTTAACAACAACAATAATAACATAAAAACATCATCCAGCTCTCTTAACACTTTGGATTATCTTCCTGCAAAAGTATCCACTCAATATTATTAACTTTTCCAGAAGAGACGAGAGCCAAGACAGTCGTTAAGTTTTTCTTAAGTTGCTTAGTTTTTAGAGATGTTAGACAGTCACGTCTAAATGCATTTCACCTGCTATACAGCCATGCTTCAGCACCTCTAGGAGACTCTTAAGAGGCACATGGAACTATCTAGACAGACACACACAGTCGTACACACATACATACATATCCTCAGCCAAACACCATCTCAGTTGATGATTTCAACTTAATACAGTTCCATAGAAGAAGTTCTATGAGCAGACATAAATTATGAGATCATGTCATATAGTATCAGACACACACTGACTATTATAAAGTACCATGGCATAAAGCCACATGAGATCACATAGGTTCAGACAAACACTGGCTATTGAGTCCTAATAGGTCCGATAGTATCAGACACAGACTGGCTAAACAGTTCGATTCACACATCTACAGACATCTTTTGACCTTAAATAACACTGTATACAGTGTATAGTAAAAATAATAATATTATTGATATACCACTTTCTAGCATATCTGGTAAACTTGAATCATGGAAAATTAAACACAAGATGTCTGCCACTAAATACCAATGACCCAGGGGAACACGAGGACATTGCACGTATACATACGAAAAATAGCATGCCACAAATCACAATATAATTGACTAATTGTGTTACGATTCAAACTGCAAGACATTGTTTAGATGGTTTTTCATAGCCAAGTAGATTATCATCATCCAAGTCTTGTCTAAAAACAAGGGAAGGTTTATTTTTAGTAAACTGAAGCAAGAAGCTAGTGGTTATCATCATCCTAAGTCAAATACTCAGTGATTCTAATATGATGATGATCATGATGATGATGATGATGATGATGATGATGATGACGACGACGACGATGATGATGATGACGCAGGTGGTTAGCACAACGTTAGTACAATGACGACAACGACGACGATGACTTCAAGGCAACTAAGAAAAGTCAACGACAACATCAATGGCACAATAGCAGACACACACACACACACTGACACAGACACACACACCAACTACAAACCAACCTACCAATGAGCAGAGGATTTTTGACCTTAAACTCCGGACCTAATCAGTAATAATCGACAACAAGATCAATTAGGTCATAATTGTCTTTCGCAACATATAATGATGCAACTGCGTATATCAATAGAGAAAAAATTATCACTGGTAGGTCTACTCTTCCCTGATAAAAGAAATCTGTGAAACAAAACCATTTCAGTTGGTAATGGAGACAGACTACTGGGCACAAACGTCAGGTGATCTAACAATCCTACCAACTGCATTGCTGTATATTATGCTGTCCATCACAGCCACTGTCCATCACAGCCACTGTCGAAAGACAGCAGCTGCAGCTGGTCTCTGTTGTGTCTTCCAAGCCTCTGACAAGACAGGATAAGCCTCACAACTGTATGGCATTCAGGCTGGCAACACATACAGCTTCTAGAATCTAGAGCAGATGCAGTCAGAGCATGTGATCTGATGCTATGTAACCACTTCTCAGTCCTGTATCTGAGAAGCAGTTGATCAAAGCAGATGACCAAAACAGATATGTCGGCCACGATTCTGTCATATAAAGATGAATTAAAAGTATCAAGGTCTTCAGCGAGATCTGTCATGCCTTCTCTGTCGCTGGACCCACTGTGTGGAGCAGTCATGTCTCGACCATCTCTGCTGGAGCCATTTAATATATTATCATTAAAATTAACATTATTATTATCATTAGAAAGGCTGGAGCTAGATAATTAGGCGCACGAAACGTCTCATCTATATCCTGATGACCATGTATGGTGTGGTGAAAGCATTTTAGCTCTTAATTTCCACTTCCATTTTTGGTAGATCTGTTTGACAGCCAATGCATTGACCACCACCAGCGTATCACTTCCAGTTGCTGGGGCAAAGGTCAGGGCCAGGGTCAGACTGTATTGGGCTGAATCTGGGTTTTGCTCCAGCTGATCTTCAGATCAAAGGCCTGGGTCTCTCTGCACCAAATTTCCAGCATCAACAGAAGCACTCCCATCACATGCCTCAGTTATCAAAAGCTGTTCACACAGTCCAAGTCAGTGAAGACCTAATCTGCAATCTGCAATCAAGTCACACAATAAACAGCGAGTTCCATGACTTTGTCCAGCAGAGTCGATATTCAAAAATGAGTCGGATATTTCACGTTCAACTGACACACAGCTAAGGTGTTGGCATTTAAGGTCAACATGAGATCCACAATTCTGGCTGGGAAATTTCACAATTTCACAATTTCAATGGTGTAGCCAGAAATTTATGATGGGGTTTTATGGCCTGGCCGGATGCCCTTCCTGACACCAACCCAACAGTATTACAGTAAATAAAAAGGGAGTAAAGTAACAATTATTAATTATTAATTATTATTATTAATTAGGGCAGAGAGCGGCAAGGCAGAAGTTGACATTCTTCGGACATGTGATGCGAGCAAACGGCCTGGAAAAGGAGATGATGCTGGCCTGCGGAGAGGGAGGAAGAAGGAGAGGATGCCCAAGAAGGAGGTGGATGGAAGAAATACACGAGAGAACGAAGATGAACTTGGAAGAACTGAGAAACGCGACGGAAGATCGTAGCAAGTGGAGAAGGTTGACCATGGCGGTCGCTAAGATTCAAAGAATCGACGGCACAAGGTGACAAGGTGAAAGTAGCAAAGGGAATAAAGTAAGAAAAACAATTGTTACTACAAACAATTGCTTTGTTTTTTAAATAATCTTTGTTGCAAGTAAAACTTGTTCAGTACCGTTTTTACTACTGTAAAAATGCCATAGTGAAACTTTTACTATAATTATTAGACAGTAGAATGTACATGTGCATATGTGACAATTATCTCATTACTGCTAATCACCAGAAGTGATTTAAAAAGTGGCAACATACAAAAGGAAAGATGATGCAGATGAGATGACCTGCTGAATACAGTCTGCAAAAGCAAGGTAACTAATTCTGTCTGAGATACTTCTTGCACAAGTTTAAATATCAATGTGCAACATAGAAGATAGTCAAGTATATACACAACCTTAGCAAGTCACATAAAACTGTAGCAAAAGATTCTGCCTGAGCTTGTGTTTTCTGATCTAATAGATATTGGAAAGTAGAAAAGTATGTAAGACAAGAAAGTCAGTGTCTGACTGTCTAAGTTATCAAAGTGTGGTTGTCGTCGTCGTACCACATGCTTTGGAATCGGTCGTTTGCTTAATCAGCTGCAGATAGAATTCATTGCAGAGGTTTTCATTCTCCATACATTTCGTTATGAGCGTCTGAACAACGACCACGAGGTCCATGTCGTCCAATGCAGCTGAAAGACAGAGAAAGCAGACAACATCGGCCTATACCAAACATACACAACGCAGAAAGCACCTCTGAGTAGGTTTCATGAGAAGTGCTATAGAAATTCTTGGAATAAATAAATGTCCTTATACACATAACTCCAACAATTGTGACAATATTGACTATTTACACAGTATTGCTTACATTATTGAAATCTAGACATTTCTAATACTTTAATTTATTTTTAGTCTACACATTGCATCTTGCACATCACAATAAACTTCTTTTATAATTCATCAGGAAATTGGATTGATATCTGAACAGACAAAAGTGTAAGCCTCATCATGTTAAAGGATAAAGAGCAATCAGAGAAAAGAGATAATAGCAATACCTTAACTAGACAAGCATTCCGTTCTTCATTACTTAGACTCCTAGTCTGGTAGAATTCTCACAACAAATTAGGATTCAAATCCTTAACGTTAGATCACCGACGGACACATCTGCATGAAGCCAGACGAGCATAACCGCCATAAGTCCATCAGTTAGGAGCAAAGTAAGTACTCAATCCCAAATGCATGCCATGTAAAAGCTTACTGGAAAGCTCAAGGCCAGTGTAGACGAGCGTTGAATTGAACATTCGAACGGCGACATCTTCGATCTCGTGAGACTGGCCAGCCAAGAGCGACGTTTTGAAGGGCATCTTGCTGAACATCCAATGGGAACATTGAGCAATTTCACTGAAGTCTTCCATTTCAAGGTCCTGGTCATGGCGCGATGAACCCGTGCAGTTGCGACCACTTATTCTAAAGAAACAAGATATGACGTGCAATGAACGAAGAGAAACGAACATTTGAACGCAGCAGAATGTCAATTGTAAAGAATTAGTGATGCAAAACTTCAAGTCATTCTATGTCGTCTCTGGAAGAGTTTGAACCTGGGTTACCATCAGCATCACCATCAGAACCTTTCCTTTTCTTCACAGTTCAATCATCATCATCAGCAATATAAACGCTCATTTGCTTCTAGTGGTCTTTACAGCACTTGAGACAAAGTAGTTGGAAATCAAAACTTTCAAGCACCAAATTAAGAGTACTCACCAATTTAGCTCAAGTGGAATTTCTTAATATCTCCCTCAAAAAACTTTAGAAGTGATATAGACCGAGTCTACCGGTACGGTTTATATTAACCTGTTATTTAATATTAACAGGCCGACCGATAATCATTTGGTGGAGAAATGTCACAACGCTTCTGCAGTTAAGTTAACTCATTAACTAATTAATCTAAATCCAATAATTGACTCATTAATCTGATGTAGTTTGGTAATCAACTTTCCATTACTTATTTACAGAGCTTGTTCTTCAAATGGATCACTGAAAGTTATCCCTTTTCCTTTGTTGATGCCTCTTGAACAATGAATGTGACTCAAGCTTTACTCTTTAGAACAGAACGACTTCACGGCTGGATAACATCGGCCATAATTGTGACACAGGGGCTCAAAACCCGTCACATGTCGGATTTTGACCTTTTGATTTAGTCATATGCTACAATGAACATGCTCTAAAATGCTTTTAACACAATGAAATTATCTTTTTTCTAACAAAAGTTGTGCTCGTTTGATTCTCTCATTAGTTTATAAGTGAAAAAATAAAATAAAATGTTACTGAATATTTGTGTCATCCAAGTCTACTGAATCCACTAAATTATTATTCTGAAATTTTTCTGGGCATTAGAGGCATATATTCTGAATCAGATAACCCAAACGGCATCAAAATCGGTTCACTACTTCGCAAATTAGGGCGAATTCACAGTCATATACTGAATTGAAGAATAAACTGCATTCTTTACCCCTCTCGCCTATTTCGGCGTCTAGCGCAATATCTAGGAAGCGACAAACGACGGGTTTCGAGCCCCTGCGTCACATATTATGATCTTCACGTTCAGCATGAGGAACTGCAGGTCTTAACAAGGGCTCCTCCCCCTTACCTGTTGAAAGCTGATCTGAGAAATCCAACTTCGACATGCTGTGGAGGTTTAACCAATCCAGTCTGGATGAGGAGCTGACGACATTTCAAAATGTTGTCGTAAAGTCTGTGCCAATTGTCAGGTACAACAAACTAGAAGAGAAGAAATGACGACTCATTAAGAACATGTCTAACAGTCTACACCGTTGCAGATTACAATTATCAACATCCAGCAATACCCATTACTTTCTAAATATCATCTATGAACGAACATCTAAAGACAACCACAGTTTTATATTTTGATTCCATAGATATATTTTTACCTATGTGAAAATTCAGAGGTCAAAACAGCAAACACACAAACATGTCACACAGCATACTTAGAATATGCAGAAACTGTCTTAGTTTCACTCTCGAAATTTGATGACTGACTCATCATATCCACAATTGGTCAAGCATGAGTCACCTTGACTCCTATTGAGAATAATAGGAAGAAGACCTGCTGCACTCTAGCTATTGATTTTCTATTTGTCTTATAGTGTCTGTGCAATGCAGTGCAACTCTTCTGCAGCCGGTTTTAAAAAGAACATACTTACTTGTAATGTAATTTGAAACTTATATAGCACTGCTCACAAAATTGACCATTCAGTAACGCTTCCAGTGACCATTCAGTAGGGCTTCCTGAGAGAAAAAATATAAGTTTTGAGACTATGACAGAAAGATGTAGGAACAGATCTAGAAACAAATGGAAACACTGAAGAGCATCGGGTGGCACTCCAGAGGGCACTCCAGAGGGCAGCAGGTGCAATGGTGGCAAATGATGAGCTGATCCTGTAGCCATATTATAGCACTGTCCAATTTTATATTTGCAATAATTAAAATCCAATATGACTTTAACCAAAACAGATTGAAGTAGGTTAACAAGGGACAAATCATGTAACTAAAAGCACAACTTGGACCTCAAAATGTATATATTAGATGAAAAGGCATAACTTGCATGAACTTGCATGAACTTGGGTGAACTTGAACATAGATAAGGTGTATACCTCAAATTGGCGCCACTCCTTTACTGGATCGTTCAACCAGGTGGCATGCTTTGGGGAGTAGCACTCAACGAGAGCAGCCAGTTCATCGAGCTCGAGGCACTCAAAGAGGAAGGTCTTCTGTCGGATCTGTGACACACTGTTCTTGAGCAGTATGATGATGTGGCATTCGCCGTGTCGCTCCTTCAGCATGATCTGCTCGATCTCCGAGTAGCTGAGGTCAAAGATGATCTTCTTCTCCTGTATGCTGATCAGTTTGAAGCCATCGTAGTTGATGGCTAGGACAGTCTCGATTCCATAAGGCCACACACCACGATAGTGAGCAAATACTTTGGTGCATCCGTAAAGAGGAAACTGGGAGACTATGGTAAGGTATTTCCTCATTGCATCAGCCATAGACTTACCCTTACCAAACCTCTGAAAAACACAAACAAAAAAACTCAGCTTGTTCAGGATTTCTTCATAACCTAAATGAAACAATTAAGCTTAAGTGGTCTAATATATGAAAAGCACATGAATTTCCACAAAAGAGACATAGAAAGAGACATAGAAAGAGATATAGAAAGAAAGAGAGACACACAGACACACACACAGACACAGACAGAGGCACAGACAGAGACAGAGAGAAAACGAGAGAGAGAAACACATATACAGACATACATACAGACAGAGACTGGTGGTGGATATTACCCTGTGAGCAGCAGCCAGTTCTTGGCACCAGTCTTTTTCTTCCGACAGCAGTACTCTTTCACACAGCATCTCCACTGGGTCCGAGTACCTTCAATGAAACGAAAGACAGACGATAATCTGTCTTCTTTGCAACTCATTTAATTAGTGGTCGTCGCAGCCTTGCCTTTAATTAAGAAGCCTTTGCTATCACAAACGCATGAATGGTGCACCTTGCCAAAGACAGATATTCTGCCTCATCAGTGCATTGCATATGTAAACAAAATTTATTAACCATGGTTTCATTTACATGTCACACTGACATCTACTGTTCCCACAGTATGCCCGGGCACACAAACCATTAATTATTATTGTAACTGCAGACCACAAATTTCTCAAACGCTGAGCACAAGGCATCAGCTTATTCATAGGCACAGCATCAAAGTCAGAGGCATTTTCCAAAGAGCAGTCAAATGGAGGAATGTGAATTGAAACATTGGTCTTTGGTGGATGTTGACTTTTAATCAATGTGGGTCTTTCAGTGTTGATTGATTACTAACGTTTGTCTTTTCTTGATTGACAACTCTCAAAACTTCACAGATGACCAATCATCTTCAAAGCATGTGAACATGTAAGGCAGAGATTCTCAACCGGTGTGTCGCAACACAGTAGTGTGTCACGAAGCGACTGGTGGTGTGTTGCGTAAAATGGTGTGTCGTTGGTGTGTCGCAAAGAATTGATGCGTCGCGAATTCTCACAGCCTATATCTGTCATTCCTGCATTATACAGACTTGTTCACTTTAGCAGTTTGGCAGGTGTAGGTTGTGAGAGTATATTCGTAGCATTTCATTTATCTATTCCGTTTGATCGCAATCGGGAGCAGCCTTATTAGCCAACGTACAATCCATATGTAAGCCTACATGTGGTACCGTTGTAAGACGTTAGCAAGCGCACTGACTGCACTTTTTCCTAATGCTGTAACCTTCGAAAGTAGTGGGGAAAATTAGCATAAACCAAAAAAAATTGTGATTTCAAAACTGATGGCGCGTAATGGTTGGATGTGCCCTCTTAATTAGCTGTTTGCATATTCAGAGCGTGACAATATACCACATAAGGAAGGTGGACAAAGTCCAGAAACCCAGAAGTCCCAATGGCCCAAGTTTTTAACTAAAAATTACCTGTAGCCCAAGCCTACTTTTCCCAGTTTTCCATTTCAATAATTTGATGTTTTGAAAAGCGTTTAGTTTCGGTTGTGCTTAGCTACCCTTATCTCATGTTTTCTTGCTTTGCCTTGAGCTATTAGAGTGGCTTGGACTATATTTAATTTAATATTTCATGCTCTTCTTGTACCTAAAACAGTTTTAAATAACTCCTATTATGCTATTTTCATACGTTAACTAGTGTCATTAACTGGTAAGGAGTAAGGACCCAAGGTTAAATTGTCTCAAGGGACATCTGGCTAGGTTGTTACGCAATTGTAGGCTGCGTGTTGCACTCACGAAGCCTGTGGATCCTCGGCTTACGATGATCCAAAGAAAATCCAGGAGCAAAAATCCATTAACTGTTAGGTCAAACAATAAACACCGAGTCATAAAATGATGTAGAATCGTAAATTTAGATCAGTGGAATTTAGAATTTTAGAATAATTAAATTAGAAACTAGAACGCATTCAGCATCAACATTTCATTCATAATTTTTTTTAACAATTTCAAATGTATAACCCGGCCTAATTTAGTTTTTTAAAACAATATTCACATGACGATTGCGTGGTGTATCGCCAAAGTTGGTTGCAAGCTTAGGTGTGTCGTGCGTGTAAAAAGGTTGAGAACCTCTGATGTAAGGAAACGCTTTCCTGTGACTTAAAGAGAGAGCTGTGATAAACGCCTCCCAATCAATGAACGTACCCCCAACCAATCGATACCAGCACACAGTCTTCAAAATCAGCTAATTGACGAGCAGCAGCAGTAGATGCAGCATCTCTTTACCTGGATAGCTTTCCGTCATCATAAGTGCCGTAGTCGGCCTGTGCCTGCAACCCGGCCAAGTGCAGAGCAGTTGACAATGGCGCCTGAAATTCGTCCAGCTGAAATCCCCAATAAACAACATTAAATAATAAAATTCACATGCAATCAAAATAATTTCGTATGCAACTCCATAACCATGTTAACTCCAAGAGGCTGCCATGGAAATCACGTTCAAGCAGACTTAATTTTATATCCCCTCCCCTGAATGATGGCAGGAGGTCAGACCACACCATAAGTACCTCATCTTGTCTCCATAGGGTACAGTCAGTGTTCACACTTCATAGCCATGAAGAAACAGGGCAAACCAGCGGAACAAAGTCAGCTGAAATCCGGAAACATCTACCTGTCCTGGTTGTGCTTTAAACAAGAGCTGGAATGATTAAAATAATTTTAAGTGATTAATGTTCCAAATTTAATCACAATTTTTCGATGAAATTCAATTAATTTTTTGTCTGTGTTACGTAAAGCATGAAAAACTGTGAAAAGTGTAGTCACTCAGTCGGCTACTACTTTCTTTGTACAAAAAACTCAATCAAATTGTTTTTGCAATGCAAACAATCCACTTTGTCATCATCTCAGATTTTTCGATCAGTTGTTGCCTCAAACGCAAAATGTTTGGCTTAATTTTTCTCTCAAAAGTTCTGTTGTTTACTTTACTGCTTGAAATTATGAATTTAGTAAAAAAAATTAAAAAAATTAATAAAACAACCCAAAAATTAATAAATTCAAATTTTTAATGATTAATCGATTAAGTAATCATAAAATCCACAGCTCTTATTTAAACTATTAACCACTAATTGTTAATTATTTTTCACTGGTCGTACAGCCCTGTTACACTGTTACACTGCGCTTAGTGACCAAGGGCCACTCCACTCTGTTCCCGAAGAATTTCAGAACTGTCAAATTTAGCCGTGGTTGGGCTGGAAGTGCTTCTGAGTAGCCTACCATGAAGAGGCGCCATGCAAAAACTTCGTAAATAATAATAATAATAGTAATGATTATAATAATAATAAATATTAACAACCAGAATGCAAAATACAAGATGTCTGTACACAACACGATACAATCTGAAACAGAACTCCGCTGTGTAACTCTGCGGAAAAAGGTGGAACCTAATGTGACCACAGTTAAACTTTGATGTACTTGTTGTTCACTGGCTACCTCCCTTAGCAACTACTGACTCCATAATAAATATTCTGGGGAAACTTGTGGTGTCATATCCATCAAACATTGTACATTTGGCGTCAGTTCCACTAATAGAGACAAGACATTCAAGCCTCAATATGCTGCAGCCTGCACACTTTTGTGCACAGCCTGTACATCTCATCAGACGTAGATATGCTTAAATTGGCTAAACTGACGAACTGAACCACAAAAATAACTGAAGTTTATTTACTGTCAGGTATTGATGGACTCGAAAAGAAGTTTAACTGCAACCACGTTTCACCTACTTTGAAGCATAGTCTAACTAGTAGCTAGAAACCAGCTTTATAAAGTAGTTAACTACTCATGTAGCTACTGTTGCTCATCCCAGCTCATTTGGAGCGCCTCTGAGTAGTTTTTTTCTTGAAGGAGCACTATGTATAAATGTCCGAATGAATGAAACCCATGTGATCATGAAATGAGTTGCAGGATGGCAGATGCGACTTTAAGTAAAGTAAGTAGGCTACTCAATCCTCGCTATTTACTATTGACTATTAATCTTCGCCTTAAAATAACACCATACAACACGTCATGTAACATTCGTCAAGCAATGCTCAGTGTTGCATGCTCAAAGCACATCTATTAAAATGTCTGACATTCATGAAAGAAAGACAAAACATTTCAAAACAATAGACTGAAAACACACATGTCACTGACAGCAAATCGGTTGCAATGTCTGAATAGAGATGTCAGGCCATACTGACAGACTATATTTGATGCAGCTTTGGAGAAGTTGGAGAGATTTGCCAAAATTTCATTAGAAAAACAACTGCAAACAGTTGTTTCCATCTAGCTCATGAATTTCTTTCCAATTTTTAACTGTTCAGCTGCAGCTTTCTAGTAATGACGAACTATAAATTAGAATTATATTAATTTGAGATGACCAGTCTATAACCACAAAGACAACCTAAGAAAATGAAGTCGAGAAACTAGTCCTTGCTGATATGCGGAGGTTGTATGTGAAGAGCGGCCATATCATCGTCGTCGTCGTCATCATCATCATAATCACTCCATCCTTCTATGACTTAATCCATGAAATCCTGAGGTCATCCATCTGATATTCCTTCATACAGCCATTGAACACAGAAACGTCCCCATCAACCTGCACCACTATAACTTCAGCTTTTTCACTCGGCAATAAATTAAATTAAATTCTGCTCAAATTCTTTACTTTTTTCATAGACCTGGTTTCATCTGCAGACAACATTCATCAACTGAAAGCACAAGGTCACTAAGGACCATTTGGAAACTCCTCAAAAATGTTAGAACTACACAACTGGATAGCTTAATTTAACTTAAAGCAGGGACTTCCAGCAGCCAAACGTTTCTGTTGCACTGCTAGCCATACTCGCATGAATGACGTAGTGCACTGCTAGCCATACTCACATGAATGACGTAGTGCACTGCTAGCCATACTCACATGAATGACGTAGTGCACGTTAACCATACTCACATGAATGACATAGTGCACTGTTAACCATACTCACATGAATGACATAGTGCACTGTTAACCATACTCACATGAATGACATAGTGCACTGTTAACCATACTCACATGAATGACATAGTGCACTGTTAACCATACTCACATGAATGACGTAGTGCACTGCTTGGGCGTAGAGAAGTCGCAGTTCCACCAAGTCGTCACCAATCTCGCTAACTCGCTGGCAGAAGCGTTTGCAGAGCACGAGTTTTCCGTACGTTTGAACCGGAATCTTTGGCGATCCCTTCTTTGGTGTTCCGATCGTTGTCACAATCCTCTGCTTCCTGATCAAAGAAGGAAGTCAAGTCTTGCGTTATATGAAACACAAAAACTATGAAAGACCAAGGTCATCAAGAAATGCTGCTCTCTCTCTCTCTCTCTGTCTGTCTCTCTCTCTGTCTCTCTCTCTCTCTCTGTCTCACTCTGTCTCTGTCTCCCTCCCGCTCTCTGCATTATACCCACAGTCTTTTTCTCTCTGTATTTCTGTCTCTCTGCGAGCGTCAACTCGTTTGTATCTTTCCTGACTGTATGTATATCTGCATGTATTCTAATCTGTCCGGCTTTAGATGAGTTTCCATAGTCCCTGCTTTCTGTTTCTACAAACGCAAGTCAAAGGCCGATGAGAAAAAGTGTCACAGTTACGAATACAGTTAATAGAATGTCACAATTTACATTTCTGCCAGACATCTGACAATGTCTGGAATTCCGTCAGCATCCAATCGATTGCCTTCTCCCCATTATGTGCCTCAGTTAAACATCCCAGTAGAAACAACCCAGTAGAAATAACCCAGTAGAAACAACCCAGTAGAAACATCCCAGTAGAAACCCATTGCGTTGGATGACTGCCTTGTCTGGTGTTACATAAAGAATGCCATGAAGTTATCCAACCACATCTCTAACCTGAAGCTCTTTGAAGCCAACAGTCACAATTTAAATTTTTAAAAACAATTCTTCTACATATTCTTTTGCTACTTTTGAGAAAGCAACAAAGAAAAGTAAACTGCAATAGTGAAATGTGACAATGTGTGGAACAACCAGTGCCACTACTAGGCCTCCATTGTTAGATCAGCCAGTCAGTCAGTGCATATAGTAACTGGAACTGTGCCAAAATAAAAACAAAGAACTATGCTGGTGATACTTTGTGAAGATAGTGTAAGGTAGGGTAATGCAATCGTAATACAATCATGGTGCCTTATCATTTACATTGCATTGTATATGTGACTGTCAGGCAGGAGACAGAAAACAGTAGCCAGACTGATAAGTGCTGACATAATTATGTGAATAGGAACACATTAAAAAAGTTCTAATACTTAGCAATAGAATGAAACAAACTTAGGCATCATATATATCACGCAAAATTGATAAGATACTGACAACCAACAAACATTATTCATGTGCAAGTTATTCGTCAAAAGAAATATGGCACAGCACCATACAATACAATTTCTCAAAGAAATACACGTTTTAAAAAACCTGCAAATAACCTAACCAGATAAAGTTTATTGCCTAATGAAGAAAGGGTGTGTTTAGGTAGAACTAGTCACTCTCTCAGTGGACCATCTCTGGTCAACTCTTCCATTGTTCTCTTCTCAGACAACAATTGAACAGAACTGGACAGAGGTTTGATTGACAGGAGAAGACACTGAACCAGAAAACGAAAATCATGGAAGATCAAGAGAACCATACCAGAGGAAGACAAGCTGGAAGAAACAGAGACTAGGGCAGATGGACAGACAAACAAAGGCAGACAGACAGACAGACGAAGACAGACGGATAGACGAAAGAAGGCAGACGGATATACAAACCAAGGCAGACGGATAGACGAACGAAGGCAGACGGATATACAAACCAAGGCAGACGGATAGACAAACGGAGGCAGATGGATAGACAAACGAAGCCAGGCAGACAATGGTTGAGGAAGGAAGGATGACTGGGTGATAGTATGAAAAAGGAATTGCAGAAGGATGGATTAGGTGGACAGTGATTGATGGAAGGCAGAACAGAGCGGGAGGAGGAGGAGGGAGGCCGGGATGATCGACTGCCCGAGGGATAAAGGAAACGACGGGAAGAAAGGAAGAAGACAAAACATTGGGCAGACAGTGGTAAGAGAAATCTGGTACCAAAGCTATTAAGGAACAGGAGAACAAATGAAAAAGCAAACATGTACCCGTATATGAACGACCTAATTCATAAATGATGAACTCAGGTATCCCTAACTTGAATATAAAATGAACGAACAAACGAATGAATAAGTGAGCAAATATTTGAAACAATTACAAACATATTATTAAATGCAAATGCACTTGATTTATACGACAAGTGTACTGCCTCAAAATAATTGTTAAAATGCTTGATCCTTCACCACTGCTCCTCCCTTTGACATAAATTTGGGTGGCACACAAAGTTACATGTCGAAGCACATTAAAGAGAAAGAAAGAAAACTATACATGTCATATATATATATATATATATATATATAATACGTATATAATAATATAATAATAATATATTATATATATGATTAAATGAAATCACTGAATTGATAAACCAAATGCGAAAAGAGTGACCAACCGAATGATCAACAAATAAACTGAGATGATAAAGAGTCGGATAAACTTTTCGACCAAATCAAATGAACTTGAAAAGGATTTTCAGAGCAGACGGAATGGAATGAAGGACATCGATTATACCCCAATTTTTTTCAAAAATAATTGAGGGAGAGTGAAGAGGAAGAAGAAGAAAGAGGAGAAGGAGGAAGAGGAGAAGAAGGAGGAGGAGGAGGAGGCGAGGAGGCGATGATGGATTCCGAGCAGAAGAGAAGAATCCGATGAGTCAGACAGACGCAGCTGGACAAGTCAAAGTTGGTCGGAGGATGAGGCAAGTAAGTAAGACAGTCAGTCAGTAAGGCAGGCAGCTGTGGTGGAGAATTGCAGCAGCATGAGAGGTAAGAGGAACAGGAGGAGCAGAGAAACGTGGAAGAAGGAAGAGGAAGCATAACAGGAGAAAGAACAATGTGAAGAACTGGCGCAAGGTAGTGTTGGCAAAACTGCTGCCGTGGTGACAAAAGCCAACTAATTACCTAACTAATTAAAACTGCATCAGACAGCAAGCAGTCAGTGAGCAGCTTCAACAGCAGCAGCATCGAACAACCAATGGGTGGAGGAGAGGGAAGGGAGGGGCGGGGTGGGAAGAGATGAGGAGAAGAGGGGAGGTGGGATGAATGGCAGGTATGCACTGGCTGCCATCCAAATCAAAGATCAACTCTTCCCTCGTTTCCTCCATATCCCACTCTCTCCCCTTCTGCTCTAATCCAAATTCATGGTGCTTCAGTCTGTACCTACCTGCTCTGTCTGTCTCTGTATCTCTCTCTTAATGTCTGTCTGTCTCCCTCTCTCATAGCCAGTACCGGTATTTATCTGACACATAGCATCCATTTCTCCAAAACACAACTTGAACGTTTATAATTCATTTTCCTCATTCTAAACCTCTCTCCTGCAATTCTCCATTGCTCCCTGTTTACAACATATCTTAATAGTTCACTATTTCCCTAAAATCGTCCCTTCTATTCCCCCCCTATTCCTCCACCCCTTCTTGGGTACCTTTAGTCCGTCCTTCTTTCCTTCCTCCTCCTCCTCCCCATCCTGCCTTCTTTCTGCCCCTAAAGGCCAATGTTCAGAATTTTACTCAATTAATAAATAGGCAGAATGGACGTCAACCAAATGGACGTTAATTACTTAAAGCTCCACCTAGCGCTACCTAGTCACCACGGCAGACAAGCAGACGCTGACGGCGGCAGTGGCAGCGGGTTCAGCTGAGTCCATTGAGGAGGAGGAGGAGGAGGAGGAGGAGGAGGAGGAGGAGGAGGAGAAGGTGGAGGAGAAGATGGAGGAGGAAGAGGAGGAGGAGGAGGAGGAGGAGGAGAAGGTGGAGGAGAAGATGGAGGAGGAAGAGGAGGAGGAGGAGAAAGAGAAGGTGGAGGAGGAAGAGAAGGTGGAGGAGGAGGAGAAAATGGAGGAGGTGAGGGAGGAGGAGGAGGAGAAGGAGGAAGAGAAGGATGACCTCTTTGATTTTCCTACGGATGGACCAAACACTGACACCGGGCTTCCAAAAATAGTCCACCGCGCACAAGTCAGTCAAATCTCATCTCATGCATACACAATACATATACTACACATATCGTGCACACACGTACTACAGGCATCAGCATGTATATATTATATATATATATATATATATATATATGTTATATGTATATTTTTTACCCGAGGTATAAATAATCCCTCGGAATTTATAGAAATTATTTTAGGAGTAAAAAATGAATCTCTAAGAAATCAGACGTCGTCCACGGTTTCACAACCATCCTGAAATGTGCCTCTGAATGCAGTATATATATATAATATATATATAATATATATATATATATATATATATATATATATATGTTCTCTATCTGTAAATACATACACACATGTGCGTGTTGATGGTGAATAATATTATGTTTTCATAATTTACACGAATGTATAAATGTATACAGAGGAATATGTCACACGAGGAGTGAAAAGAATAAATATTTTCTACTTGAGGCCAAAGATAGCAATGCATTAAATAATATCACAGCCAGGAAAGAAGAGCCACTGTCAAAGGGTTAACTAGACTGTCAATACACTGCCAGTGTGGTTGCCTGTCTTTCTGTCTGTCTCTCTCTCTGTCCTAATCTAATCAAGTGGATCAGTCTCATTGCCAATCAGTCTCACTTAGACTAATGTCTATTTCCATCTGTCTGATTTCATTAACTATTTGACTTTCTTCTTTCTTCAACTGACTAATCCCATCTAATTTCGTAATTTTCATAACATAACGGTAGGTCTAATAATACCGTAGATAGATACGTAAATGTTTTGAAATACGGTGGAAGAGGCAAACGACCTGTACTAGAAACGCAGTCGAAACCAGTGGAGATTCAAATTTTACGACTGTAATGACCTCATAGCGATTGAACCAGAAAGTGAGAATCATTGTCTCTCTTTAAATAGGAGAGTCTTAAATCTAATAAAACAATTAATTCAGTCTGGTGGGTTGAATAGCTGAGCACTCTGTTGAAAGGCAGAGAATAGATTAATTACAAATGAGCTTAAGCTTTAGTCAGAGTTTTCCTGTGACACAGCAGTTCTGAATGCAGCTTCGTCTAGCAAGGTCTAGACAAACCATTGATCAGTGAATTGCAACAGTGAGACAGGTAATTTAGCATTCTCGACATAATTCCAGACACCAGTGTGTCAGTGGATTGTGGAAGAATCTGACAGGTTCAATAAGTCTCACCATTATCCTATCAATAGACAGACGGTCTAAAAACACTGAATCCTAACAAATTCATTTAATAAAATCCTTTCAACTGAACCCAATCCGATTCATAAGGATGAAGAAGAGGAGGAGGAGGAGGAGGAGGAGGGGGAGAGGAGGAGGAGGAGGAGAGGAGAAAGAAGAAGAAGAAGAAGACATCACCTGATGCTATAGATGTAGCACAAATGAGACTCACATAATATTCGGTCCCATTGTTTCCTTAAAAACGAGGAATAAACCTTTCATCCTATCTGCCTCTGTCTGTCATCTTTTCTGATTTAATAATAAGCTCTGTATCTATCATGCAGACAGCAAAAAGCCCACAGACGGTTGCCGTGAGGCTAATAGGCAGACAGGCAGGCAGGCACGTAGGCAGGCAGAGAGGCAGACAGACAGGTGGGAATAAACAACTGGTGCACAAGTAGTGACAATGATGACTTTGAAAGTGACAGATAAAATCGACGATGACCTTGAGTAAAGCGACGTCAACAAAACAACAGAAGCATGAAAGACATCGACAGACAATGCAGCAGCAAAGGCAGTCACAAAATCAAGACAATGCTTGAGCATCGTCATCATCTGCATCTGTAATACAACAACAGCGCCACCAGCATCTTGCACCACTATGGGTTTCCGTGGCAACACATATACAGAGTAAGCAGCAACTGAGGTGATGAGGAGATATTCAATAATCAATCAACGACTTTTTGTCATCGATGGAAAGGTCATCTGATGCACGATGATGTCACAGATGATGTCACACAGACACGCACACACACATACATACAGACACACATACACACATACATACACACACATACATACACACATACATCAAAATGAACTCTGCCTCTGACATTGAAAATATTTTCCTTTTCTGCTGGAACCATCTGCAAATGCCATTCATATGTGGACGCAAGAAGCCATAGAATAACCTGCTAAATCACGTCACAACAGAAATGCTACAGCTAAATGTATATACATATATTATATATACACACATATATATATCTATATAAATAAAAATGTAAAAAGTTACCGTTTGTTACATCGGTTCTCGGAGAGTTCCGAACCGATTGCTTTGAAAATTTTCGCAAACCGTTCCATTCGAACACCTCCGGGTTTTTTTTATGCCTTTTGGGGAAAAGCGCAATCTTTTCGACCAAAAAACACAACTTTTAATTCCACTTTCACGCGTCCGTCCATTTGCATTCCAATGAGGCCGCGCCGTCCATTTGCATTCCAAGGCCGTGCATACCGTCAACTTCCCGTCAAGTGTTTCTGTAGCGCATTTATATGTAACTGTCGGTTTTCAAATTTTCAAACAACGTTCGAACGGACGGGTTTTATATGCTTTTTTAGAAAAAACACAACGCGTGTATGCGTATGTGTGTGTTTTTTTTTATCCGCGCGTATTCTTATATAGCGCATATATCTATGTAGCTGTAGGGAAAGGAGGGGTGAGGGAGGAACGGAGGGGTGAAGGAGGAAGGAAGAGGGAGGGAGGGAGGGAGGGAGGGAGGGTGAGGGAGGGAGGGAGGGAGGGTGAGGGAGGGAGGGAGGGAGGGAGGGAGGGAGGGTGAGGGAGGGAGGGAGGGTGAGGGAGGGAGCGGGAGAGAGGGAGGGAGGGAGGGAGGGAGGGAGGGAGGGAGGGAGGGAGGGAGGGAGGGAGGGAGGGAGGGAGGGAGGGAGGGAGGGAGGGAGGGAGGGAGGGAGGGAGGGACGGAGGGACGGAGGGAGGGAAGGAAGGAGGGAGGGAGGGAGGGAGGGAGGGAGGGAGGGACGGAGCGGGAGAGAGGGAGGGAGGGACGGAGGGAGGGAGGGAGGCAGGTAGGGGAAGGGAGGTAGGGAGGGAGGGATGGACGGTCTTTTCAGCCACAGCAACGCGTGGCCGGGTACAGCTAGTAATATATATATAATGATGATGGTGATTGAAACATTGGTGGAAACATTCAGAACCAGATCTATGGTAACAGAGCTCCACAGAAACAATTGAATTCCCAGCATCCATCAGCAAACAGTCCTCATGGGTCAGCTGCCATAATGCCATATTGGGATTGCATTGTGTACTCACGACTCATGATCAGGCAAGAATGCATGCGATTCAAGCTCCACACACTTCAGATGAACTATTCGCCATTCTGCTCACCATCTAAGGTTCAGTGACGAGGAGATGAGGGGTGGCAGTGGACCTTGAGACTTGGGGCACTCATCTTCATACCCCATTGTAGTGGTTTCAGCCAGAGGCTCGAATTGACTCTCTTGCTCACTTCGCTTCGACATATACATGCTAGACATTCCTTAAAGAATGAAATCGTTCTTCACAGCCTCACAGGGCGTACCATCGATCAAAGAGCCAGCTGGATGGGAAAGACCAGATGGTCGAACCCTCATTCCATGGAAAAGCGAGCACTCTCTGATTTATGATGTGACCATTGTCGAAACTCTCACACCATTGTACCTGGCTGAGACTTCTGCAATGGCGTGTGGGATTGCAGAAATAGATGCTGCTAGAAATA
The DNA here is from genome assembly GCA_949752735.1 of Lumbricus terrestris. Taxonomy (NCBI): domain Eukaryota; kingdom Metazoa; phylum Annelida; class Clitellata; order Crassiclitellata; family Lumbricidae; genus Lumbricus; species Lumbricus terrestris. The sequence goes on from OX457048.1 coordinate 19,546,028, forward strand.
AGCATAAATACTCTAAGCTCCAGGCTTCACAAAAGTTGTGCTAGAAATGCTGGGACCTATGGGAGGCTATGGACCAGGTAGACCTGTCCTTCATCATGGAACTTGGTCAACAGTTGTCTTGTTTAACAGAAGACCTGAATGAAATCGTCTTCTTGTTCGAAAAGATCTCAGTCACATTCCAGTGAGTCAGCACCATCGCATGCCATCGCACGATGATGCCGTAGAACTCTGTCTTTAGAGGACAAATGTAATGATAATAATAGTAAAAATAATCTTCATTTAATTGCAAACTGACGCAATGCAGCATGATTACAATTCATAGTAAGAGTGGAAGATAAAAAGTTATATTACAGGAGTTGAATTGAACTGTTGGCAGCCATGCAAGACGCTCATCACGTCCTACGACTCAATTTACCAACACCATCTGCTGAATGGAAGGTTGAGTGGATGCTTGGGATGGTAGCAGCAGGAAGCAATCCCACATCTGTGCGTTCTTCTTCGTGCCAGAGTATTTATCATTGCCATAAACCGTGTCTAAATATATATGCAAAACAGGAGCCATAGGATCAACGTCTGCCAAATCACTTTACAACAATAATCTCAGTCGGACTGGTTGCCAATACGAGTTTCAAACAGAAAGAATATTTTTCTGTTTTTTCAATCAGCCACCAGTCGACTACATCATGTGCATCCAACCAGGCGCCTCTTCTTCTTCTTCTGCGTCTGCCACACTCTCAAGACGACGACCAGTGCTGCTGCTGCCACCGTCGTCGTCGTCTGCATTTAGCCTCCAGCTTCACAACACTAAATTCTTTGTGACTTTTTAGCCAAGATACAGGATCTTCCAACAAATGAAAACAATTCCCACTTACTTCCTCTTCTTCCTCCTCCTCCACCATCTCTGCTTCCGTCATTGCCCTCCCATCTGCCTCCTCTCCACTCAATTCTCCCTATCTTGATTTGCCTTCCGGTGCGGAACTGCTACTCAGTTTTATAGACAGCCTTTCCTGCAGCAGAGTGAAAGCATAGAAGAAGCACTCAGAGTCAAGCTCCTTATTGTAGTCAGTCAATTGTCTGAGTCTCTTGTAGCCGAGTGGTCACCGCCAGCGATTCTACCTCACCATCTAATGCCAAGAGTATTCTTCTGCTACAACATGGTCTTCTCTTTATTTATATTCAACGATCCTTTGGTTACAGTAATCACTGACAATCTTTCCAATGGCTACAGATAGCAAAGTCACACTAAAAAATTACTCTCGCATCATATACCAGAATACGCATGTGAGCTTGTCAGATGCAAATAAAGGCTACTTACCTACCTACCTACCTACTTACTTACTTACTTACATACTTACTTCTTTGATGTCAATATAGCATATAATATCACATGACATGATCCTACAAACTCATCAAACGACACCTCCTGCTCACCACTCCACAGGTCTTTAACTCAACACTGAAACACTGCTCCTCACAACATCCTACCAGGATTTTTCCACTTCTTCTCCCTCTCTCGCTACTCTAAATCGCACCAACCTAAACTGTCTGACTTTTGGATCTTGACCCTCCCAACTTATGAATCTTGACCCTCCTGAGTCCTGACCTTTGGATCTTGACCCTCCTAACTGTTTGATCTTCTCTCTACCTATCAATTATGTTTTGACTAAGCATGACTTCGCTATTTAGGTGCGGTAGAAAGTTTGAGATTGTGATTACAATTACAACATTCAAACTCGACCTTAGAGGCACTGCCAGCAAGCTGCATTCTTGGCATGCTCCACAAACTGAAAATTCATATACAGTTTGTATACAATTCGTATACAATTCGTATACAGTTCGTATACAATTCGTATACAACTCGTATACAATTCGTATGCACTCATTTTTTTACTGCTCTTTCTTGTCGCCTGCCAAATAATTATTTCATATTTCCTGATCATAACCAATCTTCTGATCCAACTGCAATGCAGAACAACAAACATATCAAGTGTCTGCAGTTGAACAACCATCATAACAGAAATTGTGGGGGAAAGACCGCATTGAGGGAGATGGTTGGTTTAATACAAAGAACTCACATAATAATGCTGACACACATCAACCACAAAGTTAATAACGTGGTATCGCTAGCATATCAAACTAACGGATAATATATATCATAGCTTTTGTGGCAATTTTTATATATTATTTTGCATTTCCTATTTTATTTTCACATTGCATTACGGTGCACCTGCACTTTTCACAGAATTTCTAATGAGCGCGGAGCAACATGATGACAAGACATTAAAGCTACTTGAGTGTGATTACCATATAAAAGTACAAGGTCAAATGGCTCATCATGCATGGTATGGTCTGGCTGCACATTTAACCTTCTCACCAGACAGCAGTTCATGGCTGCAGAACCTTGCAGTAGCAATCAACTGGGTCGGCTAAAAGACAGCTTGGCTTTTAAATGGCCAGACGATGGCTTAACAGGTCGTCGTCGTCGTCATCCGTGATAATCTACGTGCAACACCCACCATCCCCACCCACCCCTCCCCCACCCGCACTCAGGAAAGCCAAGGCCAGACATGCTGTAGGAAAGAGTTTTATGAGCAAATGCTTTTCAAAGTCAGCACTTGCCCTGTTGCTGCTGCTGCTGTTGCTGCTGCTGTCGTTGCTGCTGTTGCTGCCGTTGTTGCTGCTGCTGCTGTTGCTGCTGCTGCTATTGCTGTTGCTGCCGTTGTTGCTGCTGCTGCTGCTGTCATTGCTGCTGTTGCTGCCATTGTTGCTGCTGCTGCTGTTGTTGCTGTTGTTGCTGTCGTTGTTGCTGCTGCTGTTGCTGCTGCTGCTATTGCTGCTGCTGTTGCTGCTGTCGTTGTTGCTGTTGTTGTTGCTGCTGCTGCTGTTGTTGTTGCTCTGACCAATGCATCGTTGTCCTTCATGCTTCTTAGCAGGACGACCCATAGCAAGTGGATGGCCTCTTGGGACGACCGATGAATTGCCCAATAAAGTGCCCTAGTTTACGACAGGAGTATTGAACTGTGCCTGTCTGTCTCCTTCTATCTGTCTTTCTATGCATTGCTTCTGTCTCTCTGTCGTATCTCTGTCCATTCCTTCCTCCCTCTCTCTCCCCCTCTTTCTCTCTCCGATATCCTATGATGGAACGAATCAGATTAGTAGCAAATACTAGCAATTCATATCATGCTGTCAAAATGCAAAAGGCTACACACAGAAGCAGTTTTTGATGATTACACAAATGTGGACTTAGGTCCAGGGACTGTGAATTAACTTGAAGGTCTGTTTGATATAACCCTAAGATACACTTTTGCTAGCAACATAGTTTGATTGGAAGCCGTTTAGCATCCAGGAGCTCCTTCAAATTCAAACTTGAAGTCAATAACGACATTGAAGACATTAAGAAACTGATATTAGACAAAAATAATCTTGCACAACTAAGACTGAAGACATTTCACAGCAAGGAGGAATTCTGATGAAGATGAGACAATAACCCAGTTAAAGACAATAGTTCTGATGAAGATGAGACAATGACCCAGTTAAAGACAATAGTTCTGATGAAGATGAGACAATGACCCAGTTAAAGACAATAGTTCTGATGAAGATGAGACAATGACCCAGTTAAAGACAATAGTTCTGATGAAGATGAGACAATGACCCAGTTAAAGACAATAGTTCTTGCAACACCTTTATCAACAGCCGCTATTTCTTCTTCAGCTCAGAGATAATTAGATTCATTGGCTGAAGCAGAAACTGGACGAGGCCTGTCTCTTCTGACGATGGCCAGACGACGACAGTTCAGCAAAAGACGCACTTCACAATTGACAAGCGAGGTAGCGATTAAAATGCAGCAGCACACACAATGAAGATGATGGTATAGATGATAATGAAGATGTTACTTAAATGGGAGGGAGTATCAAGGCAAAAATTAATTAAATCCCCTGCAAAGCTGGGATGAAAGTGCACCGAAGCCGCACCACTACGCATGAATCAAGATTCTCTCAGCATAATTCAATTAACGAAGAGCCACAGGGAGGGCCACCTGAATCGATTCCAAAACGTCCAACCTCGTGATTTGATTATGAAGAAATAGGATCCAGTTTACACAGAATGGCAGACGACAGGAGAGGAAGAAGAAGAATCACAGACGATGGAAAAGACGAAGAAGCATCTGGAAAACTAGCCAGATGGAAAAGAAAGAAATAGCGTCGGCTGAAATTGGTAAAAATCAATTTCTCACTTCATCTCTATTTCCCAGAAAAAATAGAAGTTCAGGCAGAACACACAAAAGGTCATCGAGAAGCTGAGAGAATACAGACATCTCTAGAACAGTCGAAATACAAAGTGCTTTCTAAATTTCAGCATCCATTCTGGCAGGCTTACACCACAAAACTGGTCTACTACTTATAAATGCAAACCCCTGCAGCACATATTCAATAACACATAGCATACATAAATCCTAATTTACAAGGAAACCTTAGCATCGCTGTGGTGACCCAACCATCCAGTTTAGTTCTTAATGGGATACATTCTTGACAACAGAAGGAAATGATCCTGACACAAACAAAAACAGGGTTCCAAGAACAAACAGCTACTCCAAATGACTATGGAGTCTACAGAACCTAGATGCACTTTGCCAGTTGTGACTGCAACCGTAATTGTAACTTGATTTGTATGGCATCCAACATAAATTGTCATGAGATTTGTATGGCATCCAAAGAAAGCTACATTGTAGGGTCTTCTCAGCAAAAACAAATCTGGTAGGCAGGCATGGTAAAGTTCGGTTGCAGGTGACAAGACTCAATGGAAACACACACACACACATGTGTAAACAGCTAGACTGCCATGGTATATACTATATAGTGCTTAGAATTGCAGCAACAAGAAATGCAACAGGAAGAAGGCAGCAAAGACAGGAATTGTGCAACATGTCACATTGTATCACATAGCATAGTGCTGCCCAACCTGTGACCCGTGGGTCACTGATTTTAAGTGGTCCTCCTAAGCTAGTGAAATTTTTCAAATTTGTGAAAATGAAGAAAAACAAATCGCTGACCAATCGCTGACGTAGAAAATCATTCTAACTGATGTACCATTGCACTTCAATAAATTAACTCATTGCAGGGCAATAATTATCACTGCCTTCTAACAAGACACTCACTCTGAAAATCTATTTCGGCTCTAATACAAAAAGCAAGACTACTGCATTTGATATTGCTCTCTTCCAAAGGAAAGAAGTTCACAGCCATTGTGAGTAAACAACTTACTGAAGGTCGCAACAGAGCAATTGACCCCAGAAGTGGATGCTGAAACCCATACTATATCTGTTAAAATCCATCCATGTCAAAATCCATCATGACCACGACCACCAAGTAAAATACTCTTAGTACGTGCATTCATCGTCATCATCTATGCTAATTACTGAAATGAGATTAGCAAAAGACATAGACAACAGCTCCTTTTCTGTATGCCTCTCTAGCAAGCAGCAGCAGCAGCAGCAGCAGCAGCAGAGGGACAACACTTGCTAAGTAACAATACCATCAACTTTCCTTATTAACAGAGCACACACCATTCAGCAACAAACTGTTCGTCTTGCATGATGCAAAAGAGTTTGAACAGACGCATTACTAGTCACTTACAATGGCACCAGTCCTAATAAGGTAAGGAAACCATTCCCTTTGCATATTAATCATGATCTAACAAGAATACTAAGCAAATGTGTCTAAGCTTTCCATGAAAATTCTGCATTCAGTTAAAGTAACAGTAAAACATTAAGTCTACCATCTTTGTGCAAGTGACAAAATCAAGGAAAAGTTGCAAAAGCTCATTCCTTAAAACTCATGCAAAAAAACTACAGAGTTCATGATCAGCAAATCATCACTAATATTGAAAGCATAACAAGTATAAGCAAATCCTGAATAATAAATATATGAAAAACCCAAATAATAATATAATTAAATCGCAAAGCACCTGTGATATTATAGTAGAGACTATTGCTACATTGAGTTTTGATGTATAAATACATTGCAACTGTTTGCAAGTTTCAAATAAGAAATACAAAATCTCATATAAGATCATGTGTTAGTCATAAATGCCATATTGCACATATAGAATAATAATATATACAATTAAGTCAGAAGTTATCCATCCTGAATACAGCAAACAGAAAACTGAAGTTATTTGATGACATGTATTAATTACCTCAAGCTCAAAATAACTGGAGCACGAAATAATGAAATCATTAAATTTAAAATATATCCGAGTATTAAGTCATGAAACAAAAGTCGGTTCAAAGTCAAAATTATTGCATAACTTTACATGAATTTAGACAAATTAAAAATAAGCCTGATGTGAAAAATTGCTGAAAATGTAAATTCATTGCGAAATAATTAGATGAGAAAAGTTTCTGTGGCTAACTATTTTAAAGGTAATGCATTTGAAGCGATAATGTGAATGAAATCATTTGAGAGTAATTGTGCCATGCTAGACTGTAGTGTTCTTTGCAAGAGCAGGAGCTGCAGACAATGCATCATCTATTTGTTTATGCTTTCCAAATGGCAGCAACTGCTGTGGATGTTATGTCATCAAAATCATCCTAACACACAACGAACCCAAATGTTTGGAGCACAAATGTCTTGATTGCCACAAATGTCTTGATTGCCACAAATGTCTTGATTGCCACCTGCATCTGCAAAGGCATCTGGCCGCACTTTACTTCAAAGATTCACTGCCTAAACTTGTGTTGGCAGCTGAGTCTGATTGAAGTACAACACCATTTATACGGTGCACTGTGATGGAGACGTGTTCTGGAGCAGGCACCATTTCCAGCGGAGGAATCAAACTCTGGCACTCAAGTCATTTCCAGTGGAAATTGATCTGGAGAGGGACTGGGAAGCTACTGGTCTGCAAGGTGTGCTGAAGCAGTGCTAGTATACGCAACCGATGGCGGCATGCAGAACGAGAGAGAAAGACAGACAGAGTAACAATATACCTGAAGTGGACTTGGACAGTGCGAGCAGGAGGTTGCAGCTTCAGAACCTGTCTCCTACACCACCACCACCAGCAGCACAGCAGCATACACGCACATACACATAGACTTCAAGTAAATTTATGCACAGAAAGCTAAAGCAAGAACCGATTGCTTTGTTACCAACTTCTTCAACATAAATTAACCAATATATCCATAGTCACTCACTTCATCTGAGAAAGAAAAGCGTTGGAAACACTTATTCAGTCAAATTAAAACTCATTCACCACAGATGTGACAGCTGTGGCATCCAAAAAGGTGTCATCCACTTAAGCTTAATGATAATTGTTTCCCCTAAAGCTGTGGTTTAAAAAGAACCATACTGCACAGAGAATTATTCTTCTATATAAAGAACAAATTTGTTGCTATACAGAAATCAGAAGCTAAAAAACAAAACCAAACCACTTTCATACAAAAAGGTCACATTTCTTGTTAAACTGTTCATTATATCATATGATCAAATGAAATTGGAATCGTAAACTCTAAGTTTCTAAAGTGCTAATTGAAAACTAAGTTGAAGGAGAGAAAGAGAGGGAGAGAAAGAGAGAGAGAAAGAGAGAGAGAAAGAGAGAGAGAAAGAGAGAGAGAGAGAAAGAGAGAGAGAGAGAAAGATAGTGAGAGAGAATGAGATAGAGACCAGCGTGAGAAGGCAAAGGGTTACTAAGCCTGGGATGAGCACAAGAAAGATCTGAAAGTAGAGGATCAAATTGATTTTTGTTCAAAGAACTCTAGCAAAACCATTCATCATCTATGAGAAGCAAATTAATGTCAGATAACCAATATTGTCAAAGAAGTTCAAATGATTTGGTTCTGTGTGAAATTAATGCCAGGCAGGGTGTGATGTCGACCTTACAAGAGTCCGAAGAACAGTTCTAGCGCAAGTCTGTTTAGTACTTCATGAGGAATAATTAGTAAGGATAGTCCTTTGTCAGTGGAATAGTCCTTCGTCAGTGGAATAGTCCTTCGTCAGTGGAATAGTCCTTCGTCAGTGGAATATTCCTTCGTCAGTGGAATAGTCTTTCGTCAGTGGAATAGTCCTTCATCAGCGGAATAGTCCTTTGTCAGTAGAATACTCCTTCGTCAGTGGAATAGTCTTTCATCAGTGGAATAGTCCTTCATCAGTGGAATAGTCCTTCATCAGTGGAATAGTCCTTCGTCAGTAGAATAGTCCTTTGACAACATCCTGGACAAGCGCCATAAATATAATTTATTCCACAATTGTATATTTTCCTTTCTGAGAAAATGGGACAATAAAGATATGTCAGTATTATCATTATCATTACATAAATTTCTTATGAGCGCAAGGTCACGCCAAAGTGTGAATCAGTAAAGCAGTATGCGCAAATAAGTTAGCCAAATGGAAATGTGAAAGTGTGAACTGAAGAGAAGACCAAACTCTCACTTGTCTTGTCTTTAGAAACTAAGTAGGTCATATATATGGAAGACAGCAAAATCTACAGACACTGATAGAAGAAATGTTTAGCAAATTGAGGAATTCTGAGGATGTAACAGTTACAATGCTACATCATATAACAATGCCTTTGTTGTCAACTATTGTGCCAAACATGCAACAGCTGGTCAGTTGTCGTGGTGACTCTTTTATAGTCATCTGTTTGCTTATTCCTCAACTTTCATTGATAGTGATGTCCACATCCTACAAGCCATCTCAATCAGTTCTTGGTGAGGTGCAGTAACTGTCTAAATATATATTGGTCCAAACAACGTAGGAAGCCCTGGGAGACAATTCAGTCAGTCACTGGCGCCAAATCACATCAACGCACAGACTTTGAATACTTTGAGAGGCCGCAGCCTAACGCTGTTTCCATGGACGATGATCTGAAAGAGACCTGCTTCTTCGTTCAACGTCTCACCATAACTATCCAGCAGTTCAACTCATTGGCATTTCGAGACACTTTAGCTGAGTCATACCTGGTGAGACTTAACAACATTGGCATTTTTATTACCATTTAGAACAATAGACACTGCTTCCCTGTTAATCGTACTTTCTGTTACTGATGCTGATTGCTGAAAATAATAATAAAATAATAATAATAATAATATAAAGTAATAATAATAATAATAATTGATATAATTAAAGATTGTACTTACCTTGGCAGAAGAATAATAGCAATATTAACAATGATAAAGCTAACAATGGCATAGAAAAGAAATCCCAACCAATAAGAAAACCAATCAAATGTGACGGATGATTTAATGCCAATAAGCTGCAAGCGAATATGAGTTTTCACATGTTTGCGAATACAAATAAATTGTGCTATAAATTCAAAGCAACAGTGAACAGCAATTTCATCGCAATGGTATGCTCTGAATGGAAAGATCTCATCTGTCCAATTTCAGCTCTACACAGTCGCTTAGATTTATCCTCTGCACACAAATGGGTGGGGTTGGTGGAGGGGGCCAAACCCCTGTCCTCTCTAATCAGTCTCATCTTGAAAATATGCTCATATGCACATCTCTTACACGAATAGTATGAACAATATTGTAGAGTAGGCCTACTAAAGATTCTTGCCTCCTTCTTCTTGCCTCAACCGGTGTCTTAATATTGGATTTTTGTCAACAGGATTGCTAATCATCTGCATTTCTGATGATAGCTTGGGAATATACAGGTGTATATATATCTTACATATAATTATATACAATATACAATATATAGTATATACATCTATCAGTTTGTGTTTAAAACTGGCTACTTGTCTGTGTTTTTCGGTTAGTGGATTCGTTAACTAAATGTCGACAAAAACTGTGGACAATTGGACATGGTGGTCAAACCAAAAGAGTTTCCATATATCTAAAACTGTGGTGTTTGAAAAGTTGGTGACTCATCTGTGGCTGGGGTGGGGTGGGTGGGGTGGAGGTGGGGTGTTAATATAAAGAGGGCAACAAAGAAACACAAAGTGAATAGAATTTAAATTAATGCTTTCGTCTGACATTCTTGATGACAGTTTAAAACAGAAAAGCTAAACAAAATCATTTCTATGTTTACAATGAAATCTTGTAGCTAACATAAATTATTCATCATTATCATTATCATCATTATCATTATCATCATCATTATCATTATCATCATCAATCTCTTATGATATTATTCAGATGTTTTAAAGAAAGGTTTCACCAATAATCACAGCTGTGACGTCAAAATTTTCGAATACATGTTAATGAGAATGTGAGAAAATTCATCCATCATGGTGGCAATGACCTAAGTCATAGAAAACTGTCCAGAAATCAAAAGAATGGGATTAAGCGAAGGCAGACACAACGCAACAGCTGAGGAAAGAAAGAAAGAAACACTGGTTGCTGATGAATAATTTTCAATGTAGCATAAGGAAGCTCAACAAACTTTAGCACTGCAAACAACTCAATACATAATAATAACAATAATAATAACAAAGGCACAGAAAAAAATCAACCAATGAGAAAAGCAATCAAATTTTCGGGGTAATTTAATGCCAACTAAGCTGCAAGTACGATTGAAATCTCCTCCAGTCATTGAAATGATCTCCAGTAATGAAGCACTTAAGTTAGAGTAGAAAGAAAATCTCCAGAGAATCACCCAGTTCTGTCTCAGTCTTAGAGGCCGCCTGAAAAAACCTTCTCGATGCAATAGGATTGTGGCTTTTGAGAGATTAATGTTACAATTGAACATCAGAATTGTTCATAACTTACCCGACTTAATTGCAAGGTTGTCATGAATGAATGCGAATCTCATCAGACAGTTGAATGCAGTCATTCAAATCATTAACAATTGCATCACTTCTGCTACTGTAGTTGCTACTACTTAACTCTTTCGCGGCGAATGGGGTCGATTGTGACCCCATAACAAAAACGCACCCTTTTGTCGGGTAATGTAGATATATTTAGAATCCTATTTATATATTTCACTTGGGGACATGAAGGCGGATCAGAAAATACCCTAACATAGGTTTTCCCAAGTGGTTTGATGAAGTTATAAACAAAAATTATGGACGTAAGTTTGTGAAAATTTACATCCAGCCATTTGTATACTTTCGTCCGCCGTTGACCATTTCGCTGTAATTAGGCTATGTCTTTTCATCAGCCAAGTTCAGACAAAATGAATTATATCGGTCAGCAAATGCTATAATAAGGTCTCAAACAAATATTCTAGATGATGTAAACGTTTCGGGATTTGAAGACCGCACATTTACCGCCCGTCGATCAGACCACGCCGATTTCGTCATAGATTAGGAAAAACATTAGCTCATTTGATCACTTCTCAGTAGTTTATTTGTTTTTTATTTAGGCATATCCGCCTAGTTAGAAACAAAATTTGTCAGTCAGGCAAATTTTGTAGAGGATCTATAAAGAAATCCTCTATGTTTGGATATTTTGGGATAGAAATGCGGCGACATCGCTGCAGGCCTAACATTTTGTTGATGGGAGCATCGATGTCATTATCTTCTACGTGGAAGTAATATAAATTCATTTTAAAATTAAATTCACAATTTTTTAGCCTTTCACTGTTTCCTTCAAGATTGTTATACAAGTAGCTACATTTAGCAGTGTTTGCATTATATTTTATTTTGCTCATAGATTTTTAAATTTATTTATAATGTTATAAATTTAATTTTAATTTTTAGAAATATTTGATATATTTATAAATTTTAGCGAAAACACGTCAATTGATCTGCTTTTTCAAGACAGAATATTGTTGAGGAATCAAATACGAACAAAATGATATAAGACATGTCAATATTTCCACGGACTTTAAGTGTTTTCTTTATATGAACAAATTATGGCTATATTTATGAAAAACAACTTAGCTGCCAAAGAGTTAAGTTAGAGTTGAAAGAAAATCACCAGAGAATAATAAAAAGTGCGGCTACTACTCCTACTGATGCTACTCTTACTACCACTGATCAACAGTAGCAGGATCAGCATTATAATCTGATTCGATTTTGATTCCAAACATTTATATAGCACTTCTTCAAGAAAGCTACTCAGAGGCGCTCTCTGTGCTGGTCAACTTGATGTTAAGTGTGATTAAGAACAAATATATTACATCAGTATGACTTTCCGTCTATGGCCATTCCACCAACACTGCTCCTTCTATGCACAGATAATTATAATTATGTGAAATGAATCGGTGAACTCACTCTTCCCAGTCGGACAGAACGTCTGCCAGGTACTCGTAACTTCGGATGTAGCGGTCGTGTTCTGGAACACTCTGCACACACACAACAAACAACGCACAACAAACACAGATAAAGGAGGTCGTGGTTGATAAGATGAGAAGACATCTCATCGCAGGGGTCAGTGCTTTCTTCAACTGCACCTATGGTTGTAATTTAAAAAGATGCTCTTAGACTTAACGTACATGACTGTTGGGAGATCAAGATCACTTCAGGCAGACTACAAACTAACAGCAGCTGTCTGATGCTCTTAGTAATTATAGTCTAAGATATGCAGTGAGGGTAAATTGTTTGGATATGAGTGATGTACATTGTACTCATATAATAGATAGGTCCAGTAGAAAGGAAAGCCTTGAGTAAACGAGTTATTCCAGTTGTACCCCAACTTCTGGCTTGACAGTTCATCATGCCAATCCACAGAAATAACCCCAAGATTAATTCATTCACTCCAGTCATGACAAATATAAATTTATAGTCATTATTTTGTTGATTCTCACAACTAAAGATCTATGATAGTTGCCCAACCCCTCTAAGATTACCAAAGTCTGAACTGAATTCAAAATGAGGGATTTTGAAGAAACGCAACACTGCAGAGCTATAACCTAACTAAATAGCATTCAGCACATGAAACCAATCGTGGAGGTCAACCTACTTCAACGCACAACGTATCTTCATCAGCATGAGATGCTGATGAAGAGAAATACTGTAAAGTCAGTCTGTAGCAGTATTGAAACCATTCATGCATGGCCATTGTGTCTTGCTTAACTGAAGAAACCTGATTGAGAACCATTGTGTGCTGCTGGCATCAGCCACAAGATGTTCACAAACAGTGAGCAATGATCTACACGATGAATCTGAAGCAGATGAGAACTTGGATGAAACCAGGACCAGTTATTATTAGTCATGACTAAATCAATGCTCAGTCTCTGCTATAGTGAATACAGTGGACAGGAGTTCTGACCTCGTATAGAGCCCAACCGGTTGTGCTCTGCAGACCAATCTTCTCGGCCACTTTGCTGATCGCGTCAGACACTGTGTCGCTTGGATCCATGGCGATTGCCTTCGTCTTGCCATCCAAGAAATGGATTCGATAGACAAGAGGCTGAAGGCTGCACAAAACCTGCAGCACCAAGAAATAAAAAAATAACTAAAATTACTATAGGCCTACTATCATCATTGTCATTATCATCATCATTTCCATCATCAACATTCATCAATATCGCTGCCAAAACAAATTTCATGCTAAATTAATCATGTCAGTATTTATATGTTTAACATGCTTATGGTGCACGCAAGGTCAGCAAAGATGAGAAGTCAGAGCAGAATATCACGGTTGTCTTAACGACTGATTTAAATGATGGTAACAAATTGGCAGTTGAGAACTTGAGACCTGTACTAGTGAATGATTTCAAACACAAGGAATATGACAGCCTTTCTTGATCCTCGGCTCCAACAGCAAATCATTACAGAAAAGCAGAACAGGTAAAGAGGGAGATATGGTGCCATCATATGCGGAAAGAGGTTGAGTTTCAGGGCCTTAGAGGCAAGGCATGCAATCTTAAACTTTCTTAGTACACCATTGGACAGCTAACAAAGAGAAGTTGATGAGGGTGATCTAAGCAGGACAAAAGGGATAAGACAAGATAAATTTGATGAAACATCTCAGAAAGAGTTTTGTATCGCAACTTGGAGCTTCTCTAGAATAAAAGATGACATGCCACATTAAAAGCATCACAACAGGGTACAAGCAAAATTCTTTTTATCCAAATCATCAGTAACAGAATGTCAGATGTGACAATATGTCATAATGCAGCAGAGCAATACCTGCAAATAAATTAATGAAATCATATCAACGGTAGTAACACTGAGAGTTTAACCTTTGCTCTGCAGTAGGATGTTGTTTACTGAAAGGTTAAGCGATGAATGTGAGCAAAATACTGCATACAAATGATACAATGGTCGCTGTAAAGAATTGTTCTTGACTTAACCTCTGCTGACTACGAGGTAATTAAATGAGGATCAAAGGGTGATCCTAGGTGTCCCTGGGAACCAAGCAGTTCAGGTTTCTGCAAAAGGCAAAGTGACAGGGACAGTGATGCTGAGCATCATCAGCAGGTATCATTGTTAGATCATTGCCATACGCATATGTGCAATTTGACAAATACATGAATTCCAAATTGCAAAGAGGAAAGGCCAAAGCGCTGAATCCTGTGGCACAACTGAACAACATGCAGCAGGATCTTCAGGACAAGATAGGTCAATGTTGTGAATGATCATTAAAGATCTGAGGATAATGTATCGAGAGAGCAGAAGCAGAACTCCAAATGACGTATACATGTAGAGCCAAGGAAATGCAATACGACGATGCATGGAAAACAAGAGCAGAGACAGTTGCTCTGCAAAAGCATCTGCTGGTTGTGCACTGAATCAACGAACCGGTCATGGTGATCCGTTTCACCAGGCGATATGAGACTACAACTGGACGTATCCATTGCTACTCTGATAGAGTTGAGACTGTCATCAGAGATATAGCTATACATGTAGCCACATATGTAGCCAGAGATGTAGTCATATACGTAGCCAGACATGTAGCCAGAAATGAAGCCATATATGCGGCGAGAGATGTAGCCAGAGATGAAGCCATATATGAAGCCAGCAATGTTACCAGAGTCAGTTGTAGCTCATCATCTCCAAACATTACAACCAGTGATCAATAAATCCAGCAGATTTCCACAACGAATTAAAGGTAAATTCAATCTCATTGAGATCAAATGATGTTCATATATATATCTCTTAATGCCTTATATTTATTCCTGCACCCTCAGTGTCGCAATTAAAATCACCCATCTGCATCAGCAGCATCAGCAGATGATGATGGTTAGCACCTGCAGCAGTAATTGTGGACATCATCTCCGAACATTCATATTAGAAGGTGTCAATGGACTTTGATGCTTGACACAGACATTGATGTTAATTAATCAAGGTGAATTACTTTGCTTGAATGGTCTCATAGATGAAAAGAGTCTGTGACTGGAGGGATATATTAAGAGATGACTGGAAAAATAGATTAAGAGATGACTGGAAGGAAGATATATTAAGAGATGACTGGAAGGATAGATTAAGAGATGACTGGAAGGAAGATATATTAAGAGATGACTGGAAGGATAGATTAAGAGATGACTGGAAGGATGGATTAAGAGATGACTGGAAGAATAGATTAAGAGATGACTGGAAGGAAGATATATTAAGAGATGACTGGAGGGATGGATTAAGAGATGACTGGAAGGATGGATTCAGAGATGACTGGAGGGATGGATTAAGAGATGACTGGAAGGATGGATTAAGAGATGACTGGAAGGATGGATTAAGAGATGACTGGAAGGATGGATTAAGAGATGACTGGAAGGATGGATTAAGAGATGACTGGAAGGAAGATATATTAAGAGATTACTAGAAGGATAGATTAAGAGATGACTGGAAGGATGGATTAAGAGATGACTGGAGGGATGGATTAAGAGATGACTGGAAGGATGGATTAAGAGATGACTGGAGGGATGGATTAAGAGATGACTGGAAGAATAGATTAAGAGATGACTGGAAGGATGGATTAAGAGATGACTGGAGGGATGGATTAAGAGATGACTGGAAGGATGGATTCAGAGATGACTGGAAGGATGGATTAGGAGATGACTGGAAGGATGGATTAAGAGATGACTGGAAGGATGGATTAAGAGATGACTGGAAGGATGGATTAAGAGATGACTGGAAGGATGGATTCAGAGATGACTGGAAGGATGGATTAAGAGATGACTGGAAGGATGGATTAAGAGATGACTGGAAGGAAGATATATTAAGAGATTACTAGAAGGATAGATTAAGAGATGACTGGAAGGATGGATTAAGAGATGACTGGAAGGATGGATTCAGAGATGACTGGAAGGATGGATTAAGATATGACTGGAGGGATGGATTAAGAGATGACTGGAAGAATAGATTAAGAGATGACTGGAAGGATGGATTAAGAGATGACTGGAAGGAAGATATATTAAGAGATTACTAGAAGGATAGATTAAGAGATGACTGGAAGGATGGATTAAGAGATGACTGGAGGGATGGATTAAGAGATGACTGGAAGGATGGATTAAGAGATGACTGGAGGGATGGATTAAGAGATGACTGGAAGAATAGATTAAGAGATGACTGGAAGGATGGATTCAGAGATGACTGGAAGAATAGATTAAGAGATGACTGGAAGGATGGATTAAGAGATGACTGGAAGAATAGATTAAGAGATGACTGGAAGGATGGATTAAGAGATGACTGGAAGGAAGATATATTAAGAGATTACTAGAAGGATAGATTAAGAGATGACTGGAAGAATAGATTAAGAGATGACTGGAAGGATGGATTAAGAGATGACTGGAAGGATGGATTCAGAGATGACTGGAAGAATAGATTAAGAGATGGCTAGAAAGATAGATTAAGAGATGACTGGAAGGGCAGATTAAGAGATAACTGCCAGATCCACAACTCAGCCAGGAACTTTTAATCATCACTGTCTTACTTCTATCCATAAGTTCACAATTACCAGTTTTGAGTTGTGTGTAAAAACTGTACGAACTTCATCCAGAGTCGAATTCACATGGATTTAAGATGAAATTCCGTTGGAAAGAACAGCTGCACTCAGTGGCGTAGCAATAGGTTGTGCAGCTTGTGCAGTGCACAAGGGCCCCCGGCTGTTTAGGGCCCCCCGGCGATCAGAGTCAATTTTTTATTTTAAGAATTATTCAGAATGTGTTTATATCTACATTACGGTGGTGGCGTTGCAATGGATTGTGCAGACTGCACTAGGGGCCCCTGGTAGTCAGAGTCAAGTTTTTACATTCAGAATATTCAGAATGTAATCAAGTCTGTCCTGGGCATGACATTAAACTGCATCCATCCTCTGCCACAGGGAACCAACAACGTCCCTGTGCCGGTCCTAAGCCCGGACAAAAGGAGGAAGGTTTGCCAGATGGGTGGCGATACGCTGGCAGTAAAAGACCAAGACGACTGAAATCCGCAAAAACCACGGCACAAGTGACAGAGCAACCCAGATGCTTCAAGGTGTCATGATGTGGAGCTGACATGCACAAGCCGGTCAGGACAGACCAGTGGAGAGTCGGGGAGAGCGTGGGACACATACGGGTATTGACCCAGGTTGTCCTTCATGCCTCTTTCCCAATATTCTCTTCATTCAGACAAGGTGGTCTAGCTGCTCGCAAGATGTTAATGGTATGGACCTGCTGACCGGACCAGTTGAAGCTGGGCAGCATGACGCAAGACAGACTCAGACAGAGAGTGGCATCGGACCCCTACGGGCATTTAGACAAAGGATTTTGATGATGATGAATCAAATCTACATTACTGTAGTTATCAGTGCTGATCAGTGCTGAGGTGGTGGTGGATATTGACACCGAGCAGAGAGGAGCTTCGGATGCATTACCAAAGGATTCAGGAACGAAGGCATCTCAATTATTTTTGCGCAAGGGAATTCGCCCAAGTGGACATTTTTACATATCGGAATTTTTGGTTTCTTCTTTTAGACTTATCGGAGCAACCGAGACTTAAGTCACGTCACATTTACTATATTGTTTCTTTTTTAGTCAACTAAACTAACCCAACTGTTTGACAGAATTTAAGCGTGGATGATGATAATTCATACTTCAACAGATGAAGCATTTTTTGATAATGTCAAGTACTCTAATTGAATTTTCTCTGGTAGCCTGAAGAGATAGAAACTGATTATAAAGACTAACGGGAGAAAATAATTAAAATTGCAATGAATTAAATTTTATTTAATTTCGGTTTCGAAATAGACTAATGCAAATTAGGCTAATATAGAGTCTATCGAAACAGAACAAGGCGTTTTTGCACAGCCTGTTTGTGTGAAATCAAGGAGGTTCAAGTAATGAAGGGCCCACCATTGAAACCCTGCACAAGGGCCCTCAAAAGCCTTGCTACGCCACTGGCTGCACTTGGAGGCAGAAGATAACGGTCTCCAACAGCTGAAGTCTTATTTCTGCTGTCAGTGTCTCATATTCACATGGAACCCTGTGACACTATGATACTGTGACCTTATTACCCTGAGACCCATGACCTATGACCCTATGCATCATGCACTTTAAAAATCTATTTAATAATGAAATAACATTAGCATTTAACAAAACTCTCCTGGTGCTCTTTATTCTTTTCATTAATTACATCTTACGATATCATTAAGTTATTAAGACCTGACTGCAAATGGGGTACGATGGGGTATGATGCGGGGGATTCTACCTCAAACTCGGCGGCTGAGGGTGGATGCTTGCGACAGTGCTGGCGCCTGGCGCTGATGAAGGTAAGGCAATATCTTGCATAGGTTGATGAAGTGCGATGAGGAGGAGGAGGAGGATGAGGAGGAGAGGGAAGAGGAGGAGACTCTGTGTCCTCTTCCATTCGAATCAGACGACGAAGGTAAGAGACAAGGCTCTGCAGCAAGACAAAAACACACAGACCATCAATGGCTTTATATATATATATATATATATATTATATATATCAATAGATTCAATACACCAAAACTACATTGCTACATGGATGACAGGGATGACGACGATGATGATGATGATGACGACGACGATGATGATGATGATGATGACGACGACGATGATGATGATGATGACGACAACGTAAGAAATGGCATCATGTGATTATTGTGAATCGTAATCATAATATGAAATAGTTCTACAGAACTTCATCAGCCACAGCTCTGACAGTCACAAAACTGTGACAGCAGAACTCTCCTGATGACGATTTCAATTGGTTGAGTCGAGAACTATCAGATCCAAACATACCTCCATGCACAGTGCAATCACCGTAACAATTAGCTACCTGTAAGTTCAGCATCACGAAACAACAGAGAATTCATGATAATTGTTGCTGGCAAAGAAAGCATAAGAAGCATAAGAAGACTACCTTTCTGAGAGCCGTGCTAGGACAGAACGAGATGGAGGCAAGGCAGAGCAACGGCCAGAGACGAAAGCGCATCTCGTCGTTTGCGTTGTCCGTCAGAAGACGAACGACCTGACAAAAGAATTCGTCTCTCAACTCGATGTGTTGGATGCACTGAGCAAAGATGCTTCGAACAAATGACTGGCTCGCTTCAGCAGCCTTTGTCTCACTTCTCATGTATCTGTGAATGTCCTGCAAAAAAACATTGATGCCTCACTGTGAAATATGCCATGAATATTTTTGACCATCCACGTAGAACTGAACAGACAGAGAAGAGGACAACCACACACACACACACACATGCACACCACACGCACGCACACAAACACACTGTAAGGTTCACGGCCGTCTACGAGGATGACTATCAAAAGATAAGGTCCCAACTTTTGTAAAATAAGATCGATTTATTCATACAAGCAATATTTACAGCTAATAACAAAGGTTACCGTCTAGTAGAACCAAAGTTGACAAACCAGACGAAGCAGTACGGACGACAGCACAGCAGACAACGGCTAACGAAGCCCAGGAAGACAGATGAACTGCCAGAGCACCAACAGGGCGAGACGGCGACGTAGAAGATGGAACACGCTCAACGAGAGACATCAAACCCACACGCCTCACACATCACCACAACCGCAGAACAGGGACGTTAGCCACGAAAGCAAAGGCTTATATAGGCAATGCCCAACCCTCAATACACCCACGCATCCCAAGACAGAAAGAGTACGGAAGAGTATAAGGGCCGTAGACACCTAATGGCTACATATCCCCCTCCCAAAAGCATGAGGAGTCCTGAGGGGACGACGAAATATAGCAACAAACGCTACGCCTACAAGTTCATAGCAACAAGAATCGCAAAGCACTATATCGTTACAAGTTAGCGTACTAAGCAATTCATTGCAACAACTAACGCAGCACAAACTACTAACTAAAGCATCATCATAAGTAACTGAGAGTTCATATAAGTCAAAGTCATTCAAAAGTTCAAATCATCTAATCTATAACACACGAAAAAAAATTTTGGACACTCAACGTGTATACAAAAATGAGCCAAAATTTTAACATGTCATTGGCCAAAGCCAAACGATACGAACGAGAACAGTGTCAACCACTGCAAGCTAACAGAGAACCTAATTTCCCCAACAAGAACCCCCAACAAGAACCCCCAACTCTTGAGTAATTCTTGAAAAAAGGCGAAGCTTCCACCACTTTTTCTGGAAAGTGGCTGCTACACGCAGACAAGACACTCACTGAAGTGTTCTTTTCGAAACTTTCAATTGACGGACGTCCTTATTTGACAACTGTGACGACTTTATTTTTTACTGTGGAAGTGACTGAACTGTTGCTGTCCTCTGACAACTGAGACGGACGGCTGAGAATATCCGGGAGGACATTTAACCTGCCCGGACGATGCCGAATGTCCAGATTGAACTGTTCCAGTTCCAAACTCCAACGCAAGAGCTTCATGTTTTTATTAGCCATCTGCCGGATGAACTGCAGAGGCTTGTGATCCGTGTACACAAGGACCAGTGCGGACCCGAAGTACACACTGAAGGCTCGGAACGCGACCATCAGTGCCAACGCCTCCTTCTCAATGGTTGAGTATCGAACCTCATGCGCGAGCAGCTTCCTGCTGATGTAGCAAATCGGATGCTCCAGTTCTTCGTGTATCTGAAACAAGCAGGCTCCCACACAGAATTGAGATGCGTCAACACCAACACAAAACTGTTTAGAAAAGTCAGGAGGTATAAGAATAGGTCGAGAAGCAAGACGAGATTTCAAATCCACAAAGGCACTCTCTGCTTCCTCATTCCATCGAAAAGGAATCCCTTTCTTCGTTAACGCCGTCAGCGGCAAAGCAATGTCAGAGTAATGAGGTAAATAACGCTTATAATACCCTGCAAGCCCGAGAAACGATTGCACCTGCTTCTTATTGCATGGCCTGGGAAAACGCAACACCGCTTCCACCTTCATTACCCGTGGCTGGACACCATCCACTCCAATGTGGTGACCCAAAAAATCCACTTCAGCATTTACAAATACACATTTAGCTAGATTCAAAGTCAAACATGCATCCGCAATCCTACTCAACACCTTCCTCAAGTGTATCAAATGATCCGACCATTCCAAACTGAAAATGATTATATCATCCAGATATGCATCACAAAAATCATTCAATCCATTCAGAACTTTCGTAATTAAACGAGCACCTTCGACCAACTCACTCCTATGTGACACCATGTTAGTTTTACCCGGTGACTTACGAAAGACATGTGCAAAGTCATGCAAAACATCACGGAATTCATCACGACATTCAGCAGACACATTACATTGTAAGACTTTATCCTCTACAGTCAACTCAGTCACCTTCACATCCGTATCAACCAACAACACAGAAGCAATCACATCATCTTTCGATACATCATGCATCACATCCAAACGATCCACATATCGCTTCATCAAATTCACATGTACCACTCGTTCCGTTTTCCGTCTATCCGGCGTACATACCAAATAATCAACCGGACCCAGACGACGTAATACCACATAAGGTCCACAATACTTGGCCTGTAAGGGTTTACCCACCAATGGAATCAAAAGTAACACCTTTTCACCTTCCTCAAAAGTCACAACCTTCGAATGTTTATCATAAATTTGCTTCGACTTAGCCTTAGCAACAACAGCATTTTCACTTGCCATGTGCAACCCAACACGCATACGCTCACGCAACTGCAAGACATATTCAATCACATTCTTTCCAGATACTTCATTTGCAACATCTTTTGACAACCATGCCTCTTTCATTAATTGAAGCATTCCACGCACATCTCTACCATACATTAAGTCAAAGGCAGAAAAACCAGTACCCTGCACAGGAACTTCCCTATACGCAAACAAAATCCAAGGGAGCATGGCATCCCACGAACCCGGATACGTTTCAGCCACCGCTTTCAACATATCTTTCATGGTACGATGGACTCTTTCACACGAACCATTCGTCTGTGGTCTATAAGGACTAGTCTTCAATTGTACAATGCCACATTCATGCACAAACACCTGCATCAAATCAGACATGAACTCAGTCCCACAATCAGAAAGTAGTTCTTTCGGAAAACCGAACATCGTAAACACCTCACACAAACATTTCGCAACATCCTGGGCCGTATGCGTCTTTAACGGAAATGCAAATGGGAAATGCGATGCTAAATCAATCACAGTCAAGATAAATCTGTTACCCGTTAAGGCACAAACACTTAAAGGACCAACGATGTCCATCGCTAGACGTTCAAACACTTCTTGCATAATAGGCACACTAACCATAGGCGCTCTATAATTTCTGTTACCTTTACCCAACCGTTGACAAACATCACATGAACGACAGTACTCACGTACATCCTTATTCACAAGTGGCCACCAGAAATGCTTCAACAATCTGTCTAAAGTCTTCTGTGTTCCCAGATGACCCGATGCTGGTATATCATGTGCCACATGCAACAATTGCATTCTCAACTGACGTGGAACCACAATCTGTGACACACCCATCTTAAATGGTGTTAACTTGTCGTCCCACCGACGTATCAACACACCTTCCACTAACTCATACGGTTGTACACGGTCATCGCCCTTCGATTTATTCTCCGCCAGCTCAAACATTGGAATCAAATCAGGACAATTTCTTTGCCTCATAATTAATTCTGATCTCGGCACACAGATATCCTGCCAGTCAGTGTCAACAATTTCCTTCGACTCGAATAAAGCTTCCAAATCACCTTCGTCTAAATGCGCTTGATCATTAGACGTACACATTAAATCATTTGTCAATAAAGCCCGATCGACCGACTCTGCACTCTGACCCAGAATCGTCGGCTCCAAACGCGTCGGTTCACTGCCCACAGCACTCTCTGTCGCCTTGCGTTCCTCTGCATATTGTTTAGCTTGAGCTCGGGTCGTAATAGCCACATCCACAATATCACCCGAAAGCGCTACGTCATTACCAATCACCACGTGCACACCATGCATAGGAAAAGAACTCAGCGTACAACAGAGAATTTCGCCTTTCACAAATGCACATTCCACGTTCACTTTCACAAGAGGGCGCTCCATAACTTGACCAGAAATACCTCTCAGAAGGCGTGTCTCATTTAACTGCACAAAATCATGTTCATCCAACCATTCAGCCGATACTAAAGATTGAAGACAACCTGAGTCTCTCAGAAAAACACCATCCTTGCGTTCATTCAAATCATTAATGACACACCCATTCACACAGAAAGGAGCATACATTTTATCAACAGTTTCAATAGGCTTCTGAAAACTCTGTTCCTTAACAGGCGCCGACAAAGTTTGTACTAAGCCCACGGGTTTCGGACCCCTCCAATTTTCAATTTCCGGCCCCTCCTTTCGTTGTAATTTCCGACATTGGGACCTCAAATGCCCAGGAATTCTGCAGAACGAACACGTGACCTGCTCTCCAAACCCCTCAACGTCATCATTTTTTCGATTTTGCTGCTTAAAGCCATACGTCCCTCTTTGAGGCGAACGCTTACTCCATTTTGACTCATGGCGTACACCTTCCTTGTACCCTGAACCCTGACGTTCCCACACATCTTTCTTCTCACTATCGTCACATGAGAAGTGGTTAGTACGCTCAGAAAAACTCCTTTGGAATCCCCCAGCATAATTACTCGGCCCCTGTTTATACAAAACAGCGTATTCATCTGCCATTCGTGCAGCACTCGCTACCGTCTCAGGACTTTTGTCCAAAAGCCACTTGTGTACTTCTAGCGGCAACGCTTGTACAAATTGCTCCATCTGTATGACCTCTTTAAATTTAGCCAAATCATCCCACGAATTTGTACCCTCTACCCAACGTTGGAAAGGTATCTGCAATCGATACGCGTAATTTGCGAAAGTCTCCCGTGGTTCTTTTTTCAACCCCCGAAATTTCTTCCGATAGAACTCCGGTATCCGTTCATAAGCTGTGAGTAGTGTGGATTTAACAACATCATATTTCACACAATCCTCCAAAGACAAAGACGCAAATACATTTGCCGCCTTTCCCGATAGTTGTGGCTGCAAAAGGGATGACCATTTTTCCATCGGAATTTTATGCAAAGCCATTGCCTGTTCGAACGCCGCAAAATAGTGTTCAATATCCGAGGGGTCAAATTTAGGAACAAATTTCATTGCCGCCCCAAAACGAAAATCCTCCTTGTGCTGCACAGGACGGTCTGGCACACCTCCTAATTCTAACGTCCGCAAGTCAATATCGCACTTCTGTTTGTCTACCTCCAAAGACATCCGTTTCTCCTCTATGTCAAATCTCCTTTTCGTCTCCTCAGCCTCAGCTTCCATTTTCATTTTCCTCTCCTCAGCCTCAGCTGCCATTCTCATTCTCTCTGTCTCTGCCTCAGCTTCCATCCTCAATTTCCTCTCCTCAGCCTCAGCTGCCATTCTCATTCTCTCTGTCTCAGCCTCAGCTTCCATTCTCATTTTTCTCTCCTCCACCTCCGCTGCCATTCTCATTTTCTTCTCCTCTGCCTCAGCCGCCATTCTCAATTTCTCTTTCTCCACCTCCCACTCAAATTCTCTGTCCTCCTTAAATTTCAGGCGTTCCAATTCAACGGCCTCTCTCTTCGCTTGCGCCCGAAGTTTCCATTCCTCACTTCCTTGTTTAGGCGACAACGCTTTTCTAGCCAACTTCATTAATTGAGGTTTCGTTAACCCTTTAACGTCCTCACCCAACGTCGCACAATATTTTCTCAATTCGTCCACCGGCAACTCCACTAACTCATCCCATTCCAGAAGAGTAACTTCCTCTGAGGACGCCATACTAGTCTACCTGCGCAGACCACGGAGACCACAAATTCTCCCCAAAATTCCCAATTCTCACGACAGTCCACTTCAAAACTGTCACAAATGCGAACAACGCACAAAATTTCTGCCAACGCACGAAATTCAAATAGCCCAGGCCCCCAAAACGAAATGCGACACCGCAAAATTTCCGACAAATACGGCAAATTTCTCAAAATTCCGGCGAACTACACGGACCAACAAATATCCGAAATTTCCCAACGGAATTATACCAACAAACATTCACCAAAAACACCCAAAACGAGCAAAAGCACGGAGGGCCCCCATTTGTAAGGTTCACGGCCGTCTACGAGGATGACTATCAAAAGATAAGGTCCCAACTTTTGTAAAATAAGATCGATTTATTCATACAAGCAATATTTACAGCTAATAACAAAGGTTACCGTCTAGTAGAACCAAAGTTGACAAACCAGACGAAGCAGTACGGACGACAGCACAGCAGACAACGGCTAACGAAGCCCAGGAAGACAGATGAACTGCCAGAGCACCAACAGGGCGAGACGGCGACGTAGAAGACGGAACACGCTCAACGAGAGACATCAAACCCACACGCCTCACACATCACCACAACCGCAGAACAGGGACGTTAGCCACGAAAGCAAAGGCTTATATAGGCAATGCCCAACCCTCAATACACCCACGCATCCCAAGACAGAAAGAGTACGGAAGAGTATAAGGGCCGTAGACACCTAATGGCTACAACACGCACACACACACACACACACAAGCACACGCATGCACACACATACACACACACAGAGCAAGACAAGGATTAGAAGAAAAGGAGGGGACGAGGAAGAGGAAGAAGAGCAGGAACATTAAAGTGTTAGCGACTTCATTTCCTCAGCCTCTGCATATGCAGACTCAAATCACTCAATGAACAACAAATGGATCTTCAATTGATCAAATGATTTGATTAAATATGCACTTACATGATCGAAGGATATTTCGCTCTGATTTATAACCACTTTTACTGATCAACCAGTCAAATCAGTTGGTATGTCAGACATCAACTGACCAGCCAGCCAGCCAGCCAGCCAGCCAGCCAGCCAGCCAGCCAGCCAGCCAGCCAGCCAGCCAGCCAGCCAGCCAGCCAGCCAGCCAGCCAGCCAGCCAGCCAGCCAGCCAGCCAGCCAGCCAGCCAGCCAGCCAGCCAGCCAGCCAGCCAGCCAGCCAGCCAGCCAGCCAGCCAGCCAGCCAGCCAGCCAGCCAGCCAGCCAGCCAGCCAGCCAGCCAGTGGTTGAGTTCACCAGTCAGAGGTCAATGGTCTTACCTTAAACATTGAGCAAGCGATCGGGTTGCAGTCCGCATCCATAAGGCGAACATGCGATGAGAGGATGGAGGAGTTTTTCGTGAAGCGAATTAAGTCTTCGGTAGGAACTACTTCCTGCAAAATGGAAAATCAGACAAAACTGGAAACGAGACAAACGAAACGAGAAACGCAAAGTCATCTCTACACCACAGACATCAGACTTTCCAAGTCTCTCAGAATCTTTCACTTTACTCTGCAACAAGAAACTAAAACCAATATTTCTCTCACAGATAAATCGGTTTCCTTGGAAAATAATGCAGCAGATAAGATCCAGAGTTACTGACGGATAAGTAAACTGAGAGAAAGAGACGTCTAGTAAGGCGGTTTTGGTTGGCTACAATGCTTGGCTTGTAACAGAGACAGTAGGTGTGAGTAGGGGTTTTAAGCCATGCCACCTCTCTCACTTACAGACACTGTGGCTAGTCTTTCTGGCATTGCATAGCACAACATAAAAATAATAATGAAATAATAAAATAATAAATGCAAAGTAATTATAATAATAACTTGAAAAGCAAATGAATAGATCAAATACTGCACAAATGTTGAGTAAAACCTAAATCTCGTTCAGTTTCCTAACAATCATTTCATTGATTGATCTGATTTTTATGCAATTAAATTATTTCGATTACTTGAATAGCCACAGATCATGCTGGAACAAGTCAACGTTACTGATGGCACCAAGACATCAGTTTTTGTATATAAAGGCACCCTATGCTCATTAATGATGATAAATTGTCTAATCTCATTAGCCTAGTAGCCTATATAAATCATTCTTTTTTAAAATTTCTGTCATTTTTAGGCTCTCATCCCAGAGATAAATCCAACAGAAAGGTTAAAGACATTCCATAGGTACTATATTGTATTTGATTAGCTGCTTTTTGTACCTGATAGCGGTGTGCCTATCAGTTTTTGCGACCACTAAGCGAATATAATAATAATGAAACAAAGCCACCAAACAGAAGGCAGTTCAGTTCAGACGCTTACTCACTTACCTACTTACTTGCAGAGAACCCATTGACCCGTTTTCTCCAAGTCACTTGAATTGTATTATGTCAGCATATATGAGAGGTCAGCTTTGTCCTTCTAAGCTTCAATGACCGTTTGTCACATCATCCACAGGTAATAAACGGTGTTATGACTGGATACGAAACCATTAGCTTTCAAGTCAACACCTCAGGTTCAAACCCTAATGCATCATGTAACGCTGAGGAGCCACCTGGCTATTGCAGACCAGCAGCCTGACTATTGTAGACCAGCAGCCTGGATATTGCAGACTAGCTGCCTGACTATTGCAGACCAGCAGCCTGGATATTGCAGACTAGCTGCCTGACTATTGCAGACAAGCAGCCTGACTATTGTAGACCAGCAGCCTGACTATTGTAGACCAGCCTGACTATTGTAGACCAGCAGCCTGGCTATTGCAGACCAGCAGCCTGGCTATTGCAGACTAGCTACCTCGCTATTGCAGACTATAGAGCCTGTCAATAAGCTCTGACACAGCGGCTTTTGTGTAGCACTGAGAAATTTAGAAGATTTACATAACATGACACTGTTGACTGACATAGGGCTAATCCTGGAGGAATGCTGGAGTCTTGTTGACTGCTGTTGTCTTGCAAGTCACTTATCTGCCGCATCACCATCACAACCACCACCACCACAACCACCACCACCACCACCACCACAACCACCACCACCACAACCACCACCACCACCACAACCACCACCACCACCACCACCACAACCACCACCACCACCACCACCACAACCACCACCACCACAACCACCACCACCACAACCACCACCACCACCACAACCACCACAACCACCACCACCACCACCACAACCACCACCACCACCACAACCACCACCACAACCACCACCACCACAACCACCACCACCACCACCACCACAACCACCACCACCACCACCACCACCACAACCACCACCACCACAACCACAACCACCACCACCACCACCACCACCACCACAACCACCACCACCACCACCACAACCACCACCACAACCACCACCACCACAACCACCACCACCACAACCACCACCACCACCACAACCACCACCACCACAACCACCACCACCACCAGTCCACCACTTACCATACTGTCGACAGAACTAAGTACAAGTCAAGAGTCGATGCCTCACCGACGTACACATGCATGTATCAACACACTGAATATCTGCAAAGGTTTGATTCAATGGAACCACCATCGAACTCAAACAGCCACAAGAGATGTCCTGCAATTGGATAACTAAGGAGTCCAGGACCTGTAAAGCTTATGACAACAATCAAATCAAATCAAATCATCATAATGTGTCTCATGCATTTACCACGGTGCAGCTGCCACACATAATATCATAGCCATTGATCTTAAACTTAAATGAAACTGACAATGCTTTCTTCATCACACATTATGAAGAAGAGGTCTGATAAATTACTCACGTTGAGCGATTTTCTAGTGATGATGTTGACCGTTTTCGTAATAGTGTTGGGGTAACCCAAGTGTATCACATGAACGTTGAAGTATTTCTCAGCAAATCTGAGCATTGCAAAGCCCTCATCATTGAGCGCCGCTGCATTGTCCCCGGTCGCCTCAGCCGCCATGTCCTCGTCATCATCTCTTGTGTCCTCATCATCACTCAACACCATCCTCTCCAATTCTTCGTAGGTTCGGCTGGGAGAGTCCTTGTGGAGGCTGCTGTTGTCCTTGGCATTGCTGTTGAGGTCAACGATGCATGACTCGCCTGGTGCCATGGCTGCTGTTGCTGCTGCTGATGTCGTCACGGGTCCGTTCATCGACGCCTGCTTCGACCGGCTACGCTTGAACGTGCTCCGTTTGACACGCGCATTGACGATGCGAGGAGACGTCCTCTCGGCCAGGCTGCTTGCATCATCCTCAGCATTGTTGCTGCCATACGATGACTGCGATGACAATGAACTGAGACGCCGGTCACAGCTCAGTGGTTCCTCATCGTCGAGATCATCAGTTGACCAGATCTCGCGGCTGCTGCTTCCCTCGGAGAACTCCTCCAACACAGCGAGTGGAACAACCATCCGTGACCTCTTCTTGCGCACCGTGTGGTCGGTTGACGGTCCGGTTGCCACGGCCACCGGTGGCGTCGTCCCTGGCAACGGCGCTGACCTCGTCCCGTGCAGCGTCCGATGACCTGGTGCCACCACCAGCGACGATGCCGTTGCGGCAGCAGGCGAGGTCTCCGAGACGGAGGCAGAATCGTCAATGACCGAAGGATGGAGGGTGAGTTCCTGCGATGAAGCCTCACTTGCTGTCTGCATGCCGTGGCGGAAGCTCTTCATGTCCTAACGTCAGACAATGAAAACAATTAATGTCCTGCTAACATAAACTTCGATAAGCAGCAGACGAACAACCGACCGACCGAACAACACAGAGGATGAGGATGAGGAGGCTGCGGCTGCGGCACTTGAAACTGCACTCTGCCTCCTCATCCAAACATCTTACGGCTATTTAGCTAATTTCGTTCATTACTCATTACGAAATCATCCTTCAGACAACGAGTGAACGCAAACGCACAGAAGCAGAGGATTCCACTTGAATTGCTAAGCAGGATGACGTTGGAAAGGGTGCACGATGGATGGTGCAGTGGTTAGAGTGCTGGACTGTCCATCGAGAGGTCGGGGTTCGAATCCCAGACAGGACAGAAACTTTGTTCAAGATTTCTCTTCTACAAAGATGGCAATTGCCTTTATATACTGAGACGCAGAAATGTGGTCAGTAACTTTCATACCCATTACTCTACTAATCCCTTAACCTAGCCTCAAGGACCTAAAGCAAAGGACAACTCATCTTTTCCCTCAACGATTCTAATTGTAGGATGTTTATTGTTTTTACCTCACATGGATATTGCTGAAGATCGCATGCGAATAATCGCATTCATTAGCATAGCTTCAAACTTATAAAGCACCACTTGAAATCTAAGCATAGTGCACCAGATTATTCAAGAATGCTGCATCAAGTCATTCAGGGTTGTGAAGAAATATCAAATGGAGATCAAGTCTTGTCTCCAGATAATTATTATAATTGCTATTCAGAATTTTTATAATTGCAACATGATGTGGTAAGAGATGATTATAATCTGAAATACAGCGGATAATCCATTTTAATTGACATAATCTCTCTTTTTCACGTAATTCGTAGACCAAAAATTTGACTGAATCTAGCACATGAATTAACCACCATACTATCTAATAAAGATGTCCGAAGCTTTGCCTTAGATCTCACATGATGCGCTTTGACTGAGACATCACTGATAGACACAAAGCATTTCAACAAAGACTGCTTTGTCCAACTGATAAGTAAGGTTGTGAACTAAGGATACCAAGAACAGAAAGAGGTTAGATAAAGAATGAGTGAAGATGGCAGAAGAATAGAAAGAAGAAAGGAAGGAAGGAATGAAGGAAGGAATGAAGGAAGGAGGAGGAGGAGAGTTTGAGAGCAGGTGAACAAATGGACACTGAGGATGAATTGCAACTGAAGACAGACAGCAAATGGAGGAGGATGGAAAAGAACAGCAGGCATGAAGTGGAATGGGAAAATGGAACAGGAAAATTAAATGCTATGTGAAAATGTAGATATAAAATAAGATAATAATAAAATAATAGAATTAACTAACAAAATAATATAAAACAAGATAACAAAATAATAGAATTAACTAACAAAATAACATTCAGATTCACACTTAGGTGTGACCTTGCGCGCGTAATAAATTTATGTAATAATAATAATAATAAACATAAAATAAGATAATAATAAAATAATAGAATTAACTAACAAAATAATATAAAACAATATAACAAAATAATAGAATTAACTAACAAAATAACATTCAGATTCACACTTAGGTGTGACCTTGCGCGCGTAATAAATTTATGTAATAATAATAATAATAAACATAAAATAAGTTAATAATAAAATAATAGAATTAACTAACAAACTTGCATCTGGACTTTTATTTCAAGAGCAACTTGCTAATGATGATGATGATGATGATGATGATGATGATGATGATGATGACGACGACGACGACGATGATGATACTGATAGAGGCTGACAGGGCAGCGGTATGGGCGGGCTGCATACAGCGATCCGGACAAAAACGGTCATCGAATATGATGCTGGATTTGAATTTGACAAGTGGATATTGAGAGGTCACAAAAGAGGACCAGCATCGAGATGAATTGCAACGT
Source organism: Lumbricus terrestris (assembly GCA_949752735.1). Taxonomy (NCBI): domain Eukaryota; kingdom Metazoa; phylum Annelida; class Clitellata; order Crassiclitellata; family Lumbricidae; genus Lumbricus; species Lumbricus terrestris. The sequence goes on from OX457048.1 coordinate 19,577,674, forward strand.
CAGACATTTCAACCTAGGAGGCAGAACACTAAAGAAGAAGAAGATACCGACTACATGATCGTATAGGCTTCAGAAATTGAGAGTTTACCAAGAACATTATTTTCTTCTAACTTTATTTCTCTTATTGAAGAAGCCAGTCAAAATGAGTGACTTGGGTAGCCTAGGCCCATTTTTGACATCACTGTTAATAGGTCAAACTTCCCAAAGATAAAATCACAACAATAATAAGTTCACGCGAGCGAAAGCAATTCATAAATTGTTAGTTCAAGCGAATAAATCTGATGTGTGGGAGAACTTCGGCAAAACTTCGTCGACAATGACAATGTTTTTATTAATGTTGCAGCATGCCCGCTAAGAAATTATTTTAATCATTTCCGAAAATGTGGGCCCCTCAAAACTGTGGGCCCGGGTGGCAGCACCCCTAGCACCTACCTTAATGCGGGCCTGGCTTTAAGCACAGAGGAATGGAGTTAAGAAAGGCAATAAAACTCGCAAGAGATCGGCCGAAATGGAGAAGTTTTGTTAGCGCCTCATCGTCGGTGAATACTTGACGGAGGAGAAAGGAGGAAGGAGGAGGAGGCTTTAAGCACAGAAGTTGATTGGTCACATTTTGACACATGAGTTATAGTTCTAGCCAGAGAGTTCTGGACTCTCTGCAGCTTCAGTATGTTTGACTACATAAAAACAGTTAGAAATGACTTACAGAAATTTAAGCAAATTGAAGCCAATGCTTATCCTTGCAGTAATGGGTACATAACGCATAATTCTGTGTACATCATGAATGAACATATTAATCAAAATGATTTACAAATGCTGTGTACAAAAGGCAATTTTCAGTGAAAGAAAAGAATGTTTTTGGAACCCCTCAGAAATGGCATTCTTGGAGCCCTGGTAGCCCTGCAAACTGGAATTTAGGAGCTCCTCAAAAATGGCAAATCTAGATTTCATGAAGGGGCATTACATGAATTGTCGAAATGAATGAATGAAAAAAGGCATTTTAGAAATCTCTATGGCATTGACATAGACAATGGAAAAGAGAAGAAATACAACGCAGATCTATTAGAACATAATAACAGGCTGGTAGCAAGGACAGATAAAGACAGAGAACCAGAAAGAAACAGAAACAGATCAGATGAGATTGGATGAAGAAGAAGAAGAAGACAAGAAATAATTAACTGAATATTTACAGACATCATCATCATCTATCTGCTGTCGACAGCAACTGACTTCCAGAATCTGCGAACACCTGCGAACAAGAACTCTTTCAAGACAAACTGGTCAGCTGCTGCTTTTCCGTTTGGGCATTTGACCTCTGCCAGTTGACCTGTACTTCACCTTGACTGACCAAATCCTCCCACTACCAAGAAAACAGGTGGAGAAAGTCTGGGCAGAGCGTCTGAAAAACAATCTTCCATCTTCATCAATGGTGACAGGGATTCTACGAGACTGACATCTCATGACTGATTTCCACTTCCATCAAGCTCCTCCTCAACAACATCAGCAGGACAGAAAGATGAAGAGGAAGATAAGGAGAAGCAGGCGAAGAAGGAACAGAAGAGGAGGTGGAGGATGATGATGATGAGGAGGAGGAGGAGGAGGAGGAGAGAGAGGAGGATGATGGGAAGAGCCCAGACATGAGCTTAGTCCACAGAAGGGGCAGAAGACCATTCTATGCATAAGGACCTATCACAGGAAATGACTCGCTTTGAGCCAAGGTATACCAAACATGAACACAGGGAAAAAGAGGTCAAAATTGTTGGTATAGAGTGCAATCCAGGCCAGACAGACCGACAAGACAGACAGACAGACAGAATGTCCAAAACAGACAGATTGCACTGATACCCTACGCATAGACTCAGCTGAACTCTCTAGCCTCCAAACAGACTCTTCTACCTTCTACCAATCTACCTAATCATCACACAGTTGTCTGTCCGGCCGCAGCAAACCAAAATCCTGTCCATCACTGAACTGTCATAATGTCCAAAACGGTCCGATTGACAATGTATCCAGCAGTATCCAGCATAAGCATGGGGTGGATGGGTGGATGGGTGGATTCATTCATTCATTCATTCATTCATTCATTCATAGCATTTATATAGCGCCCCTTCAAGAAACTACTCAGAGGCGCTCCCAGCCCAACCACGAGCAAAGAAAAAAGACTTGAGAGACTTGTAGAACCCAGCCGGATGGGCCACAAGTAAAGAGCGAAGCGCAACCGGGAGGTCATTCCAGACAGTAGGCCCCACAACCGAGAAAGCACGGCGCTGCTTAATAACTAAGCGAGCCCGCGGGACCAGAAGTTCACCCCTAGCCGAAGAGCGTAGTACACGACGCGCTGCAACGTCAGAGACTGGACAGCAAAGATCACGCAAGTATGACGGAGCACAGCCAAGGACACAGCGTGAGACCACAGCAGCAATGCGGTATGAGATCCGCTGGGACACTGGCAGCCAGTGCAGCACATCACGCATATATGCAGAGACAGAAGCAAATTTAGGAAGCCGCCCAACAAGGCGAGCAGCGGAGCGCAATACACGATCAAGTCGCCCCAGGACCCCAATGGGAAGACCAGCAAGTAAGGAGCAACAGTTGTCGATTCGACTTGTAACAAAGGCGTGAACAAGGACGACGACCGCGTCGTGAGAGAGAGAGCGGGAGACCACCCGAAGCTGACGAAGCTGGTAATAGGCACTCCGAGCAACCAAGTTCACATGCTGGGACAGAGTGAGTTCAGAATCGAGGGTGAGACCCAGATCACGAACTGTGAGGGAAAATGAGATATGGGGAAAGAGCAGAGCAAGTTGTGAGAGGTCAATACCCTGGAGTTGCCTACGGCCACCCAACCAAATGAACTGTGTTTTGGATGGATTTAAGAGTAGCCGATTGGAGGCCATCCAGAGAGAGAGGACATCCATTTTCCTACACATCTGGCTGACAGCGGCCACCGCATCAGCCGAATAGGTATGGATGTAGGCTTGCACATCATCAGCAAATAGCTGGTGCAGAAGCCCTTGAGATGATAGTAAGGAGCAAATATCAGCAGTATAGAGAAGATACAGCAGCGGACCCAAGACGGAACCCTGGGGCACCCCAAGAGGGGCAGGGACCCAAGCAGATCTGGACGACCCAAGAACTACACAGTTTGAGCGATCAGATAGGAAGGATTTAAGCCAATCAAGAGGCTGGTCCACTAAGCCGAAAGAAGTGGAGAGGCGCTGCAGGAGAATTGAGTGGTCTACAGAGTCAAAGGCAGAGCTCACGTCAAAGAGAGCGAGGAGAGTGACTTGACCACGGTCAACTGCGCCATAGAAGTCAGACAAAAGTCGAAGCAGGAGAGTCTCCGTTGAATGATTTCGACGGAAACCCGACTGCTGCGACGGCATCAAGTCATTCATATCTAAATAAACAATCAGCTGGTTGGCCACAATGCGTTCCAGTATTTTAGATAAGAAAGTAACGTTTGCAATAGGGCGATAGTTTGCAGGATCACTTTGATCCAGACCAT
>OX457048.1:19583678-19628678 GCA_949752735.1 Lumbricus terrestris
AACAAAGCCATGTGTGCTATCAAAAACACCACCAACCATACATTCGATATTTAATGCAACCTAAAGCAACTAAACAAATTTCTCTGTGAGGCTTAGGTTTCCCTCTCATCAGTATTCACTCACATTCTCACTCCCTCACACTCTCCTCGTCTGTCTCCCACTTTGTGCCGTACTCCTACTCCTTTCACTGCTTCCCACCTTCAGTTTCTCCCACTCTTACATCCCACACAGAGCGCCTTCCAATCAAGAACCAGAACGTCCTTCAAAGATATCGCATATACCAGGAGTACACCAGATAACCTTTAAACATAGATGTCAAAGTACTTGTAAAGTAAATCCACTAACATTCTCTGCTATTTTCGTTGATACATTGAATCAGATATTTTCATTTCAAGTTCAGTCTTTATCCAGGTATGCAGATAGAAATTTTGAAGATGCAGTCTGCCCCATAAGTTCCTAAATTGCCTAACACAGTTTTGAAAGTATAGGTTGAATCATCTAATCGGCTTCTATTTGTCTTGTCTGAAAAAAGAAAATTTATTTTTATAACCATTTTAAAGAAGAATTTTGTAGTTATAATTTTATATCGGCCAGCACAGTTCGATTTATGAAGGAAGAATTAATAAAGTGATGAACTGCAACTGTTTCAATTGCGTCAACTGCAGTGGCTTCTCAATTTGTCGGTTTATGCCATCATATAAATGTACGCTACTTTTTGGCAGTTTCCTGAGAATGCTAAGTGCAGTGCCTTCATCTCAACCAGAATTTTCCAGCAGATCATGTCGTGTTTGTGGTGCATGTCATTTCCCTTAATTCAACTTAGACACTACCAGAACTAAAATGATCTTAGTTCTGAAATTAATTCCTAATTTCGGCCATAATTATAGTGTGGAAAATAATTCCAAATTTATTTCAGAATTTCATTTTTGAGCTAAAATAATTCCTACTTGTGATTCTAGTTTTGTTGATGAAATTATTTATTTCTATTTCTAATTTCAAAATGCAATAATGAAAGTATCCCTGCTTGAATGGCCAGGAATCAAGTTGCTCAGTCTCTCCCAATATGTTTTGTCGTCAATTCAATCATGACCTACCAGGATACATGCTTGAATCTGTCATTTTATTTCACACAATTGACTTTCTCAAACTGACTTCTGAAACTAAATGCCATGGTAGATCATAATAATGTAAGATGAGATGGTATTCTTACCTGTAACATTTGATAACTTTAGATAAGAAAACCTGCAACAACAGCAACTCAATGTACATGAAAGCCAGAGGAGAAGGGCGAAGAACAGTGTGTTCCTAGTTACCTACTTCTTCAGCCAAGATCTCGCTGAAGACAAGATCCATCTCAGACATGAATTGTTCGATGAGGTTGGAACTGCGACTGGAGCGAGTGGATTCGGCGCCAGGTGACGGTGGCTCATCACCAGAATCAAGTGAACTCTGCAGTTGACCTCCTCCTCCTCCTCCTCCTCGTGATTCAGAAAACGTCTCTGTGACCGTCTTCATTACATTCCGGAACGTACATTCAGTTTCACTGCAACACACAAGAAGCGTCATTTCTTTTTATGCAAGGTGTTGCAAGTCTTTCATTGCAATTCTAATTATGGCTGCACAGAACATTCGTATTCTTCGTATTTCTTATCTACGCTTCAAGGCAGAATAGCGGACACGTGACATTACACACACACTGAACTGATTCAAATTGCCAGCAGCGATGATGATGATGACGATGATGATGATGATGACGACGATGATGATGATGACGACGATGATGATGGTGATGATGGTGATCAGAGAATGGAAGAATGACATCGTGGAATGGTGGGGAAACAGATCACTGCAGCAACTGAGTCACGTAGCAAGAGAAAGAGACAAATGAAGGGAGATGATAGAAGGAGCATCAAGCAACTACGGGCGATGAACCCTTGGACATTGATGATGATGACGACGACGACGACGATGATGATGATGGTCGTGGTGGTGGTGGTGGTGATGATGATGATGATGATGATGATGATTATGATGATGATGATGATGATGATGATGATGATGGCACATGCTTCCATTGGCTAGCCTTTGGATCATCAAGCCAATGAACCTGTCTTGTTCTTCAATGTTTCACCCTCCACCTCCTCCTCCTCCTCCTTCTCAGTCTCCTCCTGCTGCTTTGACATCCATCATTTACCTCCACCTAGTGCCCTGTTCCTGCTGTCCACCTACCATAAACATCATCAACAGAAACAAGCGACTGGAGAAGATGCTTAATTCTCTCAAGGGAGAAATGAATATCTCCAGAGCTGCTGCTTCTGTCTTTGACTCTCCCTGCCTTTGTCTCTCCCTGCCTTTGTCTCGCTTTTGACTCTACCTGCCTTTGTCTCTCCCTGCCTTTGTCTCTCCCTGCCTTTGTCTCTCCCTGCCTTTGTCTCTCCCTGCCTTTGTCTCGATCCCTGCCTTCCATCTGTTCAAAACTAAAAGTATAAATTAAGACTAACAATCATAACTAAAACTAAAATTGATACATAATTAAAACAGCACTAGTCCTCAACAACTGGAGTGCTCTGAACCATCACAGACAACAAACCTGGCATTTGCCAGGTTTTTCAAACATTTCAGTCGGAGAAACTTTCTCCCATTTCTAACAAAGAACCAGTCCCCACTGATCAGTCTCCTCCTCCTCATCCTCGTCCACCTCATCCTCCTCCTCCTCCTCGTCGTCCTCCTCCTCCTCCTCCTCCTCCTCCTCCTCTGATCAATAGACAAAATGCGCTAACTCCACATCTTCTTCGCCTGCACTTAAAGCAGATCTGAACTTGAAGCGGTTCAAAGAAATATTTAACTGGCATAGGTGTCAACATCACTTCAATCTGTTTCAGAGCCAGCCCTTCTCAGAAGTTTATACACTTTCTGACAGCTATGACCTCAAGCATAATATGTTTGAGGTCATAAATGTGTCAGAAAGTGTATAATGTGATAATAATAATAATAAATAATAAATAATACAATTAATATGAGGTTAGGTGAAGACAGCAGGTAAAGTGATGATTTACGAGTCTGAGGAGAAATGGCAGAGCTGTAATTATTAAGTAGTAGCTGATTTGCTGATATGCTGATTTGTACAACATAATATGTTACTAATTAATAACTACAGCTCTGCCACTTCTCAGGCTCGTAAATCATCGCTTTACCTACTGTCTTGACTATAATTATCTTCACCTTACTTCACATTAATACAGAATCCATTTCAATTCCGTAATTACCACTTAGTTATATTACCATCTGGTAAAAACGGTAACGAACTTCTCCTCGTATAACTCCTATAATTATTAGTTGGCAATACCCTCTGAGAAACTTCTGTTAGCAAACAACTGCTGCTCTGTGCTCCTGCTGATCAGTTTCCAAGCTACGTCTGCTTCTGAAATTAGTCTCGAACAGAAGCTGAGAAATAATTAATACACTGCTGCGGCGACGCTGGTTCCCCGTCGACTGAGGTCGTAATCAGAATCTGACCAACAACCGAGAGCGCAAATGAGATTAACCACAGCACATCCAGAATAGATGACGATGCAAAAGCGAACCATGTTTTGAGAGATACCTCAATCAACAAACCCCATGTTTTCGCTTTAAACAAAACGCCCTAATGGCCTCACCGAACAATACGCTTATGGGGATAATTTGTAACGAGTGAAAGTTTATTCGCACATCCTCTAACTCGTGCCTTTGTTATTGGCCAGTGCATTGTAAACGTGGTGGCAAAGAGAGGGCAGAGGCGGCCGGAGATTTCCCAGTTGTAGGTCTCCCTACAAGGCAATTCTCCCGCTGGAAAGAGTCCGACTCACCACAGGTCCTGGATATTCTCCGATAGTCCCATAAGGCCGCAGAGGGAAGGGAGGCAGAGGACTGAATGGCGAGCAGCAGTAGAAGAGGGGAGTGGGCAGTGGGTCCATAGAGCAGACTCCACCAGCAGCAATTGCTTATTATTAATGCAATGATTCAGAGTTTCAGACGGATAGGACCAGAATGAGAAGGTAAGAGAGGGACAGGAGGACAGGACGGATAAGGACAGAGCAACAGAGGAAGAGGAGCAGGAGGAGGAGGACGATGGAAACAGGAAATCAGAAAAAGAATAGAAAAGAGCAGAGACTGACGTAACAAGAGTAGTTAAATAAGTGCTTTTCCAACAACCAATTGCGACTTGGAGACCATCCATACATGACGTCATGCACCGGGGGGGATACAACTGTGATGAAGAGGAGGGTGATTAAGAAATGTGACGTCGCATTACTGCATCAAAATGCATAATTTTATTTAAAATTTCACTTAGATATATGTACAAAATAATGTGCAATGTAATTTTCTGGACACTTAAATTTTGAATCCTCTTTTAAACCACATCAATGTAAAATCATATAAGTAAATAATACTCCGTAGTATCTTACCAAGGCTGTTTTCTTAAGTTTAGACTGTAATCGCAGGTAAACAACATATTGTTTTTTGTCTAGAAATATCGAAAATTAAGGTTATATAGTGAGGACGGGGCGACAACCAGTCCTCCCTTCTCTCCGGGTCAAAGGCAGATTGCCATTGTAAGACAAGAATATTCTTTAATAGACCAAATGCAATACTGGTGAACAGACAGACATGGTAATAAACATACATCATCTATAGAGCCAACAGAATGACAAATGCTAAAATAACATGTATAACCCTAACTCCAATAATTATAAGTATGCCCTTTTGATGGCCAACTATTTTGGTTTACAACTTTACATGACATGACATTTCAATCAGATAAAGCATCCTAGTTAAAAATGATTTCCTTGGTGTATAATATCATAATATGATGATAGATAAAATAGTGGAGTTAGTGAGTGTAGTAGAAATGACTGAAAGTTGTGAAATGATGAAAAGACGACGGTAGTTGTGAGAAGGAAGTTTAGGTGCAATGGTTAGAGATAGGAAATGGGTTTAGAATTAGAGCAGATGGTACTATAATTACACACAATAGTAAGGGTCATGAGAGTGAGTAGGACATAGGTCCCTTATGAATTACCAATATATTCCCTAGTAAACCATTTAGCTAAAGATTTTTGAAGCATGCATTCAGCCACAGCTATTGGCAGATGCAATACAAAACATTCGAAACAAGTTCACAATTCTATTCTCTCTGCAGACGCTCCTGTCAGACTAAAGTGTGCATTGTAAACATGGTGGTGAAGAACCAGCATGTACTATTAAGACCATGAAGAGACCAAAGAAACCATGAAGGACCATGACGAGACCATGAAGGGACCATGACGAGACCATGACGAGACCATGAAGAGACCATGACGAGACCATGACAAAACCATGACGAGACCATGACAAGACCATGAAGAGACCATGAAGAGACCATGAAGAGACCATGAAGAGACCATGAAGTCGCTAGATCCCTATATGTCAAAAAATCCCTTTCATGTCGAAGAGCCTCTACTTGCCAGATGTCCCTAAAGTCTTCCTACTCTTCACAGCTGAATTGTCTGTGGTATCATCCATCTGAACAAAAAATCTAATCTGCATTCCAAATTTTTATCCATGTGACATGACTGTCAAATACTCCTCCATGCATGTCAAATGCCCTTCCATGTCAAATGCCCTTCCTTGTCAAATGCCCTTACATGTCATAAGCCTTAACCCTTTATGTATCAAATGCCACTCCATGTCAAATGCCCTTCCATATCGAATGCCCTTTCTTGTTAAATGCCCTTATAATTGTGTCAACTGTCCCTCAGGGTCAAATGCCCTTCCATATCAAATGCCCTTTCTTGTTAAATGCCCTTATAACTGTGTCAAATGTCCCTCAAGGTCAAATGCCCTTCCATAATTTCAATGAATAACTCCTAGAGCAAATGGCAAATTTAATATAGACAGAAGAAAAATCTCTTGAATGGTATGAATGTCCTTTCCACCACCCCCTCCCTACAACCACCAGATGACACTAGTTAAAGAGTTGTCTTCCAGATAGAAGATCATCATCATCATCATCATCATCATCATCATCATCATCATCATCATCATCATCATCATCATCATCATCATCATCATCATCATCATCATCATCATCATCATCATCATCATCATCATCATCATCATCATATCATCATCATCATCATATCATCATCATCATCATCATCATCATCATCATCATCATCATCATCATCATCATCATCATCATCAGCGCGGACACTGCATCGGAGTTTCACGCCGAAGCGCTGAGCAATTGCGAGTGAAGGACTTGCTCAAGGTCCCTACGCGGCGACTCGAAGTGGATTCGAACCTCGAACCTTCCGGTTTCAAGGCGACGACGCCACCACTACACCACCGCGCCCATCATCATCATCATCATCATCATCATCATCATCATCATCACCACCACCACCATCACCACCACCACCACCATCATCATCACCACCATCATCATCATCATCATCATCATCATCATCATCATCATCATCATCATCGTTGTCATCGTCATCGGTATCATCATCATCATCAGCTGTCTATTGTGAAAAATCATATTCTGCCATCAGTGGCGCCATCTAACGACATCAGCCAAAGTGAGATGAAGACGGAGAGCAGGGGAGGGTGAAGTGGGATGACAGCCCGGATGTCTGTCTGTCTGGCTGCTTGCTTGTCTGCCTGTCTGTCTGTCTATCTTATCTGTCTGTCTGTCTGTCTGTCTGTCGGTCGACCGATGGATGTATTAAGAGAGGAACCTCGGTTTTAAGGACAAAGAATCAAAGAACCAGAAACTCTGACAGACAATTACGATACTCCAAAGTCACAGCAGAGCCAACAATAGCAGCAGGGGCAGAGACAGACGCAGACACAAAGACGGAGGTGAAGGCCATTAATATGCATATTTATGCATTAAATCACAGCAAACATCCTCTTCATCTTTTCTCCTTCTCTATCGAGTGAGGAAGAAGAGAAGTGATAGAGTGAAGAGGAAGAGAAGGGTATGGGACGGCTCTTCCACCGCTCTCTCATTGTTCCTCTCCCATTCTTTTCTTCCACTCTTCAAATGGAGTAGATGAAGAGGAGACCATTCTTATGAGCTTCCTCTTCTACCTACGTCTCCTCCTCCTCTTCCTCCTACTCCTCCTCCTCTTTCTCCTCCTCCTCTTCCTCCTACTCCTCTTCCTCCTTCTCCTCTTCCTCCTACTCCTCCTCCTCCTCTTCCTCCTACTCCTCCTCTTCCTCCTCCTCCTCCTCTTCCTCCTACTCCTCCTCCTCTTCCTCCTACTACTCCTCCTCCTCCTCTTCCTCCTCCTACTCCTCCTCCTCTTCCTCCTACTCCTCTTCCTCCTACTACTCCTCCTCTTCCTCCTCTTCCTCCTACTCCTTCTCCTACTCCTCCTCTTCCTCCTCCTCTTCTTCTTCTTCCTACTCCTCCTCTTTCTCCTCCTCATTCACTTACTGCACAAAGAAGTCCAGGAGACAGCAGAGGGATAACGAGAAAAAGAAGAAAGAAGAACAATGAACTAAGAAGAAAGAAGAACAATGAACTAAGAAGAAAGAAGAACAATGAACTAAGAAGAAAGAAGAACAATGAACTAAGAAGAAAGAAGAACAATGAACTAAGAAGAAAGAAGAACAATGAACTAAGAAGAAAGAAGAACAATGAACTAAGAAGAAAGAAGAACAATGAACTAAGAAGAAAGAAGAACAATGAACTAAGAAGAAAGAAGAACAATGAACTAAGAATAAAGAAGAACAATGAACTAAGAAGAAAGAAGAACAATGAACTAAGAAGAAAGAACAATGAACTAAGAAGAAAGAAGAACAATGAACTAAGAAGAAAGAAGAACAATGAACTAAGAAGAGCTATTTTGTCATTTCATAACTCCACCTCAATGTCCTGTGTGTCTTTATGGAAAGTGAACTGCCCTTGGCTGACCTTGTTTATTCCCTTTCCAGGTAATACCTGCATCCAATTCAGTCAATTGTTGCATCATGCTGTCATCCAGGACTCCACTCCACTCTCTTGATCTGACATGCCTGCCTGGACTACAGCAATTCCATCCATGTAGGAATTACCAGAATTCTGAATCCAACGTTAAATGTCAAGAGGAGAAGGACAATAGCACACATCTTCTCTACCAAAGACACTGTGTTTGTGTGCATGTATTGTATTGTATTGTATATGACCATTTATAAAGCGCTCCTCGCAGCATGAACCTTTCAGAAGCGCTCCCTACTCAACCCTGAGAGAAGAGGCAAGTTTTTAGATGAGCGAAAGACGAAGAAAGACTACCAGAGAGGATGCCAGAGTGAACTGATGACGGAATCCCATTCCATTGGGAGGGACCAATGCAGGCAAATGACCTGGATTGATCTGGATCGGTCCTGACTCGGGGAGGTGGGGGGGGCAACTGTGTGTGCATGCGTGTGTGACTGTGTGAGTATGCATACGTGTGTCATTGTGCTGCATGTATTAAGTATGCTGGGTGCTTGGTATTTAAGTTTATACTTGACCAGGTAAAGGTAGTTATCCAAAATATTTATACAGCACTCTCAGCGACCCATAAATCAGTCTTGAGAAGTTGCTGGGGTCTGAAATGTTGTTATGAACCATCAGTTGTTGAGCCTGTTGTCTAAATGAACAACAGCTTCTAAGCCTCTATGTCCCTCCACCCCACCCCACCCCTCCAGCAGATTGCAAGGGTTTCAGACCCTGCGGAGTTAAGACTCGACTTAATCCTTCCATTGAGAACCATGGCAACTGAAGAGGGTCCAGAGGCAATACAGCCCCCCCCACATGCCCAGCAAATGCCGCAGTGGCAAAAAAGTTGTTGTCCTGGTCATTGCCTCGACAGAATATTTCCCTGCGGAGAATTTATCTGCGGCATAAATCGTCTTTGCACTGTGCGTCTGTACGTCTGTATGTCTGTGCGTCTGTACGTCTGTGCGTCTGTACGTCTGTGCGTCTGTGCGTCTGTACGTCTGCTCAGCAACTGACTGGTTAAAAACGTCTAGCCCGCCTCAGAGCACATCCTAAGAGATGAATCTGAAATGCGATTAATACTACGGGAGGAAGCCAGTGCATGTATTCAGAAGCAGACAACAAAATCTGTCGCCTGTTTGCAGTAACTCTGCCAGCACACATGACAACAGCGTGAAATCAGTTCACAACTTCTGACATCGTAAACGTAACATCTCCAATCTTACCAAGCACCACTTGAAAGATAAGCTGAGGGCACCAGTTTATTCACGAGTGCTTTGTCAAGTCAAAAGGTTTTCCAAACTGTGGAGGTCCAATTTCGGTTTTGCCTGAGAAGAGGGTCACATTCGAGTAACTGTCAAGATGAACAAATAGACGCTAGTGATGAGAGGGAGAGAGGGAGGAAGAGGAAGAGGGAAAGGGGTGGGGAGGGAGAGGGAGAGGAAGAGAGGGAGAGGGGAGAGAGGGGAGGGAAGGGGAGTAGGAGGGAAGGGGAGGGCAGGTGGATGGGGAGGAAGATGGAGAGGGAGAGGGAGGGAGGGAGGGAGGGAGGGAGGGAGGGAGGGAGGGAGGGAGGGAGGGAGGGAGGGAGGGAGGGAGGGAGGGAGGGAGGGAGGGAGGGAGGGAGGGAGGGAGGGAGGGAGGGAGGGAGGAAGGGAGGGAGGGAGGGAGGGAGGGAGGGAGGGAGGGAGGAGAGGGAGAGGGAGGGCAATTTCAGACACTCGATGACTGACTGAACTATATCTGTGGCAGCTGATAGTAAAATAGTGGTGAACTCAATATCATGGATAAGACTGATCAGAGAATAACAAGTAGTCAGGAATCCATCCATCAACACATCTAGGTCGTCACTCTTTACCTTGTCACTGACTTACTGACTTACTTGACTTATGGCTTTGACGATGCTTTCCCACGTAACAGCCGCCCAGCTATGAAAAATCTCCACTTCTCTCTTTCTTGGGCTTTGTGTGTATAGCCTCCTGTATGGACCAACCCATCTCCCGACAGTCCTCTCGAACCATCTCTTCTTTGGTCTTCCCTTTTTTCTTTTACCATGCACATATCCGTTGACAGCTATCTTTGGGTATCTCTCATCCCTCATTCTGGTTACGTGGCCAAAGTAGAGTAACCATTTGCTCTGAATTTTGTGTATTATATCATGCTGAATATTCAATCTGTTGTATATCTCTGAATTCCTTATCCTATCCCTTCTCGTGACACCTTCTATCTTTTGTAGGTACACCATTTCAAACACCCTCAGCGCTGTTTCTGTGCTTCACTCAGTGTCCAAGTCTCCGAATTGTACAGCAATGCACTCAGCACCAATGTCTCATACATCTGAACTTTTGTGGCTTTTCCTATTTCCTTAGAGCTCCAAAGCTTACCCAGCACCTGTAGTATTCCTCTGGTCAGCCCGATTCATCTGTCCACGTCTTTTCCAGATTCTCCATTTGTGCTAATGGTTCCCCCCAGATACACGATGCTCTCTATCTGTTCATTTTGGTGTCCATCTGCTTCTAACTGAAATTTGATGCTGCCCCTTCCAAGAAACTGGTTTTCCGTTTTTAGTACATTTATACTCATTCCCATTTCCCGACTCACTATGGCTGAGTTTGTGAGGAGGGGGCAGGTGGAGCAGAAATGTCTGCCATGCTGTGATTTAAATCTCCAGACTCTCCACTGACTGTCCAGTATGCTAACCACTGCACCACTCTCAAGCACCCCTCCCTCCATCCCTCCCTCCATCCCTCCCTCCCTCAATAGACTGCAAGTACAGCCACAGCCACTGGAATTTACCAAGGACTTATAATGTGCTGCATATAAGTGTGTTGGTGACTGGTGTGAATTGTCCTAAACTGGTCCTCACTCAATGACCGCCACAGCCAATCATCCACTGGCTATCAACTGTGCTCCTCCTAATGCATCAAGGGCTGCATATCATGAGCAAACCTGACAAACAATGCCCCCCCTCCTTCCAAGCACCAAATGAATTCGAACTAATTAAACTGGACCAGTTTTAGCTAGTGTGCGTAGAAATTATTGATAAAAGATATGGCCACCCAGAACCTAATTCAGACTCAGTTTAGATGCAGCTGGTTGTTGAATAAAAAGATTTTAAAAAGAAGAGGAAGTTATGATAACTTGTTCTTGTGCGTAGTATGTAGCCAATGAAGCTGGAATGAAACGAAGATGTTTGTTAATTTTGCCAGAGATATTGTCTTGCCACCCAAGCACCGCCATCGTCTTTCACAGCATCTGATTATATAAACACCAGATTCCTCAAACGAAACCTCCACTAAGAAACCTCCATTTTAAAAAACCTCTTGCCTATTCACTTCACTCATCAATCCAATTGCCTGAAGAGAAGAAGCAGAGAATGCAAACGAAAAGAAGTCAACATCATTGTACAACAGCTATAGTCAAGGGCGGATACAGAAATTTTCGAAGGGGGGGCCAAAGTCCTATGGAACTACTTTTGGGGGGGGCCACGTCTACTTTCCGAGCAAAATAGCTGGTAAAAAAAAGAAATTTTTGGAATGGGGGGGGCCATGGCCGGATTGGCCCCCCCCTGGATCCGCCCCTGGCTATAGTACATGTATGTGAATGGACTTATATTTTAATCATGTTTCAATAGAAACTCCTCAATAGCACATAACACAGTATGATAGTGCCTGGGTCATCTAGACACTGATTCCATATCTGCCATTTCCTAAACACGCTTATGCTTATGATGGGTCAATACTGTACACACCAGCAGGGACAAAAGGATTGTTCCGGAATTTCATCAGGTAAAACAGAGACCCAAACGTACATCAAGGTATGACTATTTTCAAAACATACGTTAAGGCGCTGTATAAATGGTTATATACATACATACACATATACAGTATGTGTACATTGTTATGCCATATGTTGGCATACATTATCATCAAGACGAAAGTAATTTCATAACATCATGCATGCCAGAAGTCACCAAAGTCAAAAACACGTGGTCTGATAGATCTTCTTGTTCTTTGCTCTAGTCACTAGCAGCTATGAAAAATGCATTGCTCTGCTAATCACCCAGCTAACCATCAACATGTTCACTCTAACAGTGAGTTAGACAATCACATTACAAAACAGCTTCTATTAAAACACAATGTAGTTCATTCATTCATTCATTCTGAGAATTTATATAGCGCCTCTTCAAGATATATCTACTCGGAGGCGCTCTCTGCACTAACTAGCCAAAATGATGTTAAGAGTCATAGCGAGCGAAAAATAGCAACAAGTTGCAAAACAAAACACAGTGAGCTGAAAGAGTCACCAGTGGCGAACCCCCGCAAACACGTAGAGTTAACCATCGGATTCCCGTAGACAGCTGGTAGATGGCGTGGTTGATCAGAGTCTTTTGGTAAGTAGTAGATGACGCCCGTCTGTCTAATCGTCGAGGTTCAAAGCAAGGATGCGTGTAGGAGAAGGCATTCGTCGCTTGTCTGTCGGTAGTTGGAAGGCTTGAAGCGTCGCCGTTGACAGCAGTCGAGGTTACTCCATGCATTGACCCGCGTGAGCCGTCCTCCGGCGAGATGTAAACACCGGCTATTGCAACGGCGTACACGCACGGCTTATGGTACGACTCGGCTGTGCTGCCTGTGCATCATAAGGATGGTTGATGGCCAAGGTGACTTGCAACAAAAACCTTCTAACCAGCATAAAATCCTTCAGAAATCCAACGAAAAGTCCAGTACCGGTACGCGAGTCTAGAAGCAGTAAACTCCAACTCGTCCGAAATAACTGTGCGAATTCTGCATTAGGATGAAATAGTCCGTCGAAATGACAGAGAGGTTGGTAAACGACCACATGGCCGCTGACCTGGTTAGTGGTTACTGTGGCAATTCACAGATTCCATGAAATCACTATGCAATTATTATCGAAAGAGATTGTGGTGGAGTTTGGCGTAATGGGCCAGGGCGGTGGTGAATTGGGCCGGGGTGAAACAAAATGAAACACTATTTATCCATGATGATAATTTTGTGTCTTCGGCTTGGCGTAGCGGTAATAAAAGCCGTGGCGGTCAATGTGTTAACGATCTTCAATGTGCTCAAACAATGAAGCAATGCATTTGCAATGCTAGAACAATATAGGCATATTATTCAGGGCCAGCCTTAGGCACAGGCAAAGCAGGCAGTTGCCTGAGGCGCCAATTTCTAGGTGTGCCATTTTAAAAAATGTGTTAACAGTTCTGTTTTCCAACTTTGCCATTTTCCCCCCAGAATCCTATCCAGTCTTGATTGTACTAATAAAAATAATTCAGTCGAGCATAAATGCTCTGTCTGGCTCATGTATGTATGTATGTATGTATATGACCATTTATATAGCGCCTTAACAAGAATCTCACGAAGGCGCTTATCGTAGCTACCCAACAGATCTAAACAGATGCGATTTAAGAGATTTAGAAAATGTTTCCTGAGATGCATTCGGTGCAATGTTACGAATTGTTAATGGAAGACAGTTCCAGTATGAAGGGCCAATGCATGAGAATGCACGGCGAGCCCGCATCGATGTACGAGAGCGAGGAACCATCAGGTCCCCACGAGTAGAAGAGCGCAAGGATCGACGACCTGGCTGGCTGGAGACGGGAACGTAGAGCTCCCTGATGTACGCTGGGGCAGAACAGACCATGGATGCTCGTCCCATAATAATGATCATTGGGTTGCGAGTCCTGTAACGAGAGTCTGAGTCCTGTAACGAGAGTCTGAGTCCTGTAACGAGAGTCTGAGTCCTGTAACGAGAGTCTGAGTCCTGTAACGAGAGTCTGAGTCCTGTAACGAGAGTCTGAGTCCTGTAACGAGAGTCTGAGTCCTGTAACGAGAGTCTGAGTCCTGTAACGAGAGTCTGAGTCCTGTAACGAGAGTCTGAGTCCTGTAACGAGAGTCTGAGTCCTGTAACGAGAGTCTGAGTCCTGTAACGAGAGTCTGAGTCGTGTGACGAGAGTCTGAATCCTGTGACGAGAGTCTGAGCCCTGTAATGAGAGTCTAAGTCCTGTAACGAGAGTCTGAGTCCTGTAACGAGAGTCTGAATCCTGTAATGAGAGTCTGAGTCCTGTAAGGAGAGTCTGAGCCCTGTAACGAGAGTCTGAGTCCTGCAATGAGAGTCTGAGTCGTGTGACGAGAGTCTGAATCCTGTGACGAGAGTCTGAGCCCTGTAATGAGAGTCTAAGTCCTGTAACGAGAGTCTGAGTCCTGTAACGAGAGTCTGAATCCTGTAATGAGAGTCTGAGTCCTGTAAGGAGAGTCTGAGCCCTGTAACGAGAGTCTGAGTCCTGCAATGAGAGTCTTGAGTCCTGTAACGAGAGTCTGAGTCCTGTAACGAGAGTCTGAGTCCTGTGACGTGGGGTGAACAATTGAGTGAGGATCATAGCGACAAACCTATGCTTTGCCTGTGGCGCCATGTGGACTATAGGGTCGGCCCTGGGCATATTGCATAATAGATTTGCAATACTAAATCAACAAATCACCTGAAACATTATCAATACCTTTCTGCCTTTGAGACGTTTGAGCAACACTGACATATTTCGATTTCATTCCCTTGTTTCCAATTTAGAACGACACAACTTATTTGGCCATTTGGAGTTGTTTATGATTTCCGATAGCTCCAACAACCATCTGTCTTTATCCAGAACAACAAAGTGTTGTTACAACAACATATATATGTATAGCCAAATTACTATTTATACATTTAATAAATACATTATTATTGTACAAACTAATAAATCCCAATTTCAACACTTTCGCATAATTTACTTCTAACAATACTTAAAATACCTGAATTTAAATCTAGTTTGAACATTAAATGAAATGTCAGATAGGATATTCTAACAACTGCCAAAATTGTCTGACTATAAACCAAAATATTCGCCCATGCTGGCTGAACTAAAAACAAATCTAATTCGTTTATACCACTTTAAAATCATATCATTGGTAGTCATTATGTGTTGAATTAAGTGATTTTTTAAGACTCATAAAATTTGTATAATAATAAAGTCAAAAAGTTTCCTATAATCATCCACAGAATGCAGGAAAGCAAAGTCATCATCATCATCACTACTTGGATGAACACCAGTCACCAAGCAGAGCAGAGTTGAATGTCATCAGCAGTGTACTACTGTCAAGTTTGCACAAGATTTATGGGACGGCCGAGTATTAAGCCCTTTGGGATTGCCAACGGACTCGTCTCCACCGGTCTCCAAACTGTTCCGCCTCAGCCCATGTCCACCATCTTCATTCCCTGTTTCCGGAAGGATCCTCTTGGATGAGCAAACTGCCCTACATACGATTACATCTACACGCACACACACGCACACGCACACACATGCACACCCACACACGCACACACAAACACACACACACACACATTATACATACAAACATACATACACAAATATAGACCATGGGGATTTCAATAACATTTGCATTTATGCTTCCGTAAGCAAATGAGGATGGCCGTTGAGATAGCACAGGAGTGGTGGTACGTTGCAGATGTGTAGAACTGGAAGGTGTGTTGGTCCAATGGTCTAATGGTCTAAGGGTCCAATGGTCTCAACGCCATAGATAGGGGATTTTTGGGTGTTTGAACACATCCAAAATGAAATAATGTAAAAATGAAAGCTGCATTTTTACTAGCACATGATGCAAGAATGTGTATAATGTATTGGCCATCCAGAACTCCCCCCCCCCGCCTTGAGAGCTCACGAGGCTACTCCAAAACCATTAGTCAGTTGATTCAGTTGCTTACAGTGGGCTTGCACATGGTCTAGTAAACACCCCTTCCCCAAAATAAAATCCTGGGTACACCTAATGGTCTAATGATCCAAGGCCTTATGATGAAATAAGTAAGTAGGTAAGTATTTTTTTATTACTTCACTTGCAAATGCACATTGGGATGTAGAACATCAATATAATACATCGAAGTAAAATAGGTAATAAAAACGTACAAATTAAAATCACAAGTAGCTGTCACAACACTCAGAAATAAAAAGTAGAAAAATTGTCCCAAAGCAGATGCAGAAGCAAAAGGATCTGAATTTGTGAGAAGAGAATTGTGAAGAAAAAGATGCAAGTCACAACCAGTGAAACTCTTCTGCATCGTCATCTGCATTCCTCCTTCTTGTCTGTCTGACTGTCCACCTGTCTTGTGTGATTGTGTATCTGTCTTTTGTTTTTGTCTATCTGTCTTGTGTGTCTATCTGTCTTGTGTGTCTGTCTATCTGTCTTGTGTGTCTATCTGTCTTGTGTGTCTATCTGTCTTGTGTGTCTGTCTATCTGTACCTGTTTAGCCATTAGCTGTCTAGATTCTGCCAAGCCACCAGAGGGACAAATTCAGGTTCTTGAGTGGCACAATATATATATATATATATATATATATATATATATATATATATATATATATATATAGCATGTTAATCTGAAGGCCTTTGGTCATTGAAATCAAACAATGATGGAGTTCATCAATTTAATCAATTCATTAAATCAATCGATGGAATTAATTCATCAAATCAATCAATGGAATTAATTCATCAAATCAATCATATTAATTCATTAATTTCAGTCTGATTGACTCGATGCCTTGGCCTACAAGATGACAAACTTAAACCTAGAGCTCTGGGACCTGCTGTGCTGTTTAGGGGTGACCAGACAAATGTGCGCAGACAAAAACGCGCAGGACAAAAACGCGTAGACAAATGCACGCAGACAAATGTGTGCAGTAACAAATGCACGCAGGACAAATGAGCGCAAACAAATGCGTGCAGACAATGGCGCGCAACAAGAATAAATCGACAAAATATTATTATTAGAATGAACAATTGAACATTTAATTTTACTCGCACTTAACTTAGTTACGGACAACAAAACATAAGAGTTATACAACAATATTTAGTTATTTAAACTAGAAATTGTCGTGAATCTTCCAGAAATTCGTTAGTACTATAAATAAAAATGTAGGCAGGCATGTAAAGACAAATGAGTTACAAGACTACAGAAATAAACTAGAATCTACTAAAACTAGGCTAGAAATTTCGTAAAATTGATAAACTAAGTGAGTCATATAGTAGACTGTAGAAATAAACTAGAATCTAATAAAATTAGGTTAGAAATTGTTGTAGAATTAATGTGCAAGAATTTCGACAGCTCTGTAGTTAGACGTTAATTGGACAATATTTCCATTCAATTCGCATGGTCCTGGAATATATCGTAAATAACCTTTCTAATCATCTATGCTTAGGTGGTACACAGGTGTTACGTTATTTATCATTATTAATCAATATTAGATGCATGTCCGGTTAGTTGCACGCTTTTGGTCTGAGCGCTTTTGCCTGCGCCCTTTTGTTACGTCACCCTGTTTAGGTAAAGACCTAGGTAAAGGAATATATGGACAAAAACTCTATAATTCATTAATTAAAGGGTGTTAACCCTTTCAGCATACTTATATTTATAATGCAACAGTGAATTAACAACGAATTGTGTAAGGTCAAAATAATTTCAATAACTTCAAATCAAAGCAATGCATTCAAACTCCCATCACTACACACGTTCTAGTCAACTAATTATAATTGATTAGATTCTAATTAGACAAACTGCATGTTCTAATCGATTAACCACACGATTCAGATCATTCTAATTCTAATTGATTTCCAATTTAACTAATCGTTCCCATCTCAGAAGTTTGAGTGTGTGTGTGTGTGTGCGCATATGTGTGTGTGCACGTGTGTGTGTGTGCGCATGTGTGTGTGCACGTGTGTGTGTGCGCGCATGTGTGTGTGTGCACGTGTGCGCATGCATGTGTGTGCGCATGCGTGTGTGTGTGTGTGTCCGCGCATGTGTGTGTGTCCGCGCATGTGTGCACGTGTGTGTGTGTGTGCACGTGTGTGCTGCTTATGTATTGATGACTAAACTAGGCCACTCTGCAAGGACACTCAGCTCTAAACCCTAATGAGTGAGTCACATTGACCACTTCATGTCTGACCAAAGACCTCCTAATATCAGTAGGAATCTGACTTTCAGCGATCACTAGTCAATCCATATGCATGTATACATATACAGGGTGGGCCAGCATAAATGTCCCGACTTTGCACGCGTATAACTTCGCCAATTTTTAACATTTATTTATACTTTATGCGTCAACTTAAAGGTATTTCACTCTAGTATTTGCACTGAAAAAATGGAACTGGTATAAGTTTAGGTTTTAATTATATGCTCGGAACAGCGCTAGCTACCATATTTTGTTGTCATTTGTGACGCAACCTGGCGCCGTTGACAGACGATGATCGCGTTTCGATCTTAATTTTACGAACTGGTAAGGGATTTAATTCGTTTGAAATGATTAACGAATATTCTAACAGAGGATGGAATAAACAATACCTTGTATTATCTGCTACGGAAAATTAATAAAACAGGACTTTCTACTTGCAAACCATGGGAATCGGAGCGGACGGCGCTCACATCCGCTAACATTGCTCGTGTGTCCGCGTACATTTGCAGTCAAGACAATGACCAGGGCAGGCCCTGCATGCAAATTCAGCGCAAAACAGGCCGTCTTGGAAGCACTGAATAGCGTATTGGAAAAGATTATAGACCTAAAGTTAAAGTAATTTGTCGACGAGAAGTCCCACGAACTCTCCAGCTCTTACGCAAAGAAACGACTGGCAGCGTGCAAGCGTCTGAAGCAGCGCATGGCAGTGCACGGCTGTTGGCAAAATTGAAAGGACGCGGTTTTGCGATTAGAATATATTCATGGTAGGGACCCTACAAACACTCAAAATGATCGTGTCTACGCGCGTTTTAGCAAAAAACGATAGAATTTTCCCGGGAAACGGCGTCATAATGCGTCAGTAATGACAAAAAACGGTAGCTAGCGCTGATCCAAGTATATAATTAAAACCGAGACTAGTATCAGTTCGACTTTTTTAGAGATAATACTAGAGTGAAATACCTGTAATTTGATGCATCAAGTATAAATAAATGTTAAAAATTGGCGAAGTTATACGCCTGCAAAGTCGGGACATTTATGCTGGCCCACCCTGTATAATGTGTAATTATATAATATATACAAATGGTATATATATATATATATATATATATATATATACGCACGCACACACACACACACACACACACACACACACACCTACACACACACACACACACACACACACACACATACACACACACAATATATACATTATGTACATTCATATATGTATATACCAAAAGCCTCAGTATATATAGTGAGTTATAGGTTTGTCAGTTGAATGGGGGACTGTCATGAGATCTCATGCATTCCAAACTGCTGCTCCCACAAATCAAGTCAACCACCAACATGTCTGCCCCCACCCCCCATAACCCTTCCCCCCCTAAATCCGTTAGTCCATTGGCTTACGTCTGTCCGTCTGCCCATCGGTCTGCATGCCAATATATCATAAAGAACTGTTTGAAAACCAAGTGCTATAACACTGGCCTCAAAACATTTCGATAAGTAGCTGCTCTGATGACTGACTCACATCGATCTGCACAACCCTGGTCTATAATTATTATGCACAATTTAACAAAAATAATAGTAGAAATAATGCATTCAAACATCTAGAAGCAAAATCCTCATTCAATCATGAAAAACACAACTTGAAAGGTATAAGTCATCCGTTCATCCGTCCTCCCTCCCTCCGTCCGTCCCTTCCTTGGCCTTCTCTCTGATCATTAACTTGACCTTGAAGGCAAGGGCCGTTAGATCCAGTGTTGCAATAGTTGGCTAAGGCTTTGAGGAATCAAATGGTGGACATTATGAGGATCAGATCGTCATAGCAGCAATTCAATTGTTTTTGTTCATTAAATATAATCTTTATATAATCTACACAATTCTAACAACAACATAAAAATATATTCAGCATTTCAGCTGCAATAAGCGGGTTCACCATCTCAGTGACCTTTCGCGTGCGCGTGCGCAGTATTCAAGGTCAATACTACAATAGATGGCGCATTAAATAAAAATTGCAAATTCGCAATGCGCGAGTCTTTAAGTTTCCGAACTTTTAGTATGTACACCATCTATTGTAGTATTGACCTTGACCACTACGCATGCACACTTAAAAGGTCACTGAGATGGTGAACTCGTTTATTAAATCGAAATTCTCTTGACACAGAAGAATTCAGCAACACATACAATGCATGCATAGATGTGAAAAATAATGGAAACGGAATAAAAAGGGGGAAAAGTCGTTATATTCCCCCCAAAACTGGAAAAAACGACAAAAAACGGGAAAACGAAAACTAATTTGACTGTCACATCTGAAACTGCGTTTTAGACTTCAAAATCTTGTTTATGCAATTTTATATTAATCAGCAAATAACACAACTTTATTAGTAGGCCAAAATTAATTATAAGTGATGATCTATAAGTAATGTTTTCTTATAACTTCGATCTAATAAGAAATTTGAGAAAAATTAAAGGTATTGAAATCTTCTCAAATTATTTTGTAAACATAAGTCCGCATAAGTTCATGCTGATCAACATAACGCATTTAAAATCCAATTAGGAGTAAAGATTATGGATGTGTACTAAATTATATATTGTAGCCCTACTTAAAATTGCTATTTAAATAGGTCTAAGAAATTTATATCAAAGTACCTCTTTTAAATTTCATTTCTGGCAGAGACCTACTACATGTGGCTATTTCTCAAACGATGACGTTAAACAATTAAATAAATACATTAGTTACCGGAGCTGAATCCTTGAGAGCACGGTGAAAACGTAACGACCCATGTAAGAAATATCAGACACAAATAAAATTAAGAAAAATAATAACAGACAGTAAATAAATTTGAAAAGTAACTTTAAAATTTTTAAAAGAAATAAAACAATACTAAAAATTTAAAAAAATAGAAAAGACGGCTTTAAAAATCAAAACGAAAAAACCCGTTTTAAACAACTATGAACGTATGGACAATTGGACATACAATGCAAAGGAGGAAGAAGTGCATAACATTCACTAATATCCATCTAGTATCACGTTTATTTCATTGCTAGTTTGAGCATGGTGTGTCATCTAAGCGTTTTATTTAACTATCATTTAACTATCAATCATCGATTAAATCATCCTTTAAATAATCATCCAATCAGCTAATCATTCAGATGGTAACATAAAATACACACATCTGAGTTTAGAAATCCTAAGATCAGCCTTGATGTATCTGGCTATCATAATTTAAAGAAATAGGTATTTTCTCTAGTTTTAAAATGATTATGCACAAGATGAATTTTTTCCTATGCAGAAGGCCTTAGGAGTCGAATTGAGACAGCTTGAATTGTAGGATGTACACAGGAGGACAATGATGAATCTTGAAGAACTGAGGGACAAGACGCAGAACAGAATGGAGTGGAGAAGGCTGGTCATGACGGTCGCTAGAGTTTCCCGGAAGTGAAGGCACAAGGTGACAAGCTGTGAATTGTAAATGAAACAATGAAAATAATAATTGTCAAACCATTCAAACAGTAGCAACTGACAAAAAGGCTGCTATGCAAAGCATTGACAACAGATGAAGTCAAAAGCAGTAGGCTACTTCAGGCAAATGCAAAGTCAATACATTGATTAGAACTCAATTTCAAATCTGTTTCTTAAGCCCACGTTTTCCAACTGTTTCAACATTGAGACGAAATCCCTAAAAACTTAGTCAATATACGTCAAAGTAAAATCAAATGCAAAATAATGAGCATCATTCTGTCAGTGGTCTCTTGTCAAAAACTGGTGTTTACCCAGTCTGTGCATCAAAATCAATTGTAGAACATACTTTCATCAACAGCAGACATCAGTCTGAACTTGTATGAAATCAGAGCCATTCAATCCCAATTGATGGTGCCTGGAGCTGATAGAGCTATACATTTAAACCACCATTTAACAACGATTCTCAACATCACCAGCATTATATTATTTTGCTTCATGCATCTATGCTACAACTGCTGATGACTTGATGTCCTCATGTTTTAGATAGAAAGATCACTAAGACGTTAGGCCTACTTATCATGAAACAGCATGAGTGCATGCTTTTAACTAGGGATGCCCTGGTGTGGCTGGCCTAAGATGGGTTACCTTATCAATAACTTAACACAAATTGCTCAACAGCATCGGCTGATCGACTTATCAGATATAAGAAGTGAAAAATGCAAACAACACATAACATTAGTAGTTTATTTCAGTCTAGCCCCCCCAACCATTGACGACAACATCAAATGAGTTTTGTGTACAGATACTAGAACTGACAAATAAGGTGAAGTTAGCAATGTACCAAATAACAAAACCATCCAGTTCTTCTTATGGTAACAGTACTGCACAAGCCTGCAGCTGGGTCCCTAATGACCCATGGAATTCATGACATCCATGCTGACCAATTGGTGGTCAGCATCATTTTCGATGCTGTCATCTGCAGCTGGGTCCCTAATGAGTAATGACCCATGGAATTCATGACATCCATGCTGACCAACCAGTGGTCAGCATCATTTTCGATGCTGTCATCTGCAGCTGACCGTCATGACTACCACTGCCATGCACATCGGAAGTTGTTGTCCACTGTTGGATTGTTCAACCCTTTGCATGCCTCAAAAATAACCTTGATATACTTTCAACAGGGTTT
The DNA here is from genome assembly GCA_949752735.1 of Lumbricus terrestris. Lineage (NCBI taxonomy): Eukaryota > Metazoa > Annelida > Clitellata > Crassiclitellata > Lumbricidae > Lumbricus > Lumbricus terrestris. The sequence goes on from OX457048.1 coordinate 19,606,326, forward strand.
CTGCACATAGACACTCATCTCTTCCATGTCTGCAAGAGATGTCTACAGGTAAAAACATCGACAGTAGTCAAGTGGGGATTTTGGCTGATCCATTGCAGAGACAAATTATTGTAGTTTATCTATAAATTCATAAAGTGCCTCCTCTCACTAATCACACACCAATCAGAGGTGCTCCATGCAGTGCGAAAGACTAAGAGAAAAAAGAAAGTTTTAAGATGGCAAAAATGTTATTGATTATTGATTCGAGAACCAGTTAATAACAAAGCACATTTCAATGGAGAGAGCTGATTCAAAACCTTGGGCGGGACCAATGAATGTAAAAGCTTGAGTTTTGGCCAAAGCAGTCCTTGCTTGCGGGTCAAAGAGATCATGTCTGTCAAGTGAATGTAGTGGACGAATACACAATGCTGAGGTCGGCAGGTGGATGAAATCAAGTAGATACTTGGGTGCTAGGTCAGAGTAAGACAGGTAAATTAAAGTAAGAACCTTGATGTGGAAACGAGCAGTGAGGGAAGCCAGTGAAGGCGATCAAACATGAAAGAAGATAATCATGTGGGAGTAACGAGGAAGTCGGGCTACTAGTCTGGCAGCTGCATTTGGACTGACTGGAGGGGAGAGATGAACTTTTGCAGCTTCTGGAAAACCGGTCAAGAGGAAGTTGCAGTAATGAAAATGGTCAATTCCTAACCTAGACAACACTCCACCAGACTGGATCGTTCATATTTGAACTGTCTGATAACAAAGACTGGCTGTAGGCCACAAGCAACTAGACCACTGAGAATAACTTGGCCAAAATGATCACATCTGTCATGCTGCCCGCAGCTTTTATGACATTACATTACTTTCCTTCAGTAAAGTCAAAGACATAACCGCTACACAACTATTCACTGTGACGTACAGACAGATTGCTTACTGTGCAGAAGCCTGAGAACAATCGTGAGAAGTTTTGCTGACAAAAAGGTTCTTGAGAGTCTTATTGTCATGGACGTCAGTGGCGACTATGGAGCTGGGACCATCGTTAGTCGGCCCTCCTCGCAGTGGCTGGTGGTGGTGGTGGTGGTGGTGGCTGCTTCTGCTGCTGTCAGTGATCCCATCATCCATTCCACTGCGACCTAACCAGCAATGTCGCAATTCTTTCAAGTGCTGAACTCACTTGCGTGATGATACAGCACCGAAAGTACCGCCAGACTTGCAACCAGCATCAGTCCGGCATTCTCAGAACCACCATCTATAAGCAAAAGAAACAACTCTGCTTAGTTTTGAGTCAAAATTGTTGAACCACATCAAAAGGCATATCAGAACTTATTAAAATAAACCTTACCTTAGATTACCTTTTATTTTACCTTAAAATAAAAGCTTAAATTTAATGTTTTATCAAATGACAGTGAACTATTCACTTTTTAATTTTGGACTCTTGGCTCACAGAGACAGGAGGAGGCTTAGTGATAAACAGAACTTGGTCCATTTTCAGCACATTGCCAGCACATCAAAAGATTTTATGCATTGTCTTGAACCAATCCTTTGTCTACCAGACAGATTCCACTGTTCCGTACCTAAATTCTTTGGAACATCTTGAAGTGCCAAGGGGTCATTTCTTCCTTTTATCAATTTAAATAACAAAGGTAGAATAGAAAAGACTTACTTACTACAGAAGCTTCTTAGGATTATTAAACCAAGGTTAAAACATTTTTTTGGCTGAGGCACAAATACAAGCAGAACAATTGGTTCAGACAGTGTTTTAGCTTTCCAATCCATTCAGTGACCAATGAAGTACAGAGAATTCTTATATAAGTAAAAATTGTAAGTGCAATTTTTAATGAAGTGCACTCTTTACACTTTACTTACAATGTTTAGTTCTAAATTTAACATGTTAATGTCAATGTCAGCTTGGACTGAGTGGACTAATGTTCCCAATACGAATTTTAAAAAACTTTGATATTTTTAATTTCTCAATTTGTAATTAAACTAAAGTTATACGAAATAAAAAAATTGTTGTAGAATAATGTTGCTTTAGTGTTTACTAATAAAGTTGTGTTATTTGTTATTAAAATCAAATTGCATAAACAATGTTTTTAATTTTACAATGCAGAAGATGAAAAAGTAAAATTATTTTAGTTTTTAGTTTTTTAGCCACTTTCCGTTTTCCGGGTGTTGTTGGGGGTTTTTTTGGGGGGGGGAGGGAAGAAAACGATGATTTCCGTTTTTATGCAGTTTTTGCCATTAATTTAATATCTATGTATCAAACTCTCTTGGGAGTTTAATTGTTGTTCACCAACTGAAAAACTCATATTGAAGATATTTTCAGGCACCAAAAAGACTAACTAGCCCGACCAGTGGGTTGATTTCCACCCCCATGGTCTCAAAGTTTTGCATTGAAGTCACATCACTATCTCCAACACACAGATACCATTCAGTCCATGCATCTGTAGACCAAAACTTATGCATGGTAAGAATGCAAGGTGCTTAATCTTCAGAAGACCTGGACTCAATGGAAATGAACCTGTTCTATGTAGGCCTACTGCCTATTGCGTAATCCAGTGTTGTCATAGAAAAGAGCTGGAAGCGAAATTTTTACCTAATATAAAGAATATGAAGCCAGGTGACAATCTAATATTGTTAATACAAAGCACACGAAACAAGCGAGCAACTCATGACAGATCTTAGTTTCCTGATTCGCAACATCAGTTATTAATTTAGCTATTGGGTGATTAGAAGACGAGTTAAATGAGTTGAACCCCATCCACCTCTGCCCGACAACTAAAACAGTCAGTGGCGCAACCAGGGGGGTGCTGGGGGGTGCTTGAGCACCCCCGAGAGCTAAAAAGGTGACCCACGCAATTTTTTCAAATCCGATGAGTTTTTTGTGAGGTGGGGGGGGTTAGGGGGGGTCTTTCGCTCTTTCAGTATTTCAGATCACACAATCAAGCAAGTTCCTTCATTCTTATGTATCTTAGTCAAATTCATGGTTCATAAAGCACTAGATTTCAGTGTTTAGCTGGTGTCTACCTGAGTTTGTCTGTGTCTCGAGAATTTGCCTAGTGATGAATTAAAAGTGCTAGTGATAGGCCTATGCATATAATTATGCGTTTGCATCAGTGTCTCACCAAATTAATTTATTGATAAAATGTTACGACATAATTGCATGACAATACCGTGTGCACTATTTTCTTAAGGCCTAATTAAGAATTGTTTCCTGCAAATTATTATTACAATAATATACTATAGCTATTCAGCTTTGTTTGATCTAGACATTTCCAGTGGAGAAAGCGCCCAGAAACGAAAAATTTTCTCCAGAAAATTTGACAAAATGATAGTACCCGGTAGTTTTTAGTTGCTGTTTTATATTGTATTACATAAACTGCCACATTATACCATGATCTTATTATCTACTATAATTTAATTATTTAACTATTATTATAACATAATTATGATACTTGATGTTATAATGTGCATAGCTTGCTGTCATGGGCGGATATTTAGGGCGATAGGGGAAACGTAAGTAATTGTGAGGCAACACTCTGAAGTTTTAAACCCCAAAGTTTGTGGTAAGGGGACGGAGATGCTTATATTCCCCCAATATGTCATAAATAGTTCATAAATATTATTAAAATTTTCTACCATGTTATCCGCTGTTTATCCATATATAATGAGCAATTTTGTTAAGACGACAGCCTAAAATGCTGTCATTACAGTGTGTGTAAAACTGTAAATTAAAAAAATTCTTAAACGATGGGATGAGACATTTATTGAAATCTTATATCACGTCTCTGAGCACTAAAATCGTGAGTTATTTTTGAAAAAATGACAGCTTTAAAAGTCACAGTGCACTGTGCAAATCCAAAATTTTTAAGTAATTGTGAGGCAACACTCAGAAATTTTAAACCAAAATCTATGACTATCAGCAGCATTGAAAATGAGTAATTTTATTAAGGTGACAGCTTAAAAGCCTACCATTACAGTATGGAAATAAAAAAAATTAAACAATGGGGAGGGGGTATTGAAGTCTTACACAATGTCTTTCAGCAATGAAATCATGATAAATTTCGTAAAATGACAGCCTAAAATGATGCAACTGCAGTGTGGAAATAAAAAATTCTATGTTGGGGAGGAGACTCATTCCCTGCCCAAACCCCTTCCCCTGCTAGGCCTATGTTGAAATCTGAAATCACTTTTTCTATCAGCACTGAAGTAATAGAGTTATTTTGCTAAGTTGACATCTTAAAATGGTACCAAAAATGTGGAAACTCAGAAAAATAGGTTTTTAAAAATTGTGAGTGTATTCATTGAAGTTTAGACCACTCTTATCAGCACTGAAATAGTATAGCAATTTTGCATTAGATTGCAGCTTAAAATGCTGCCATTGCAGTGTGGAAATTAGAAAATTTCTTATGTGGAGGGGCACATCTCCTCCCAAAGCCCTGTCCTTTTCCGTCGGATGCTCACTTTTTCCTAGAAATCTTGATTCTCAGAAAAGGGACTAGATAAAACACTGGTTATTGAGAAGGGGCTAGATCAAACACTAGTTATAAATTCTGCCACTCACGAGCTATAGGTCTAAGACCCTTTGTCTTATCTAAACAAATGGGAAAGGACATCTTTGAAGTCTTAAACCATGTGTTTCAGAAGTTTTCATGACTTTGTCGCTCATAAATACAACTGGCAAACAAGGGCCTGAAACGCGCTCTATAGCTGCTGTCAAAAGTTTAAAAAAATGCGTTGGTTTCTGGGGCTCCGCCCCAGATTCCGCTGGGGGAGCTTACAACGCTCCCCAAAGCCCCTACAGTCGGCATTGGCTTCCAGTGGCGGCGCTAGGGAAGCTAGGGGGGGCCCTAAAAAAGGCCATCCATTTTTTCATGTAAAAATGAAAAATTTGCATGATTAACCCTCTTTAGCCCCCCCCCAAATGTAAACGTAAAAGTACGCACGAGGTTTGTCAGGCAGTTTGGCGGATATAAAAAAGGACCATTTTCCAAGATTTCTACCAAATGACTAAAAAACGGTCGTCAGAAATTTTGGCACTGAAAACCGAACATTTTCCCCCCACAAATTCAGCCCCCCCATACTGAAATCCTGGCGCCGTCACTGTTGGCTTGGTTCCTTCGGCACTCGCTGCTTCGCGCCTTCGGCGCTTACAATAAAAATTCTGAGCACCCCCCAGGAAAATGTTCTGGTTGCGCCCCTGAAAACAGTAGCACGTATTGTCGCAGAGTAAAACGTAGTCAGATGAAGAGATGACAAAAGAAGAAGAGAAGGAGAAGAAGAAGAAGAAGGAGAAGGAAGCAGACCTTCAAATGAAATCATTCAGAAACTGAACTCCATCCTCCTTCTCCATCGCGCTGCAGCAAAATCCTCCTCATCCGACTTTCAATTAATACCATCGAGCAGCAGCAGCAGCAGCAGCAGCAGCAGCAGCAGCAGCAGCAGCGGAAGCAGATCACCGTCCTTCGGATGCTTTACGCCAACTTATCCTTCCTCTCGGCTGCAGCTGAGGTCAGGTCAGGCACCGCCGACGCCGCCGCCTCTACACGCCCCCCCCCACTCCGCCTCCCCGTCGTCGGCAGTCGTCCGTGCCCAACAACTACTACTATTTCCACGCCCCTCCCATCCCACCCCCCACCCCCCCCCCGTGCACTCGCATCCTCCTCTTCCATTCGACGATGATCCGCTGGCACAGGAGACAATAGAACGCAGCCACCCCCCACACCCGGTCGCTCATTATTCCCACGGGAGGAGGTGGATGCACAGAGACAGAGCGACGGACGGACGGACGGACGGAGGGCGAGGGAGGTCGAAAGGTAGGCAGGCAGGAAGAGCTGGAGCAACGTCGTCGTAGGAGGCGAGGCGGATGAGCGCGTGCTGCTGACCAACGTTTGCAGAGCAGTTTGCTCGCTTGTCATTATACATCGGAATTACGAAAACCTATTTCTGAGAAAATCCGGTTAATGGGACGAAATGAGTGACTCACGAAATCTTGTGCAGACACGCACATCACATGCAATTCACACTTCAACCTATTTTAGCACATCGATATCAGACTGCACGTGCACCTACACTCCTCAAAAGCCGTCGCAATGTAACAAGTCACTCGGAGGTAAAGCGCGAATGGACGACGTGCTATTTCCATCAACGCTGTAGGCGTCTTAAACAACAGCTTCACTAAATTTATATCGACCAATCAGCTGACCTATCTTTTTAACGCCCCCATTATTCGCACATTATAACCGTCGTTTCTTCGTTACACTGAAAAATGTAGACGTTGAACGAATTGGATGTAGGCCTACCGGCCGGTACTAAAGTCTTGTAGGCCTATGATGCGCAGTGGCGGCACTAGGGGGGGGGGGCTAGGGGCTAAGCCATCCTATCAGAGGCTAAGCCCCTTAAAAAAAGGCCATCCGGGTTTTTACATCCTAGACGTGCATTCTCATGTGCTAAAATAGGTTGAAGTGTGAATTACATGATGTGCGTGTCTGCACAAGATTTCGTGAGTCACTCATTTCGTCCCATTAATCGGATTTTCTCTGAAGTAGGTTTTCGTAATTCCGAGAAGAGGACGGGGAAGACCCAGAAAGACTTGGCGAAGCACGATTACACAAGATCTAAAAGATGGTGGAATGACGTGGGAGGATGCTAGGGTGACCGCGAAGGACAGGATAACGTGGAGAGGCTGTGTCGCCCGATGCGCTACTAGCGCGTGGAAGGACTATATAGGGTCTAAGGTTTAAGGAAGACTGAAATAGTTCCACGATTTTCGACCGGACGACTAAAAAAAGGTCGTCAGAAATTTTGGCGGATGAAAATGGGAAATTTCCTCCGGAGGCTTCAGCCCCCAAAACTGAAATCCTGGCGCCGCCACTGATGATGCGTTAAAAATTGCAACATATCGCAAGGAAATTTGTTACTTAGCATGTGTTCATCACGTTAAACGATGGTCAGTCGAACTGCGATTTAATTCATGACTGAAAACGACCAAATAATTCCATTGCATGTTTTAGCTTCCTGCTTGTTCACTTTCTTCCTTAATATTTATTTCGGTGTGAGGACTACTTAAGCAGCCTAGTTAAAAGTTGAAATAAATTTGTGACGTTGAAATTGGCGCTCGCGCGTTGGGGAAGGGGCACTTGCCCCAACTTGACACCAAAAATTATTAGGCCTACGCAGAATTAAGAACATTGGTAATTTTAAATAATTTTTATATCGGTTATTCTGCTATTTCGTTTGCTTTCTTGACGATTAAGGGTAAAATGTTAAGGAAAATTTTTCAAATTGTTAGCTAAACTAACTTTGCTTAGCTAACACTTAGCTAGTAGGTTAGCAACAATAATCAATGACCACATGGAGAAACTGGATGGTTGAATATATACAACATGTAGCCTGGTGGTTCAGATCAGAGAACCCTGGAATCATCATTTCATACAGAGGAGACATCACGGACAAGGAGATTAGAACAATGGTCATCATCTCTGTACCAGTCTCTGCTGTGGTCACCCAACAATGCCGACTGCAGCTCTCTTTTTATCCTTGTCCACTCATTGAGGACCATAATTATGAGAGCCCTGCAAGTTGTGACAAACTGAATTGGAGATGCACACTGCATGGAAAAGGCCCAAAAGAGACAGACAGACAGACAGACAGACAGGCAGGCAGACACACACCCACATGCACACATGCACACACACAGACAATGACATGGAGATTAAAACTTTTATAATGAAAATATTATAGAAGTCTAGAAATCACCTCTGTGAAGCAATCTCCTGACTAAATTGATGTCTCAATGTGACCTAGAAGCTAAACTGTACAAACACATTCACAGACGCAAAAGGCATTTTGAGATCATAGTTGTTCAAATGTTTTTTTCATTAAAAAATCTCATATTTTTATTTGTTGTCACATTTTTTCCGTTATTTTTTAAAAATTCAGCTTTAACCATTTTTAGCAGCATCCATGGTGGAGACGATGAGCCATGCCATAATTATATCCTCTCTGGCTGCTCTCTTTTCTTCTGTTCAGGGCTGCTGTTCAGTCAACACAGGTCTACTATAGGAACGACGATGACGACACTCACTGTCCCTGAACAAGACACGAAAGTCTTCTCTTTGGCCATGTGTGTCTCATTCACAGCAGCTGGTCCAAACATCAGCGATGCTACTAATACTACTAATACTAATACTGCTAAAACTAATACTAATAATACTAATACTAAAACTAATACTAATATTACTAATACTAATACTAATATCATGCTCTTCATATCGTAGTATTCTTATAAGTTTACAAATCTCACACCATGCAATGATGCACAGCTTTAGCAAATCCTAGCACTTTCCCTCCTTTTCCTTCCCCTCACCTCCCTCACACTTTCAATCCTATAACACTTCCTGACTGTTTCCCTGCCTGATACATTTGCTTCTTAACCCTCTGCTGCTATCAATTCTCAGCTCTGATTTAGCAACTGACTGTGATAAGCGATTTCGCTTCTTTGGCTCTGTAACAATTTCGAAATTACGATTACAAGTAAACCTTCTAACTTCGTCCACGACTGAAAATGTTTCTCTCTCTCTCAGGCCTCAACGCATGCATGTTAGCAGTTTGAGACTAAATTCGAACAATTCTGCATAATTTATGATTTTTCTCTAGAAATTAAAAATCATCAAGCCATTAAAGAGTATAGCATCCCACCGATGTGTGCAATAGCAAAGTTTGGAAAAGACATACTTGCAGAATAGAGGATAGTTTGGAAATATCCAATCTTAGATAATAGCTGACTTTTAAAAGTCTTAGTGTAACAGGTCTAGATATGTTGAAACTAGCAACTGTCTTGCTGGAAAAGTCTATGACCAAGTATCTTCCATAACAAATACCTTCCATAACCAAATGCCTTCCATAACCAAATGCCTTCCATAACCAAATGCCTTCATAACCAAACGCCTTGTATGACCAAATGCCTTCCATAACCAAATGCCTTCCATAACCAAATGCCTTCCATAACCAAATGCCTTCCATAACCAAATGCCTTCATAACCAAACGCCTTGTATGACCAAATGCCTTCCATAACCAAATGCCTTCCATAACCAAATGCCTTCCATAACCAAATGCCTTCCATAACCAAATGCCTTTCATAACCAAATGCCTTCCATAACCAAAAATGGTAATAAAGTAACAATAAGCGAATGCAAATTGTGCAATTAATAATAGTAATAATATAATTAAAATAAAATAAAATAAAATAATCATAATAAGTGGCCTTTAAGGGCACTTTCACCTACCAAGAAACAGAAGATGAGTAGGGCCTTTCCAGACTTTTGATTTTATATTAGGCGTTAGTGAAGTCTCTGAGGGATTCTGTATACCTAGGGGCAAAAAAGAATAGTCGCCTTGAAAGGAACTTTCTCTTCAAACCCTGTAAATGAGGCCTGATGCTCCTCCAGATAATTATCCTAATTAATAATAATCTCTTAGTTCCTGGGGAATGAAGTACCACAAGGCAAAAAATTATAATAATAACAATAGTGATAATAATAATAACGATAATAATAATAATGATAGTAATAATAAGACAGACTGGCAAATACCCATTGCACACATACAGACAGACAGACAGACAGACAGACAGCCAGACAGACAGACAGACAGACAGACATACAGACATAAGCACACACCAATGTTCATTCAGCATGGATGAATTATGTATACGCCTGCATACATATAATACATCCTGTTATATGAACATATACACATATAAGTGTGTATTAACATTATACATGTATAAGTGTATATACATACATGTACACATGAGATGACATTAGACATAAATACATAAACAGGCACAAAGTATATGCATGATAAAGGTGACAGTTTTCGTGCACCTAAACAGCTGCCAATGTTCTGATACTTGGGATGGTGACCCATACCCATGGTGAAGTTAGGTGGCGGCAGACCAGGCGACTGGCTGGCATAGGCCAACTAAACCATCCATCCTGGCCTCCCTCCCGAGTATAATAGCATCAGCTCCTAGTGTCAAATCAGCAGGACACTTTTTGCCACACCACTTTGTCACCTGCACTATATGCTCCAACCCATTGACGTTTGGTGCTGCCATCTCATGACTACTACCTGAAAGATTTCACCATCCCAGGTATCAGAACATTGGCAGCTGTTGACAATGATGACGATGATGATGATATATGTAGGGTTGATGATGATGATGACGACGACGACGATGACGATGATGACGACGACGACTACGATGATGATGATGACGACGACGACGACGACACGACGACGACGACGATGATGATGATGACGACGACGACGACGACACGACGACGACGACGACGACGATGATGATGATGATGATAATGATGATGATGATGATGTTCTGGTTGTGGCTAGTGTTCCTTGTTGTTGTTTAGGGTCATTTCGGGCAGTAGGTAAGACCGTAAGAGTTTTTCTCAAAGCTGTGATAACTCTGCTATGACCTTCAAACTATGGAAAGGTTCCTATCAGTGGCAGAAGGAATATGAAGATAATAGAACAGCAACAGCAGCAACAATGGCAGCAACAATGGCAGCAGCAGCAGCCTGTGGCCAGAGCCATTGCCCTGCTGCTGCTGCTGCTGCTGCTGCTGCTGCTGCTGCTGCTGCTGCTCCTGCCTCTCTCCATCTGATGCAACAACGCTCCATAACGCACAGGCAATCCTGCTCGTCCTCTTCCTCTTCTTCCTCCTCCTCCTACTCTTTTTCCTTCCTTCTCTTGATCCTCTTCCTTTTCCTCCTCCTTTTCCTCTTACTTTTCCCTCACTCCTCCTCCTTTTCCTCCTCCTTCTACTCCTCCTTTTCCTGCTCCTCCTCCTCTTCCTCTTCCTCCTCTTCATTTTCCTCCATCTCTATGTCTTCCCTCTCTCCAATGATCCTAGCGACAACCACCCGCCACCCACCGCCACCACCGCCGCCACCACCAGCAGCAGCAGCAGCAGCAGCAGAGGCGACGTCGGTCGGTTTCGCTCGGACGCCAATCCACCAATGGTCCCAGTCTGTCTGCATGTGCGTGTGTGCGTGTGTGCGTGTGTCGTAGTCTGGGTGCATGTCGTCCCCCCCCCGTGTGCTTTGCTTTTGCATGCATAGTCCTCATTGTCTCTATCTGCTGGCACACAGCCATCCCTATCAGAAACCAGAACCCCATTACATTCCCACCCTCACAGCCACGTCTCTCAGTCTGTCTCTCTCCCTCTTCCATTTCTCTTCCCTCCTTCGCTAGTCCCTCCCCTCTCCCCCCCCCCAGTTTTACAAATGCACCACGAGCCAAACAGATAAATACAGAAAATGCGTAAACCCTGAATTCAGGATGGCTCATGAATAATTCATCAGCAGAACTGCATTATTCATTAGCAGAACTGCATTATTCATTAGCAGAACTGCATTATTCATTAGCTCCTCAGTCAACGAAAGCGCAACATAATGAATGCTGCATGAACATAAGAGGCACAGACCTCCTTCTCATTGGTTGCGGCTGGAGCTTTCAAACAACACGAAATAATATGGAAATGAATGTCCTCATAGAATCTATGACTTTCATAATTCAAACAGCAGGATCTATAACTGTTTAGGCCAGTGACAGAGGCAAAGCAATGCCAGACACATACACAGCCCTTGGATATGTGTGTGTGTATGTATGTATGTATGTATGTATGTATGTATGTATGTATGTATGTATGTATGTATGCATGCATGCATGCATGCATGCATGCATGTATGTATGTATGTATGTATGTATATATGCATGTATGTATATATGTATGTATGTAACTATGTATGTATGTATGTGTGTGCATGTATGTATGTATGTATGTATGTATGTATGTATACATGTATGCATGCATGCATGTATGTATGCATGTATGTATGTATGTGTGTATGTATGCATGTATGTATTTATGTATTTAGGCATGTATGCAGTGATGGTACCAGCTATACAATTTCAGTAGGTTGCGTCAGGGTCATGGGAGCAATTTAGCAGTTGATGAATTAAATGTAAAAAAGAGATTAAAAAGTTTGAAGAATTTTTGTCTGGTCATAAGGCAGGTCGAGTGAAATAACCAGTACGTCAAATGACATACTGCCACGACCTATGGCGCCACCACCACAGCATGTATGAGTGTATCAGTGTTGAATCTAGTGTTGAATCTAGTGTTGAATCTAGTGTTGAATCTAGTCCCATCCTCTTTTTGGGGCCCCAGAGAACGTCTGGCTGAGCCCCTCCTCACAAGAAATTTTCTGAATTTCCACATTGCAATTATAGCATTTCAGGCTGTCATCTAAAACAAATTTCTCTAATATTTCAGTGCTGATAAGTGGTCTTAACTTTCAATAAATACTGAAATACTTACAATAATAACAATTTCTATTCGAGTTTTTACATGGTAATTTTAAATTTGACAGTTTTAAATTTGAAAGATACCACTGGAAAGAAGCATTTTAATTGCAAAAAATAGTATTTGTGCAAATATAAACAGTAAATTATAGGCTACTCATTATAATAATGATAGTATCATATATTATAATAGTAAATAATATAATTATAATTAAATGACAGTAAATAATATCATGATAAATTGTTAGTCTTTGTAATACAATAATGCCAGTGCAACAAAACTATTATCATTTTGTCAAATTTTTCTGTGGGGGAAAGGTGATGTCTGTCATTTTAGACATACAAAAATAGCATTTGTTCAAATTTTAACAGTAAATCATATGTTTTATAATACGAATATATCTATAATTATCGTAACAGTAAAAATAGCATTGCTATAATCATCTAAAATTGACTAATGTCATGGTATATTATAACAGCAACTAAAAAAACTATCATCATTTTGTCAAATAAATTTTTAAGAGGGCGGAGAGCATCATTTCTGGGGGCGAAGTTCTCCTGGAGATGCCTAGATTAAACACTGCATGTATGTTATGCATGCTATGTATGTATGTATTATGTATGTATGTATGTATGTAGGTATGTGTATATAATTGTGTGTATGTATGTATGAATGTATGTATGTATGCATGTATGTATATGTGTATGTATGTGTGTGCATGTATGTATGTGTGTGTATGTATGTATATGTGTATGTATGCACGTATGTAATTTTGTATGTACACATGTACACATGCACGCATCTACACATGCACACATGTACGTATGTATGTATGTATGTACTATGTATCACTATGTATGTATGCATGCATGTATGTATGTATGTATGTATGTATGTATGTATGTATGTATGTATGTTTGTATTTATGTATGTATGTATATATTTATTTAACCATGGCCTATTACCACTTGTATTTAATGATTTCTTTAATCTTACCTCTGATCGCCACTCTTATTCAACTAGAAAATTAACTCTTTATGACCTTCCCTACGCCCATACTAACACTCGTCGATTCTCTATACAATATTATACACACTATAAAATATACTGGCTCCCAATGTTGGACCTCTCTGCCTACATATCTTCATTCCCTACCTAACACAAGATTATTTAAGCATAAACTTCGCCTTTATCTACTTAAAACACTTCCTGATATGTAATGGTTAAGGTTTCTGCTCAGTGGTTTCGCCAAGCCCTTAGTTAAGTCTTTAGTTAAGTCATTAGTTAAGAGTTGTTTTTCTCGTTATATACAGAAATGTCGATTGCTTAATATTTTTTTTCTCTCTCTCCATCATGATCTTTATATTCCTACAATTGAATGTTCTGTCATGTTTTTCTTTTATATTTTACATGAATTATGGGTGGCCCTATTAGCGGGATTTTCCATCCCTTCTGGGTCTCCCCTTCTTCACCAAATTATGTTAATGTATTATTCAATGCCATAATTGCATCATGTTTGTTTGTTGTTTTGGTTGAGGAAAAAAAAAAAATAAAAAATAATGTATGTATGTATGTATGTATGTATGTATGTATGTATGTATGTATGTATGTATGCATGCATGCATGCATGCATGCATGTATGTATGTATGTATGTATGTATGTATGTATGTAATAATAATAATAATAATAATATTCTCTTTATTAACAATCCGGTTGACACACCGCAACCGGTTACAATGTACACTTATGCAATTTAAACAATTCACAAAAACGAAGATCACAGAATACACAAATCTTAACTATATATCAACTGAACAGACAGCTTTGAAATTACACGGCGCTAATAGCAGCCTACAAAGCAAATCCGCCCAACGGGGGCTCGAACTCACTACCTCTCGCTCTCTTGGCCAGCGTGTTAACCACTACTCTACCGGGCCCTCCCAAATGTATGTATGTATGTACTATGTATGTATGTATGTATGCATGCATGCATGCATGTACCGGTATGTATGTATGTGTCTGAACATTTATGAAGCACATTTTCTGGATAGTCGAACTGACAATGTGATAAGTGTGTGTCATCCTTTCAGTGGTGGACAGTGGTGCACGTTCGATTGTTCGTAGTATATTACTTGGCATCATTGGAAGTCAGCTTATAATCAGCTGGAAATGATGTCATGTTCTTGAATAGCTGTAGTCAGCCAACAGCAGTGAACAGCTGCTCACACCTCAGCAGCTCCACTCAAATAGAGATTTCAACTGAAATGGGTAAGTAAGCAAGTGTGTGTGTGTGTGTGTGTGTGTGTTAGCGTGTGTGTGCAAGTGTGTGGGTGTGCATGTGTGGGGTGTGCATTATGTAGGGGCATTGGGAATGCGTCAGTGGTTCTATTGGGAATATATACTTTACTGGCTCCATGTTGAGGAAATAAACAAATCAGTGAAGAGTCTCTCCTTGTCTGTCGGTTTTTCATTGGGCTGATCTCTGTATAAAACGGGAGCTGATCATATCCTGGTTTTCACCCATAATTCAGATCATCAGTCAGTTCCCTCCACACAGTCCACACGGCCCCCCCACTGTCTCTGGCGATTCTTCGTACACATCACCATCATGAAGTCAGTAGCGCTCATATAGTAGCTGCTAATAACTGGCGAGCTGTTTCTGGCTAATCCTGATTCAATGACAGTAATTCACCATCAACTGTCTATTTTAACATCAACAACATGACGGTTTGGTGCCAGCTCATGGCTGCCGCAACTTCATTACATTATTATTATTATTACTAAACTTTATTGTTACTTCTTTGTATTAATTTACATTTCTGACCTGTAACCTGGTGCGGTTTGTCACCTGGATTTGTCATATTTTGAATTAAACGAAAATCGTCATCATCGTCATCGTCGTCGTCGTCGTCGTCGTCGTCGTCGTCGTCATCATCATCATCATCATCATCATCATCATCATCATCATCATCATCATCTCTGAACAGCCTTGGCTTTTTCTTTCCGCACATACACAAAGATGGCTGACTCGCACATGACATTCAACACAACCATTGTTTGTCTGCCTACCTGCCTACCTGCTTGCCTGCCTGCTTGTCTACCCACTTACTGGCCTGAATGTGTGCTTGCCTGCCTGCCTAGCTGTCTGTCTGTCTGTCAGTCAGCCTGCCTGCCTGTCTGCTTCCTATCTGCCCCTCTGCCTGCCGGTCTCCCTACTTGCGTGCCTGCCTGTCTGTCTGCCTGCCTGTCTGTCAAGTATAAGAGAATCTTCATATCATACCAAAGCGGCTGATTATCGCTCATGTTTCCAGTGACGGTCTTTGCTGCAAATCCGTTGCTGATTAAACATCAGTGTCTGATGATTAATCATCAGTGTCTGATGATTAATCATCAGTGTCTGATGACCTCCGATGATGATGATCATCTCATAATTATTGTGGCCTACGCACCATCTTCACGTTCGCGGCTGATCAGATCCATTGACGACTTGACGACTAACGATACAGATCATCAGACGACCTAATACGGTTACAATACGGTTACAATACGGTTGCAATACGGTTACAATACGGTTACAATACGGGAGACGACGTGTCTCGATCGAATGAGAGGTCATTTCTTGACCCAAGCTGGTCATTTCAGACTTCTGTTGACCTCCTAATCTGCTGTCCATTGCAGTGACCATTTCTTATCCGGTGACCAGAGATGACCCTCTGCCGACCGCAAATGTGGTCAGCATATTACGACCCCGACAGAAGAATCTATACAACGTCAGCAACATGCATGTCGATCGTGCAGGCCAACAATATAATAATATAGCAATAGTAGAATGAGAAGCATCTTACCTCAGCCTCTGGACCTTTCCATTTGCAACACGAACGATGTGGGGGAGAGGGAAGAGGAGAGGGAAGAGGACGTGGTAGTGGAATAGGAGCAGGCGGTGGTGGAGGTGGGTGACTAGGAGGAGGAGGAGAGGGAGGAGGAAGAGGAAGAGGAGGATTCGAATCCCTTGTCACCTAGGTCTTAAATCCATCTTGCGTTGTGTGTGGGTAGGTGGTTGTCGTGGTGGTGGTCAGCTCCTCTGCAACCATCGCCATTCTCATACTAGTCTTCCTCAAACGATAACGGCTGCTGCCGATGATAATGACGACGACGACGACGTTGACGCCGATGATGATTGTAGTTGTACGGTATCTGTCAATTTACGCGCCCTATGTCCTTCTGCCTGTCGCAGTCTTTCTACCTACCTCTCCCTCTCTCTCTCTGTCTCTTTCTATCTCTTTCTCTCTTTCTTTCTTTCTCTCTCTCTTTCGTTTCGTTTCGTTTCGTCGTGTGGCGAGGGTTTTGCCTCTTGCTCGCGGCCGCTGCTGGCAGGTGTGCATGACCGCTGCACAGGACTACGCGTGGCCAGCACGGTGTCTATAACGAGAAGTCCCGTTGAGGAATTCTATCCCCACTGCAGATCATCGCAGCTTCTAAGGATATGCTCACAAAATACAATGACAGTGGATGTTGATCGTGAAGCTGAATGCCAACCTGCGCGAAGAACCTCAAAAATGAAAAATGTTGCGAGAGACAGAAAAAAAGCCAAAGCTTAGGCTACAATTTGATTAAAAAGCTTAAATGACTTTGGCAGGTTACGGTCTAATGAGATATCTATAGTCCGCTGGAATTTGTATGAAATTAGACAGCAAATGAGTTTGCAAATATTGCTTTTTGTTGAGATTAGTCTGCATGAAATGACGTTAGATTAGCATTATGGTCTATGGATCCATCGTACTCAAGTTGTTCATATCTAAATTCCTGTAGAGGAAAAACCAAAGTTTGTCCTAGAAGCACACAGTGATAGAATACGAAAAGAAATTAACTTCTCTACGGGCGCTAATTCTATCTGGTCAGTTCCGCAGGAACTAGAATTATTATTCAGATCCAGATGCCAGACGAGAATCTGGCGATTTATAATTATGGTGTCCATCTGCAAGTGCAACTATAGACCTATGCCATTGACCTAGGCCTTCAGACCTACTTGGTTAATCATTTTGATGGTATTGGGCTTTGCAAGTACGTAGCCTATTAAATAGTTTTCAAATGTAACTAGTTACGGTAATTAGCTTCTGTAAAATAGAAAGTAACTAGTACTGAGTAACTAGTTAGGTTACTTCATGACCAGTAACCATAAGGTTACGGCGAAATAGTAACTGGCTGCAGCAGCTCGTAACACGTAACGCACAGCACGGTCTGATAGAGAAGAGAAAGCAGGGACTCATGCAGAGGCCTAAACACGGAAAATGTTTATGATAATGGATGATCCAAAGTAATTGCACAAATCATAAGTTTAAAGCGCGTTTTGCAGTTACGAACGTCATGATGGTTGTTCAAAGATAGCAAATGAAGATGATAGCAAATGATAAGATGATAGCAAATGAAGATGATAGCAAATGAAGATGATAGCAAATGATACGATGATAGCAAATGAAGATGATAGCAAATGAAGATGATAGCAAATGAAGATGATAGCAAATGAAGATGATAGCAAATGAAGATGATAGCGAATGAAGATGATAGCGAACGAAAATGATAGCGAATGAAGATGGTAGCAAATGAAGATGATAGCAAATGAAGATGATAGCAAATGAAGATGATAGCAAATGAAGATGATAGCAAATACCGTCTAAGAGAATTAAGTGGGTGATTCAGAGTAGGAATTCTTGATGAGCTGAGATTGTAGATTGAAACAGATAATCGGAAAGGTGGTAGATAGAGGCGAGAAAAAGAAGTAGTAGCCTAGCAGTAGCAGTAGCAGTAGCAGTAGTAGTAGTAGTAGTAGCAGCAGCAGCAGCAGCAGCAGTAGTAGCAGTAGTAGCAGTAGTAGTAGTAGTAGTAGTAGAAGAACAAGAACAAGAACAAAAAGAAGAGGAATAGGGAATCGAGGAGGAGGACAGAAGATGGAAAAATAAGAATGATGGCAGTTTTTTGCACGCATAAACGATTTTTTTTTATCTAGTTAGCCAGCAATCTTATCATCGTGCATGTAAGGCACCATTAACGGAAGATCGCTTGAAATGCAAATGAAAATGCGCTATACAAATGTCAAGCTATCTTGCGTGTGGCCATAATTATGTTGTGCATTTGGATGTCTGCGTTACTTACTTACTTCTGTCTGCATTAGTCTCAGTCAAATATGACCATGACCATGATCATGACCATGACCATGAGGTGGTCAGCGATCTATATATGCTCTATGATCTCTATGGTAGGGATCATATTTCGAAAGGTGTTTTAGCTTGGCGCACCGCGTGGCGTCGGCGGCGGCGGCGCAGTGGCGGTGGCCAGCGACGTACATACGCTAGGTGTGACTGGCGGAGGAGGAGGAGGAGGAGGAGGAGGAGGAGAGGAGGAAGAGGAGAGGAGGAGGAGACCCCAGCTGAGCGTACAACAATACGACAGAAGGAGGAAGGCGGCTGCAGCTGTAGTTGCTGCTGCTGCTGCTGCTGTGTTGGCGATGATGCCGCCGCCGTTGCATGGGCCGCCAGATCAATAACCCAATCCTCAGCCTCGCTCTCGACGTCTGCTGCTGCTGCTGCTGCTGCTGCTGCTGATGATGATGATGACAAGAAAGATGATGATCATCATGATTTGTTGATTTTTATAAATAGTGACCCAGGCACGCGCACACTCTATCTAGTCTACAAACTCGCGCCTCTGATAAATTCTCTGCATTTTTCACGTCAAAATTGTGTGTGCATATTTTGCATAGCGCCAAACCTGCATAATTATGCAGTCAAAAGCTATTTGATGTAGGCCTAGTGTCACCATGCACGCTGTCGTCGTTGATCTGACAATTTTTGACAGAGTTACGAATCTTCTTCACCTATCATACGTAGCTGCACCTGCGAAGCAGATCAATGCTCGGTGTAACACCGCTAAACAACCTCTCTCTCAATCTCTGAGCTTCTTTCCCCTTTCAAACCAGCCTTCCCTCCCTGGCCGTTCTTCCCTCCCGTGCCGGATTTCCTCTCCCGGGTCGGCCTTCTTCCTCCTGTGTCGGCCTTCCCCTCCCGGGCCGACCTTTTCCCTCCCAAGACGGCCTTTCCCCTCCTGAGCCAGATGATGATGATAGTGATGATGATGATGATGATGATGATGATGATGATGATGATGATGATGATGATGATGATGATGATGATGATGATGCCGTTAAAAATATATTGCGCTTTAGCAAATCTGAACGCTGTTTTTCTCAGGGCGGGAAAGAGTGTTCTTACCTGGTGAATTTAGCGTCAGTGTTCAACCGCTAGTAGGTCTACCCTGCAATTGGAAAATGAGAATCCAGGCTTCTGGAACGGGGTGTGAACAAACCACTGTTTGGCGTTCGGCCTGTAATGGCCAACCGCTGTGGGCGTGGCGCTGACCGTGGAAGCTTTTTTACTGCTACTGATCAACTCTCTTTTACTTTTTCTGATGAACGTTTTCGTCTTTTAGTGCAAATCGCGGTGATAAACATTAGGCGGCTTAGGCCTACTCACAATTTCACGATAAACTTCTTCTGATGACCTTTTTATAACTCTTTTATTTACAATTATTGTGAAAACACCTCTTCAATTTTTCTAGAGAATGTCGTTTCTGGGCGACTTCCGCTCCAGAGAAGTCGAGCTAGATTGAAAACTGTTTTAACGTGGATCGCT
This sequence comes from Lumbricus terrestris, assembly GCA_949752735.1. Taxonomy (NCBI): domain Eukaryota; kingdom Metazoa; phylum Annelida; class Clitellata; order Crassiclitellata; family Lumbricidae; genus Lumbricus; species Lumbricus terrestris. Next base: position 19,626,383 of record OX457048.1, read on the forward strand.
TTTAAATATTGAAGAACATGGTCGCGATGAAAAATTCATACATAATTTTCTCACAAGCTCCTTGTGAGGTCATTTGCATTGCTGACTACGGATACGAATTGACAGCATTTTTCCTCAATACCTAAGTATATGTCTATGTTTGATTAATTTGACTCAGATCCTTTTCATTTTTTGTGGTAGACCTAAATAGCATCTTACCGTTCGCCAGTTCGATCTGCCACCTCGATCTGTGAAAGTCTAAATCGCCAGTCATTGCAGATGATGATTTGACTCATTTTTACTAGCACTCGCTCATCAGTCTACGCTTGGCTTTTGACTCCTGCCTGTCTAACCTACTTGTTTTGATTGAGCGCCTGTGAATAAACTGGTTCCCGCGGACGATTACGAATAATTACTGAGGATAAGATTGGAATGTTCCACTTGCTATGTGCAGACGCAGTTTGGACTCCAAGGTCACGATACATATACATGCATAGCATCCATGTAGGAAACTTACGATCAACAGAACCGACTGTTAACGTCAACGAGATAATAATGAGACGGAGGCGCCACCTGGCGAATGCGTTGGTCACCAGCCGAAGCTGAAGACGAAGCTGAAGACGGAATCGTGGCGACTAGAGCACCGTTGAATTGCGTCCTACATCTCTGCGCACTTCTTCACTAAGCACGGATAAATCGCCAGTCATTGCAGATGGCGGTGGCATTCTTTGGGTATGTGTGCGCCATCATTTACAATGGCGGCACATGTAATATTTCACCCCAATCTTATCCAGATCGTCGCCATTTCAACCGTCCCTATAATCACATTGGAGACTTTGGAGTCACATTGGACCAGGGTAGTATCTTCGTTTAATTTCAAAGTAAGACAATCAAGGTGACAGAACGCACCAAGTTACAGGTCTGAGATGTAAAATAAAACACAGAAGTAATAATAAAGCTAATAGTAATAATAATGAAATAAAGTTGCGGCAGCCATGGGCTTGCATCCGTCCGTTACGTTGTTGATGTTAAATTAGACAGTTGATGTTGAATTACTGTCATTGAATCAGGATAAGCCAAAAACGGCCCGTCAGTTATTAGCAGCTGTAATCAGCGCTACCGACGCTCGCTTCACGGTGGTAATGTGTTCGAAGAATCGCCAGTTCATTGGTAGGTCTAGCCGATGCTACAAAGTCTGTCCATTCGAAGTATATAGTGCCCGATAAAACTGTAGTCGTGATTTAACAGAATTGTTGATAGAGTCTATCTTTATAGTCCACTTCGGATGGCTTGCGGGAGAAATGCGTGAAATTCGGATCCGGACAATTCGTTTTTAGTTCTTACCGACCCACGTGACGTGATGCGGAGATGATGGTGGATTCGTAGATGGTACAAAATCGTCGAAAACATAATTCCACGCAATTGTCCAGACAAACGTTGCAGAAATGGTTGATAGTCCATTTCTGATGGCTTGCGGGAGAAGTGCGTGAAATTCGGATCCGGACAATTCGTTTTTAGTTCTTACCGACCCACGTGACGTGAGGCGGAGACGATGGTAGATTCGTAGATGGTACAAAATCGTCGAAAACATGATAATTCCACGCAATTGTCCAGACAAACATCACAGAAGCGGACTAGGACACTTTATACGCTCAAATAGACGAAACATTTGCAATCATACAGCGTAAAATCCAAAGAAACCGGCATATTCTCTCCGAGCGAAAATCGGCGTAAACCGGATGTTTCGCTAGCGAGATCCCCAAGAACTTACTTTTACGCGGGATATCAACCTGCTATGCCGCAGTTGCTACTACCAATTGCGTCAGCTTAGAGTGGTGCTCCGCTCCTTAACCTTCAATGCTGCCTTAACGCTAGTCCATTCTTTTGTCGTCTCTCGTCTGGACTACTGCAGCGCCCTCTATGTGGGTCTTCCGGTGACTCGGGTTGGGTGCTTGGATCGGGTCTTGCGCTCTGCGGCACGCCTTGTTGGTCGCATCCCAAGATTCGGTCATGTTACTGACTATAATATAGTCAAAAAGGGAGCCAATGCAAGACATCCCGCATATTATGCGGGATGTCTTGCATTGGCTCCCTTTTTCACAAAGGATCACTTACCGGATATCTTCCTTGGTTTGGCGCTGTCTCGCGGGTGTGGCCCCTGTCTATTTACAGGAGCTCTGTTGCTCCACCCTGAACGTTCAGCGCCGTGGCTCTCTCCGCTCTTCTAAACAGGCTCAGCTTCTTGTCCCCTGGTCACGCACTTCTATTACACAGCACCGTGCCTTTTCTGTCGTTGGCCCTATAATCTGGAATGGGC
>OX457048.1:19633678-19718678 GCA_949752735.1 Lumbricus terrestris
GGGAAAACATCTACAATTAAGAAAATAAATGCTAGTGTCGTTCAGGGTTCTGGCGTCGGCCCGGCAAAGTTTATCACTGGCACTTCTGACCTTCATCCAGTTAACGACCAAAACCGACTATTAAAATACGCAGATGACACCTACATGTACCTACTAATTGGCTCGAACAACATCAGATCAGCCCAAAGTGAACTCCAACACATACAAACTTGGGCCACCAGCAAAAACCTGCACATCAACCAAAAAAAGACCAGGGAAATGGCTGTAGTGAGGAGATCACATGCTTCATTGGCCTCCATGTCGTCTATCACAGGAGTTAAGAGAGTCACTTCTATAAAAAATACTGGGTGTTACAATCGGTGAACGTCTTACTGTTTCGGAGCATGTTGACAATACCCTAAGCTCATGTGCCTCCTCAGTCTACGCTTTACGTGTGCTGCGTGCTCATGGCATGCCTGGACTGGCATTGCATGTCATTACTCGAGCGACTACAGTAGCCCGTCTGCTGTACGCCTCTCCAGCCTGGTGGGGACTGCTGAGCGCGGGAGAGGTCGACCGCATCGAAAGGTTCTTGGGACGCGTCAGACGAGCTGGATTCCTCCCCTTAGACTCCCCTAAAGCAGACATTATGGCTGAGACTGCTGATGCTGCCCTTTTCAAAGCTATACTTAAAGACAAAGATCATGTTCTACATAAATTTTTCTCTTATAGACGTCCTGACAAATACAATCTGCGTCCTAGGCCGCATCCATTCGAACTTACCAATAAAAACAATAACAATTTCATAACACGGATGCTGTATAAAAACGTTTACTAGACTTTATTTGCTGCTCCTCTGTGCTTGTTAACTGTCGCGTTATGTCGACTGGTTTTTCAATAAAACGAATATTATTATTATCAACGTATTCAAGGGAATCAACTGATACAAAGAAATCAGCTATAACAAAGGAATCAACTGGTACAAAGGAATCAACGGATACAAAGAAATCAGCTGGTACAAAGGAATCAACGGATACGCTTTTGTATCAGCTGATACAAAAGAATCAACTGATACAAAGGTTTCAGCGGATCTAAAGGTCACAGCGGATCCAGAGAAATCAGCTGATACAAAGGTATCAGCTGATACAAAGGAATCAACTGATACAAAGGTTTCAGCGGATCTAAAGAATAAACGGGTACAAAGGAAGCAACGGATCCAAAGGTTTCAGCGGATCCAAAGGAATCAACGGATCCAAAGGCGTCCAGGGGGCTTCTATCCCTATACATGGCGGGCGCAACTTGCGCCCAGTGAAAAATAGGGGGGGATCAGAAGACAGCCAAAATTCACGTCGGTTGGGGGGGGAAGGTCGGACATGGAGGGCAGCGTTCAATCTAGGCATCACTAAAGGAAGATAGTAAAGGAAGATCCCCCAGAAAATAGGTTACTTCCCCTCCATATAAATTTGGACAAAATGGTAGGCCTAATAGTTTTTAGCAAAATCCCCCAAATACAACGTATACCAACTTTGAGTTTTTAGTTAGGCTACTATCTGCATTTTTGAATTACATGAACTGCTATAACAGCTATAATATACTATAAAAAATTTCCTATTAGGCTACATGATTATAATTATGTTTTTACTATTTTAATAAATAATACAATCATATTATAATTGAAAAAATAATGTTAATACAAATACTATTTTGCACAACTAAATGGCTTCTCTCCAATGTTATCTTTCAAATTTCAGACCGTCAAATTTGGTCCTTGAACACTTAGTAAAGCAACATCATTATTACGTGGGCTTACATTGTATTTTATTGTATTGCATTGTGCTCCAAAAATTTATGTAACGCCTCTCGAGTGCACACTGATCAACATATGGCTGCCCAATTTTGGCAGCAATTCCTCCACTGAAACAGTAGAGTAATTTTGCTAAGAGGACAGCTTAAAATGCTGAAATTGCAATGCGGAAATCGCAAAAATTTCTTATGGGGACGGACACAATCCCTCCCCATACCAGGTCCCTTCTCGGCGCTACACATGCTTCGCGATCGTCTGCTGGATGCTCGTTTGTCCCTCTCCAAACAAACCTTCATTCCCACACTAGAGGAGGGCATGCGCTAGATTGCATTATATTGCATACATAGAGGACGGCCGGTCCAGAAAAGGGGGGGGAAAGAAAATGGATTGCGCCGGTTGCTTAGGGGGGATAGAAGCCCCTGAAGGCGTCAACGGATCCAAAGAATCAACGGGTACAAGGGAATCAACGGATCCAAGGATCTCAATGGATCCAAAGGAATCAACGGATCCAAGGATCTCAATGGATCCAAAGTTATCAACGGATCGAAAAGGTATCAACGGATCCAAAGGAATCAACGGATCCAAAGGAATCAACGGATCCAAAGGAATCAACGGATCCAAAGGAATCAACGGATCCAAAGGAATCAACGGATCCAAAGGAATCAACGAAGTGACCCACGGGCCCAAAGCGAGCAGATGAAAAGAAGGAAGCACAGTTACCACAATCATGACATATAGAATGAAGAAAGAAAGCAAAGTAGGCCAATGAAACCAACTCGAAGCAAGGGAAGCAATGGAATAATAATTATTGTCAAACGAAACGAACAATCATCACACGGAACAACGAAGAACGAGAAAAGCAGCAATGAAAGCAACAATGCCTATAATAATAAAATCTATTCTCTTTTGTTCCTTCTGTTTCGCTCTTCTTCTATCTGTCTGCTTTTCACTTTCTGTCTTATTCTCCTATATGTCTGTATGTATTTATGTCTGTCTGCATGTGTTTGTATCTGTGTTTCTATGTATGCATGTGTATGTTTATATATATATATATATATATATATATATATATATATATATATATATATATATATAATACGTGTGTGTGTGTGTGTGCGTGTGTGTGCACTGCCTGTCTATGTCTCTATGCACATGCAGCGCGACTCTGCCTGCGCGAGAAAACCTGTCGGCCGCGTACAGTACTGTAGTGCTATGGTGCTATCGATGAAAGCGGTCGCGCGGCGGTGTCGGCGGGAAGCCTTAGCAGCTTCCTCTTCATCGTTTGCATCATCTGCAGCCACCACAGCATCTGCAGCTCAACCATCAGCTGCAGCAGCAGCAGCAGCAGCAGCAGCAGCCGAGCCAGATACTCGTCCGATCGGTCGCTAATTACATAGGCACGTATTCGCTTCCGTAGACGCGTGCTTGCTCGCTCGCTCGCTCGCACGCACTCTCGCCCATGCAGCGCGCGTGAATGCTCTCTTTGTCTCTCTCTCTGTCTCTCTCTGTCTCGCTCTGTCTCGCTCTCTGTCTCTCTCTGTCTATGTCTCTCACACATGCGCGCACTGGCCGCCGCCGCCGACCAGCGCGGTCTACGGTTGGCTCAGAGCAAGCGCAGCAGCCTGCTCAGCCTCCTGCTCAGCCTCCTGCTCAGCATCTCCTCCGATCAACCTCCGCATCATCATCATCATCACCGTCGTCGTCGTCGTCGTCATCGTCGATCGCAGTTGCTAGGATTCAGCGGCTGTGTCTGGCTATGATGGATAAAAACCGCGCAGTCTAAGAGCGTTGCAATAGTCGAGGACATCGTCTAACCTGGATAATATACATATATACGTAGATTATATATTTATTTATTTATTTATATATAAGTTGTCGTTAGAGTTCGCCATCTTTAATTCGAGTAGATCTTAGTATCTGGTCAGCATCATCATCATCCTCAGTATCAGCAGCGGCAGCAGCAGCAGCAGCAGCAGCATCTCGTTGCTTGAGTAGATCTGCTTTGGAGTTGAGTTCACGACGTTGGATACACGCTTAGCAGAAATGCATCGCATCATGCATTCGGTCGTGAGAGCTGGATGATGATGATGATATCGTGAAGGGATGGATAGCCTCCTCTTCCTCCTCCTCCTCCGTATCTGCCTCCTCCGTCTCCACCTCCTTCGACTCCTTCGCTTAAGGCGCTTCCCCATGCACCGTGGCACCGCCCTCCTCCTCCTCTCGTCTCATGCAGTCTATGCTCGTATACGCTGTTCCATTCAGTTCACACACTCCATGCTGTCATGACGTCACAGAATTCAAGTGAGTTAGTAATGTGTGTGTGTGTGTGTGTTTGTGTGTGTGTGTGTGTTTGTGTGTGTGTGTGTGTTTGTGTGTGTGTGTGTGTGTGTGTGTGTGTGTGCGTGTGCGTGCATGCGTGAATAGATCCCATATATTGGATTTCTCATTTTGCATATCTGTCTGTCTGTCTATCTGTCTGTCCGTTTGTTTGACTCTGTAAGTCTACACATTTCTCGATTTTCACCAAGACGTATTTAGCTGTGAATTTATAATAATGCTGTGTAGACTATAATAATTATGGATGTACAACATGTATGCGTTGCGTTGTCTACGTACGGTGCGTTCGTTTCTAAACGTAGTTATTTGCAAATGCATGTCCGCATGAATTAATGCTGCATGGCTTTTCTGAGCATTGTCTAACTTCAGACATGCGTGCTTGTCTGCGTATGCCAGTCTTCAGACGCCATTCTTTGGTGGAAAAATCAAGGCTTGTGGGGAGCGGGGGAGGCCAAACGACCGTAAATCATGTTCTTTAACGAAACTCCTGCGCTGTAGGCCTACATGTATATACATGTATATATACATTGTACAAGTTATGCAGCAATCTCAATTAACGTACATTTTAACTACTAACAAAACAAACAGTACTCTGCAATACTCTGCAATACACGGCGCTATAGCAGCAACTTACAAAAGCACGTCCGCCCTACGGGGCTCGATCTCGGCCTACCTCTCGCTCTACATGCCAGTGTGTTATCCAATGCACTGATGAGCATGAGCAATGATAAAACTTTAGTAAATATACTCACAATGATAACGATTTCGTTTTGAGCGACGACGACGATGGTTATGGTGATGATGATGATGATGATGATGATGATGATGATGATGATGATGATGATAACTTTTAAATGTGACTGTTTTAAATTTGAAAGATAGCACTGGAGAGAAGCCATTTAGTTGTACAGAAATGGTACTCATTGCGATACCATGGTATCATAATATATTATCATAGTAAATAATTGTTACTCGTCATCGTCTTCGTCGTCGTCGTCGTCATCGTCGTCGTCGTCGTCATCGTCATCGTCGTCATCATCATCATCATCATCATCATCATCATCATCATCATCATCATCATCATCATCATCATCATCATCATCATCATCATCATCATCATCATCATCATCATCATCATAATCATCATCACCACCACCACCACCACCACCACCACCACCACCATCATCATCATCATCATCATCATCATCATCATCATCATCATCATCATCATCATCATCATCATCATCATCATCATCATCATCATCATCATCATCATCATCGTCATCATCACTGCCGTCGTCGTAATCGTCCTCATCTTCATCGTCGTCGTCGTCGCCATCATCATCATCATCGACGTTGTTGTTGTTGTTGTCGTCGTCGTCGTCGTCGTCATAATCGACTGAAAGAAGTGATTAGACACGGACAAGAGATCAGTCAACATCAGTCGGCACTCGACACCGTTATGGCGATGATGACTATAATGACAACGGCGACGACGATGAAGACGACGATTATGATGATGATGATGACGATGACGACGACGACGACGACGATGATGATGATGATAATGATGATGATGATTGTCTAGAAATAAGATATGTGAGTAGAGCGAGCTGACCTACATGAGTAAAATGGCAGATAGATAAAGGAGTGAGACAGACAGACTGACAAGTTCAATGTAGACACATAGACAGACAGACAGGTAGGCACACAGACATCGCTCGACCACGCACGGACAGCGAAAGAGCGGCACAATGGCAAAAGACGGACTATATGAAGGAAATGAGAGATAGAGAGGACTACAGAGAGAGGGAGAGAAAGGGAAGAGAAAGAAAAAAACGAGAGGACTGGAAATATGCTAGATGCAGTGAGCAGAAGTTAAGAAGACAGAGAGTAGGATTATGAAGCGAAACGAAGGAACCCACGCAGACCAAAATTTGCATGGACAGACACAATATTGTAGGAAGAGACAGACATACACACAAAGAGGAAGAGAGAGAGAGAGAGAGTGAGACTGTGTGAGAGAGACTGGTTGAGATAGAGTGAGACAGACAGACATAGACAGAGAGGCGAAGAGAAGCACAGAGAGAAATAACGAATGGAGACAAGTCGCCCGCGGAGACATCAACGAGCAACTATTGGCATTGACCGATGGAACGGAGGAAAGGAGGAAGAGAAAAGATGCAGGAAGGAATGACGGATGGGAAGGAGAAGGAGGAGGAAGAGGCAGAGGAGGAGGAGGAGAAAGAGAAAGAGCGTGGAACAGGTGAGAGTGAATATGATATCGATCCATCAACGTTCAACGTTTGAGAGACGACGGTGACGAGGAGGAGGATGGTAGATCGAGTCGCAGCAGCAGCAGTGATAGCAGCAGCAGCAGCAGTGACAGCAGCAGCAGTAGCAGTGACAGCAGCAGCAGCAGTGACAGCAGCAGCAGTAGCAGTGACAGCAGCAGCAGCAGTGACAGCAGCAGTGACAGCAGCAGCAGTGACAGCAGCAGCAGTGACAGCAGCAGTATCACTGACAGCAGCAGCAGCAGTGACAGCAGTGACAGCAGCAGCAGTGACAGCAGCAGCAGTAGCAGTGACAGCAGCAGTGACAGCAGCAGCAGCAGTGACAGCAGCAGCAGTGACAGCAGCAGCAGCAGTGACAGCAGCAGCAGTAGCAGTGACAGCAGCAGCAGTGACAGCAGCAGCAGTGACAGCAGCAGCAGTGATAGCAGCAGTAGCAGTGACAGCAGCAGCAGTGACAGCAGTGACAGCAGCAGCAGTGACAGCAGCAGCAGTGACAGCAGCAGCAGTAGCAGTGACAGCAGCAGCAGCAGTGACAGCAGCAGCAGTGACAGCAGCAGCAGTGACAGCAGCAGCAGTGACAGCAGCAGTAGCACTGACAGCAGCAGCAGCAGTGACAGCAGTGACAGCAGCAGCAGTGACAGCAGCAGCAGTAGCAGTGACAGCAGCGGCAGTGACAGCAGCAGTAGCAGTGACAGCAGCAGCAGTGACAGCAGCAGCAGCAGTGACAGCAGCAGTAGCAGTGACAGCAGCAGCAGTAGCAGTGACAGCAGCAGCAGTAGCAGTGACAGCAGCAGTAGCAGCAGCAGTAGCAGTGACAGCAGCAGCAGCAGTGACAGCAGCAGCAGTAGCAGTGACAGCAGCAGCAGTAGCAGTGACAGCAGCAGCAGTGACAGCAGCAGTAGCAGTAACAGCAGAAGCAGCAGTGACAGCAGCAGCTGATATCAATGTTTCGATTATATTGTCGTCCGTTTACCTGTTTCACGTCTCTCACCATTTGCCTGTCGTCTGTCCGTCGCCTTACCTTCTAACGTTCTTACATTCACCCTCCCTCCCTTCGACCGTCTTTGCTTTCACCCGTCCTTACCTTCACCCGTCCTTACCTTCACCCGTCCTTACCTTTACCCGTCCTTACCTTCTTCCGACCTTACTTTCTTCCGTCCTTACCTTCACCCTCCCTACCTTCACCCGTCCTTACCTTCACTCGTCCTTACCTTCACCCGTCTTTACCTTCACTCGTCCTTACCTTCACCCGTCCTTACCTTCGACCGGCTTTACTATTGTGCCCTAGAACAGTGGTTTCTAACAGTTTTTCACACTGTAGTGCCACTTTTTCTACGTTGGATGGCACGAAGGCCAGTTTTTCTTAGTTGAAGGACATTAGAGGACCACAATGCTAGAATATAATTAACTAAGAGCATATAAAATTGTAAAAATCGAATCAAAATAGGCTGTTTGATGTTATTTATGGGCGCCAAAATAAAATAATTTGGAATAGAAAATAATTATGTGCTCTATCCTGTCCAAGTTGTCAATTTTTTCATATATTTTTGTTAACCCTTTGAGAGATGGGGGCCTATTTTTAGACCTGGCGGGCCACTTTGGGCCACGGGTTGTGAACCACTGCTAGAATTGTGCCTTAGCAGCGCTCATCCTTATTCATTTGCTCAGTATGTCGATCAGATGTGAATGTAATTTGATGGCTGCTCACTGCTCACCACACGAACAGAACGACACTTCAACGACTCGATCTTTCTGCATAAAAGATCAAGCACCGAGTTATGCGTATCACACCGGAGACGACGGTGAGTCCTCGCACAGATTCGAGAGATGTGAGTCTTCACTGCTTTCACTGCCTTCACTGACTTCACTGCCTTCACTGCCTTGAGCGTTGCACTCGGCGTCATACAAAGCCGGCCTCTACCACAGTCCACGTGAGCTGCACTCAGCAGACGGCAGCAGGTTCCCCTTCACTTTTACCGTCTGGATGAAGTCGCCCTCACCGAGAGGAGGGCAGACCCATCGCTCACCCAGGTGTTCACGTGAGTTGGTCCCTGTTGCTTAAGGTCCCGATCATCAACCGATGTGTGGAGCTGGATCGCAAAGGGCAACGGCTTCCTTTCATGCTGCTGCCCGACTCCCGACCTTCAACCAGGGCCGTGTTTAAGGTTCCTCGAGTGTCGGTGCAAAGTGTTGCCGCAGAGGCATAGTGTCGTTCGAGCCGCCGTTGGTTTGCCAAAAGCTACGGCCACGTGGAAATAAGTGTAGGCCTATATATCATAAAGAAATTTATATCATCCTATAGGGCTTTTATGGTAGCTACACTTCTACAAGTTTTAATTGATGTTTTTTTTACACTTACTGATTTTACTAAAGGCTTAGGCCTAAGTAAAACTGAGACTCGCTGCACTCGCATAAGACATTTGGCCAATAGCAACAAAACTCTCGGCTCTGGCCCCAGGGCATTCGGTGCACCGCACCGAATGGACCTATGTTAAACACGGCCCTGCCTTCAACTCTTGCCGCTTTGTCACACTTCCTCCTCAACCCCAGAATGAGCAAACTTGTTGCCACGCCCTACATTAGCCTTCTGCAGGGTCATTTCACCCATTCGCCTTGGTCATACGACGGGCCTTAAGACGCAGACTTTGTGTAGCGCCATGATCACCATACTGATATTAGTAGTGGACCTAAATGACAAAGAATTCGTAAGTTTCTACGAAAGCAACGCTCTGCTTCCTTCTCCCTTTGGCGTCTGACTACAGGATGCGAATGAGTCTCATGCGGACGAAGCACCGCCACCTATGCCACAGCTGCCACCGCCGTTGCCACGGCCACCGTCGACACCGCCACCTATGTCACCGCCGTTGCCACGGCCAACTCTGCCACCACTGTCACCGCCACTGCCGCTTCTACATTATTATTACGGTACCAGCGTTGAGCATCGCTGTTTCTGAAGCATCGAATGAGGAGCATGATTGCCGCCGATGGTGATTTGTGTTGCATACCGTTGAGCAGAACGTTGAGCAGATACGATACATAATGAGAAAACAACGATCGATCTAAATTCTTATAGCTACATGTATATTATGTTGTATATGTTGTACGCAGGTGACGCACGCAGTTTTATAGTATAATGGCTGCGTCTGCTATGGAGACCATTGGATCAGACGACTCCACTCGCAAACTCATCAAAGAAACACGATCGGTGGATCTGTCTCTCTTTGCATGACTCATCGATGATCTCTAATTCTACATGTCTCTAACATTAGAGTGCGGGGTGTGCAAGGTTCTGTTGCTATATAATTATAATTATTGTAGCAGTCAACCACTATACTACATATACAGGGTGGGCTACTATATTGGCTAAAGTCTGGTATTTTCAATCATATTTTGTAGGCTCTGAGCCAATTCATATCTACGTACAACCAATTCATATCTACGAACAACCAATTCATATCTACGAACAACCAATTCATATCTACGAACAACCAATTCATATCTACAAACAACCAATTCATATCTACGAACAACCAATTCATATCTACGAGCCCAATTTCACCAAAATATTCCAAGCAGAGCAAAAGTTATGTCACTGTTTTTTGACGATCCAAAAACACAGCGCAGTAAAAAGCAGCAAAAATGCGATTTTATCAAATCCCATCTAAAAGAATTGTTATCAAAGAAATACATGTATTGCCAGATAATCATCATTATTATTGTTATTATTTAGAAAAGAAACACGTGTAAGTCTAGGGTTACCAGCGTAGCTGCACGTCATTGTGACATCAATTTATCAAGTTGACTACCAAGTTGGTAAATAAAGATTTGTTCAAATTAATAATTTTGTTATTAAAACAATGAAATTAAAATTTTCTTCAAAAATTCAAATGTCCAGGGTGTCAATGACAGACAAAATTTGTATTCAGACATCTCATGAGCAAGATCTTGGAGCTACGTTGTAAGCAATGAGTGCCGAGATATTAAGAGTCACATTGAGCGTTAAGAATTAAGCCATTGATAATTGGAGATCGATTCAATGTCAATTGTCCTGGCTTCACTGAGAAGAACCAATAGCCCTCAAATATACGGATTTCAACTCGATGGATTATCAGGTGTAGAGAGCTTATGCTGGCGAAATACCACAATCTACGGTCAAACCCATAAGCGATAAGAGAATAATATTGATGGTCGCATTAGAGCTGATAGCCTATGGGAAGATTTACCTCTGGAGCACATCAACAAAGCCATCAAAAACTTTGATACAAAGAGACTCATGATACGACTTGTAGTGTGGGCACTGTTGTGAAGTACAATCAAGTTTATTTGATAAAAATTATTTAAAATATGACTTAATAAAATCGTTTGTTGTTACTTTTTATCGTGTTATGTCTTTGAATCGTCAGAAAACAGTGCATGGCTGGACTCACTAAAATGGATGACATTTGTTCTGTTTCAGATAGGTGAAATTTTGTTGAAATGTTTCTGTTGTAAGCTGTGGATATGAATTACCTTTAAGACTGTAATATTTGATTTAAGAATTCGTACTTCTGGCTAGGAGATTGGTAAAAAATTTATGAGGGTACTTTTTATGGCCACCCTGTATATTGACAAATGCATCGAAGTTAATTCAGATTAGTTCTAAATCGTGAATTTGATTTAAAACATATATGCTAAAAGGCTAATGGATCCAGATCATTAAGAAATCACGTCGCCTACGACTTGTAGTGGGAGCCATCGCCAACATCTGGTGATCTTTGCTGGTCATATATTAATACTGATTCTACGACCAGTGTTAGACATTGTCGCACGCTTTCGAGCGTTACCTTCACACAACATGGGCTCTGATTTACCATAATTATACAGCCGGATAATTAATACTATCGAAAGATTTTTCGTCATGATCGTGAGGTTTTCTCCATTCGCTGAGCGCAGGTCCTCAGCTTTGCTGCTCTGGCGATGTCTCGGAACCGGGAAGCGCAAGCAGAGCCTTGGATCAGCGTCTGCTGTTGTCGTTCCCGTCTACTTCCTAGTCTCCGCTTGGCTCGCTTGGACCAGAGAGGGGGATGGGGATGGGGAGGAGGAGGAGGAGGAGGAGGAGGAGGTGTCCAGGATCTTCCTAATAAGAAATATCGATCTAATTGTTATTATTTATTGCTTCTAATGCTATAGTTATTGTCCCAGATGTTTGCTATTGATCTATGCTGCTGCTGTTGTGGTGATGCTGCTGTCGATGGTGGTTATTGCTACAAATGTTTGCTATTGATCAAGATGGCGGTCAACGTTTGCTATCAAGGCCGTGATTACTGCTCTATATATAATACATCGCAGATTCACCTATGAATATAATATATATGCAAGTTTTTAACTAGACAACTAGGGCTACCATTATTTAAGAGACACAATGTTTCTGATGCTGTAATCTGTTCTTTGCTTTGATGCTCATTATCTTGATGAGGACGATGACGATGACGATGACGACGATGACGATAGACATAGACATAGACATAGACATATTTTTATTGTTCCCAACAATTCAATTGTACATGTATGTTTAACAAAGTATAAACATAATTCGCAATAAGAAAATACTCAAAGTGAATAGGTGTTATAAGAGTGAGGGAGCAAATAGGCACACCAAAAGGGACAAATCCCGCTAAGCAGGGGCCTAATTAACAAAGTGAAGTGAGAAAGTGAAAGCTGAAGGGAGTATTGGAGATATTACAGAGATATTACTTAACTAGGGAAAGAAAAAAAATTATCGAAAAACTAATGTAGTAAACACTACAGGAAAAAATTCAGAGAAAGAACAAAATAAAAGCAAAGCAATCAAACAATCAAATAAATCAGCATCAGCATGAGTAACCCCTCATGCTATTAACACAAAACATTACATAATGTATACACACGTAACAGGTGTTTAAAGTGAGTTAAGTTAGTAGCCTTACGAATGTGAATCGGAATTTTATTCCATATGACAGGGCCTTGGAATTTAATGGAAAATTTCCGAACATTTGTTTTAGCAAAAATAATACTGAAGTCTCTATTACCTCTAGTGAGTCAAGGATGCAATGCAGGAGAGAAGTAGGAAGCAAAGGAAGAAGGGAGGAGGTTATTGATGTATTGATACATAAATTGAGATGTCTGTTCAAATCTAATCTGTTTAATATTTAGGAGTTTATGCTCAGCAAATAGGGGACCAGTATGACAGTTAACAGTGGATTTAGTGATAACTCGTATGGCTTTTTTTTGCAAGGTCCTTAAAACATGGAGATGGGTATCATAGGTAGAAGTCCAAATTAAATTAGAGTAACTAAGGTATGGATAGACTAGGGTGAAATATAGATTGATAAGCACATGAGAGGGAAGCAAGTAAGAGACTCTCTTAATAATGCCTATGCTTTTTGAATTTTTTTTTACTTATTTCGTCTATATGGACTTTCCATTTTAGGTGCTGATCAATATGAACGCCAAGGAATTTTGTCGTGCAAACTTGAGGAATAACTTTGTTGTCAATAAGCAGCTCATTATTTGTTATAGGTATTGGTTTTTTATTTGAGCGAAATATGATATAATTAGTTTTAGATAGGTTTAATGAAAGTTTATTTGCCTTGAACCAGGAATGACGATGACGATGACGATGATGATGATGACGATGACGATGATATGATGATGTTGTTGAGGATGATGATGATGATGATGATGAAGATGAAGATGATGATGATGATGACGATGACGATGACGATGACGATGATGATGATGATGATGACGATGACGACGACGAGATGATGATGATAATGTTGATGATGATGATGATGTTGTTGTTGTTGTTGATGATGATGATGATGTGGTTGTTGTTGTTGATGATGATGATGATGAAGATGAAGATGATGATGACGATGACGATGATGATGACGATGACGATGATGACGATGATGACGACGACGATGATGATGATGATGATGATGGTGATGATGATGATGATGTTGATGATGACGACGACAATGATGATCATTGTCTTTGGGATCAGGCGGAGCAGATGCTGATGATGATTCGTGGTCAGAGCGTGGTGCGCTTGAGAGCCATGCACGAGAGAAGATTTACGACATTCAACTCGAGACATAAAAGTCGTCTGGACAGAAAGCAATCAATGAAATTCGCCATTTTTAAGACCAGACCTGAGTGACGTCAGAGATCCTGCAGAGCGGACAGAAACAGGAAGCGAATGCCAGAACCACCTCCAGGCCGTTCTTCTTCTCCTTCTCCTCCATCCCCTTCCTCGTCCTTCTCGTCCTTCTTCTTCTCCTCCCTCTCCTCCTCTTTCGTGTCCTCCTGGTCCTTTCGTCCTTTCCACTTTCTCCTTCTCCTCCTCCTACTTCTCCTCCTCCTTCTCATCTTCATATCAGAGAGGAATAAAACCGAGGACCGGCCGGGGTCTGTTCTGGTTTGACAGAGAAGATAGTCGCATATATCATCCGATGAGTGCAACTGCGATGTTTATACGAATATACTTTGCTATTATTTTAATCAGAAGATTGTGTTGCTCTCTCTCTGTTTCTCTGTTTCTTTGTTGCTGTTTTTGTTGCTGATCAATGATCCATCTTCGTCTGCTTTTCTCTCTCTTTCCAGAGTCGTCTGTCCTCTGTGAAAAGGATTACACCGGGTCACGTGGTGCCGTCTCTTCCGTTTCCGGTGGAGCGTGGCACTCGCCGACGACCGATGTCCGGATGATGATGACGTCATCGTCGCCATCCAATCGGATAACCCTGGCCGACTACGACCCGATCGACCCCCGCGGCCTTCCGCCCGTCGCACCGGACCCCCCTTCCAATCATCGCCTCAGCGTGCCCTACCCCCAGTCAGATGCCTACCCTCTGTCGTCGTCGAACCCCGCGTCGTGGGATGGGGGTCTGCGTCCCAGTCCCTGTCCCTCCCCCGTCGACGGTGGTATGCAACCTCTGGGCAGCCTGGCCACCCTGAGGCGATCGACGCGACCGTCCATCAGCCCCTCAGCGGCTGGTGAGAAACCGATGAGCGCTGGGTGGGCGACGGCTCTGGCAGCAGCGGGGGTCATCGACCCAGCCGCCCGGCGAAAGGCGAACGCTCGTAAGCCGCTGGTGAGCGCCAACCCTCGACCGCCACGCGCTCTCTTCTGCCTTACTTTAAAAAATCCCATTCGAAAGCTTTTCATCGACGTCGTCGAATGGAAGTATCCTTGAAAATCATGAAGAGGGGACGATGATGAGGAGAAGGAGGAGAAGGAGGGAGGGAGGAAGAAAAAAGAGGAGGAAGAAGAAGAAGAAGAGGAAGAGGAAGAAGAAGAGGAAGAAGAAGAAGAAGAAGAAGAAGAAGAAGAAGGAATGTCACCCATGCACCGCCCAGAGCGGGACTAGATTTTTATGTGTTTGCTTAAGCGCATAATTTATTTTAGCCTATTATCACAGTTTACTGTTTATACCTCATGCAAGTAGTAGTAGTAGTAGTAGTATAGTAGTAGTAGTAGTAGTAGTAGTAGTAGTAGTAGTAGTAGTAGTAGTAGTAGTAGTAGTAGTAGTAGTAGTAGTAGTAGTAGTAGTAGTAGTAGTAGTAGTAGTTGTAGTAGTAGTAGCAGCAGCTGCAGCAGTATTAGTAGTATTGTATGAAAGTTCCTATACTACCATCGACGGGGGAGGAACTTTCATAGTATTGTATTTATTGTATCTGACCATTTGTGAAGCGCTTCTGCACGGCAAGAGCTGTAGTAATAGAAGTAAAAATTTAGTAGTAGTAGTAGAGGCAAGAGCAGCAGCGGCAGCTATAGGCCGATTGGTAGTATAGGAACTTTCATGTGCATGTTAAATACACTGTGATAGACTCGTGGTCTTTTCCTCTGTCTTCCTTAATACGTTGCTAAAGAGCCTTCGAATATTTCATCCTCGCAACGATCTTCGCCAACTGTGTGGCTCTTGGTATCTATACTCCGTATCCAGAGAGCGACTCAAACGACCTCAACGCCGCCTTGGTTAGTACCAATACGTCACGACTTCTAATCTATACTTTACTAGATGTGGCACCCGGCCCGTTGCCCGGGAAATTTTGAGCTTTCGACACTACTCATCTGGGGTACCTGGGGTTGATGGTTGAATTTATGGTTTTCACCAACCCTCCACCCCACCCCGCTTCCACAAAAAAAGCCAAGCATGACCCACCAATGCGGGGCGGGTGTGTGTGCTGACTGTGGGTGGTGGCCCTGGTCGCTCTCTCTATCTCTAACTGCAAGGTTTGAGGTGCAAAGATGCGAAACTGCGCGAATATATGAAAATAGCGAAATTTTCAGCTTTTCTTCCCCACGCAGGCCCCCGTGGGGAGAGAGATTCACCAACCCATCCACTGGGTTGTTCTGTTGGTCAATAGCTGCGAAACTGTAGGCGTATAAGCTTAATTCTGGACAAACGCACGCACGCACACACACACACACACACACATCTATTCTTCTTTCTCTGTGGTTTCTGCACTGCATGAGAGTGCCTATTAATAAATTGGTTAATGCAATTATTGCAGACGGTCAGTTCTGTTAGTGTATATAGTTAAGATTTCTGTGATCTGTGTTCTTTGGAATTGTTTTAACTGCATAATTGCACACTGTAACCGGTTGCGATTTTTCAACCGGATTGTTGAATAAACGAAAAGCGAGAATGACATCAAGACATGACGAACTCATGCGAACTCTCGTCTGCTGTTTAATGGTGACGTGCAACGTAAACATGGCTTCATGCTAGGCTAAATATACGCGTCGAATTAAAACGCTCATAGCTCGGGTTTTAAAGTGAATTGAGAACTAAAAATAGTCGCGTTGACGTTCAAATTTGGGTAAGAATAAATTGCACAAATTTTCGTAAGCCGAAACTCTGCCATTTCAGGGCGTTTCTTGGGACAAAAATTCAAAATACATCCGGACATACGAACAGAAAAACAAACTTTCCGCCTTATAATGTAGATTAATTTGTTATAGATCTCGTCGTTTGTCGATTGATTGATTGATTGATTGATTGATTGTATGATGATGATGATGATGATGATGATGATGATGATGATGATGATGATGATGATGATGATGATGATGATGATGATGGTGATGATGATGATGATGATGGCGATGATAATGATGACGATGGTGATGATGACGATGATTATGACGATGATGAACTTATTGCTGAACATAATGCTATTGTTAGCTAAAGTGTAGGCTTGTAGCTTATTGAGCGTAGATTCAACAGCAGGACAAAATATATAGAAGCGTCAGAATTGTGGCTGTGGATTTTAATGATTAATTATTCCATTAATCGTTAAATACGTAAATCAATTTATTTCCGCTTGTGAATTCGACTATTTTCTTACTTATTTCATTATGCCAATCGGCTCATTTCCGGAGTATACGGTACGTATTGGTAACAATGTCATTATTATGTGAAACGCTTGACAGGCTTGTAATAAGCAATCATTTTGCGTATACTGGTTGGTTACAAGACAAATGCTAATGAAACAGTCGAAGATTCATTTGACAACATTATATAGGCCTAGGCCTACATGTATCGCTGCAGTCTTCATTGCGATAAACAGTTCCCTTTCAGTGGTCCAAACACATCGCTGACGTATGATGTCACGTATCGCCTTCAGTTTGTTTATTTGTATGTGTTTGTGTGTTCACTTGTTATGGCGCCCCTTGAAGCTTTCGCTACTCAGAGGCGCTCCCGACTACAGCTCGGACACTGCAGCGGAGTTTCACGCCGAAGCGCTGAGCAATTGCGGGTGAAGGACTTGTCCAAGGTCCATATATGCGTCGAATTGAGGTATACATTCGAACCTGCAACCCTTCGGCTGCAAGACGACGAACATAGGTGTGTGTGTGTGTGTGTGTGTGTGTGTGTGTGTGTGTGTGTGTGTGTGTGTGTGTGTGTGTGTGTGTGTGTGTGTGTGTGTGTGTGTGTGTGTGTGTGTGTGTGTGTGTGTGTGTGTGTGTGTGTGTGTGTGTGTGTGTGTGTGTGTGTGTGTGTGTGTGTGCGTGCGTGCGTGCGTGCGTGCGTGCGTGCGTGCGTGCGTGCGTGCGTGCGTGCGTGCGTGCGTGCGTGCGTGCGTGCGTGCGTGCGTGCGTGCGTGCGTGTGTGTGTGTGTGTGTGTGTGTGTGTGTGTGTGTGTGTGTGTGTGTGTGTGTGTGTGTGTGTGGAATGTTTTAAGTTTTGTAGAAAGAATTTAGTAACTGACTAAGTATCTGCATTTTTAATGGTCTTTCACTCCTTACATAACAGATACTAAATTAACCAAATTTAATCGATAATTGGAAGTTAATTTTTTGCCCATTAATCGACTTATTTAATTTTTAAATCGGTTTCACACCTACATGTACATGTATTGCCAGATGAAACAAAAACGTCGATAGAACGTTCTTTCAGTCAGAAGAGACAGAGGAGACAGAGGAGACAGACGAGACAGAGTAGACTAAGGAAGCAGAAGAGACAGAGGAGACAGAAGAGACAGAGTAGACAGAGGAGCCAGAGGAGACAAAGGAGACAGAGGAGACAGAGGAGACAGACGAGACAGAGTAGACAGAAGAGACAGAGGAGACAAAGGAGACAGAGGAGACAGAGGAGACAGACCTTGTCATGCAATCAAAGTCTATGGACTGATTAAGAGAATTGTCTGTGTTTCTGTTCATTGTCCGTTCTAATTATAGAAGAACGGTTCAAGAACCTAATTCAGTTCTAATCAGAAGAAGCTAATGCTGTTCGAATTATAGAAGAACGGTTCAAGAACCTAATTCAGTTCTAATCAGAAGAAGCTAATGCTGTTCCAATTATAGAAGAACCTAATTCAGTTCTAATTATTGGAGAGAGTACACAGCGCTGGCAAAGACTTTTCTTGAAATCATATAATAGTCAATATATTGACAGCTAGTCTTATAGATCCGTTG
Source organism: Lumbricus terrestris (assembly GCA_949752735.1). NCBI lineage: Eukaryota > Metazoa > Annelida > Clitellata > Crassiclitellata > Lumbricidae > Lumbricus > Lumbricus terrestris. The sequence goes on from OX457048.1 coordinate 19,652,037, forward strand.
AAGATTATAATTATCTTTCGTTACACGAAATCTCTAAAACCGAAACTAATACAGACATATTCAGCATTCCAAAGCTGGCATTAAACGCTTCTATACACTGCGGACTGAACATTGCCCTCGCTCCGTACATAACACTGTAAAGACCCCTTGCCATTGCACTGCGGGCTCCATTGGATGGTTTGGATCCATAATTATAGTCAGCAATCGAACAACATCACTTTTCTACAACAGTCTGACAGTTTTTCAAGCCTCATTTGCATAAGCTCTACCCACCATGCATTGCAACAGTGCGCTTGATTTGTCTATACAGGGTACACACACCAACTTACGCTACCCTAGGGCCTATATATATATATATATATATATATATATATATATATATATATATATATATATATGCACAAAACAAAGACCAAGTTTCAGTTATTCTATGAGCTTACACGGTGATTCATTAAAAGAACTCACCCTATACAAGTTAACATATAGCTCACGTAAATGACCACACATTTGTATAAAATTTCAGAATAATGATGCTTGATGCTCAAGTTAAGTTATTTCACATACAAATCTTCATTGACGTAACACGAATAACGAAACTAATGACGTCAAGACTCAAGACTATCTCGACCAACACTCTGCGAATCCTTTATGGTATACGCTAGCTATCTGTCGGGTACTCTGCTGCACTCGGTCGTATACGAACATCAATTTAATCGAACCAGGTGTTCAGGTCATTGGACAATTATTACATTGGTGTTCTACTAATGCATGGCTTTTAAAACCAGACATTCGTGAGATTACGGAGTATCTCATCTTCCAGCAGGATAGCGTTCCTGCGCGCAGAGCTCGGGACACTGTTACGTCAGGGATACAACTGATTTCATCCCGCCTACATACAATAAACTATAATCCAGTAAACTCCAGTAAACAATAAGAGTGTCATGCAAGAAAAGGTAGATATGTCTCGAATAATGTGATGTCAACGAGTTTGCGTGTTGTCGAAAAAGCGGCTTCGACATCTCAATATAGGTCGACTACCGGAAGTGTATAGACTATAGACCTATAGCTGCTGCATTAAACATGGAGACTATTAATGGTTTAGAAACTTTAGATGATTTTTAGTCGGTTTTCACCGTAGCTACAACTTGCAACAGAAGGGTTAAAAAAATAAAATTTTCAAGTTGATTGATTGTAACTATCAAAACTTGGCAAAATTAAACTCTCGCTTTGCGTGGTTACCATTTTTGGTAGCATGACCGTGACCCACTGCGCACGCGCGCACGACATTATCGATTCCGCTTATTGTGAAGGCATGGGACGAAATGGATCAGAGCATCATTGACGAATAGTCAAGCAGTTCCATATGCGTCTTCGCGCATGCGTAGCTGCCCAAGAAAGTCAATTCGAACATAAACTTTAAAGTTCTTTATGCTCAGAAACAACTGCTCTGTCTTCGTTCAAAATTTGTCATTATCTGACGGAGCTAAAGTAAGATATGTTGAGTTACGTTTTTTATGAATCACCGTGTGGGCTACATCATTCAAACAAGGATCTGCGTGATACGCAGGTGACTAGAAACGCCTTCTTTAAGTTCTTTCTTGTCGTCTATGGGCGGGTACAGACAAGTAATGTCTTGTCATGTTTGCGCAACGAATTTAGTCGGTTAATTAGGCCTATATATATACATGTATATATCTATGGTTTTGCTATTGGCAAATAACCAATTATTGTGTTTGCGAAGTAAAAAATGCCTGTAGAGAAATATACAAAACATTGTATTTAATATCCGAAACAGAAATGGAATTGAAGCGGGTGGGGGAGAAGAGTGAAATCAGATATCGAATATTTTACGACGAGTTGTCATTGCTCCTTGATTAGATAAATTCCTTGCATGCCGGGGAAAATACAATAATTATTGAAAAACATGTGAATATTAGGCGATAACTCAGATCTGTCATATTAGGCCTATAACGTCGAGATGTAATATATATATATATATATATATATATATATATATATATATATATATATATATATATATAAAGTCTAAATCATAATTATGTTGAAGCATTTAATTCTACACTAAAATAAAAAAATATGTTGTATGAAAGAATGCAAAATACTAATTTGCTATGTCCACTTGTGACATAAAAGGTCTATAATTATATTATCTGGATATACATGTATAAAAGTCAACATTCTGCGTAATATAGCTTAGGCAAAGAAATTTATATGTATGTATGTAGGCTATGTGTGTATGTATATATGTGTGCATTTATTATGAATGTGCTGTATGTATGTACATGTATATATGCATGTATGTATGTATGTACATGCATGTATGTAAGTATGTATGACAATGTATGTACTATGTATGTATGTATGTATGTACATGTATGTGTGTTTGTATGTACGTGAGTATATATATGTGTGTATGCAATTAAGTATATAATTTTACATATAGACTTACACTTAAAAAGCAAACGATGATTAGACTGTTTCTCCCATTAATTCACTTTACAACTTTCAAGTCATCGACTTTTCCTCTCGTCTTCTGAGTATTTTTGTACAGATTCCACGAATTCTTTCTTATGCCTTTCTGATGTGTAAAAGATGCATAATGTTAAGCTGCAGCTGCTACTAGTCTTGGTCGGCCTTATGATCACCGGACGTACAAAGCATCCAATTAATTAAATTTACTGAGAGGCAGAGAACTGACATATAAACTGGTTCCCTCTTTCACAGCGCATCGAATACAGACATATAAACTGGTTCCCTATTTCACAGCGCATCGAATACAGAATTGCTTCACTGGTTTGGCGTTGTCTCCTTGACTGTGCCCGACTTATCTATGTGAACTCTGCTGTCCAATATCTGTTGTCCTGGCTCGCAGAGCCCTTCGCTCTGCCTCTAGCGGGAAGCTTTTGGTTCCACGTGTTGAGACCTCAAACTGTCAGCGTCGTGCTTTCTCTGCTGTAGGTCCATCTGTCTGGAATAGTCTCCCGTTACAGGTGCGTCTGCTACCAAGGGTTGACTCATCAGTCTTCTACAAGCTCCTTAAAACTTTTTGTCTCACCGTGGTTGGACTGGGAGTGCCTCTTAGCGGAATTCTTGAAGGAGCGCTATATAAATTCTTGAAATGAATGAATGAATGAATGAATGAATGAATGAATGAACATATGTACATGTAAGTAATAGATCTTTGCAGGATTTTTACTCATTGATGGAAATTGAGTTAATGCGATATGTTTTGAGATGAAGTGACATAAGGAAGTGATTGTCTTGATCTTTTTGCTCCCAGGACTAGGACTGTTCTTGCCCATGCAACATCGGGCGTTTGCTGTGGTTGGTCCCTCCACTTGAAATGACTTTCCTCCCGCACTACGAGTGAAACTAACGACTCGTTTTTTTTCTCAGTCTCTTACTCTTTATAGACCTTTCTTTCCCCCCCTCCATTTGCACTCTGCCAGTATATATATATTCGTTTAATGTGAAGAAAAACAGGTTGACATGACCGCAACTCAGTAACATGAAAGGGAGCATTACGGGTTACACAGTCGCTTGTTGAGAAGGCACTTATAGAGGGCTCTTGGAAAAAAGTTTTTATCGTCCTTAGGTGGCAACTCAAAGTGCCAGTCCCAAGCCTGGATAAAGGAGGAGGGCGTCGCCAATGGTCTTTGTTACCACACAGTGACGTTAAACTGCAAATGCCGCCGCCATTTCTTCGTGGCGAGAGCGCCTCTGAGTAGTCATTCTGTGAGAGGATCTACATGATTTTATAGACACAATACAATGCCATTAAATGAATGAATCCGATGACTATCATCAGTCTGACCCAAACATCCAGACTTTGACTTAATTGCCACAAACCATCAAAGCATCGCAAGGTACTTCAGCGAATCTCCATAGATCAGAATAGTTATTTTAATGTGAGCTTTATTGTACAATATCATTATTATAGCTATAATTCAAGATGAAATGTTTTATTATTTTTTTTTACCCGAGGTGAACATGATCCCTCAGGGGCTTCATCACTATCGATAAAATCAGATTTGTCTGGAATGGATCCCATTCGTCAATGTCCCGTTGAAAAAAGCAGTTGGAAAACGTATACGCTAAAAGTCAAACAGTTGAAGCGCTGCATCGTCAGCGAGAGGCGCTGAAATAAATAAGACGCTTCACGGGCGTTCGATGTAGTTGCTGTGCTGATACTTCGTCCCAAGGAAAGGAAAGGACAATCAAGCCCTCGTTTTTAATAGGGTTTAGGGCTATTATTGTTAATGTTATTATCATTAAGTAAGTAAGTAAGTAAGTATTTTCTTTATTACTCCTCTTGCAAACGCACAACGGGACATAAAACATCGTTGTTGTTGTTATTGTTATCATAATCAGTTCATCCCTCCGAATATGAGTAGGCCTAACTGGATTATTGTGCAATTGATTCCTCGATAATAAACCGATCCGTATATGCAAAGCCTGATAATTATTTATAGACGTCGGACTTAATTAACAGTGGCGGCGCCAGAATTTCAGTTTTGGGGGGCTAAAGTTTTTTTTCTCTTGCAAATATTTCATTTTTACATGGGAAAAAAATGGATGGCCTTTTTTAGGGGGTCTTAGCCCCCTAGCCCCTCTAGCGCCGCCACTGTTAATTAATTGGGTAAGAAATGTCTCTTCAGGCAATGCACGATCCGACAAAATTGCCTGGTTGCTATATAGAATGAAATATAGGCTAGTAGGTCTACTAGAACCAAACGACCAACTTTTGTATAGCTACACGTACATGTCTCAATTAAAGAAAGTTGTGTCAAGAAAAGCTGTGACTGGGCGTCAATAACATGCTATTATTCTAGAACACGTTCGTTCTATCGGGTCATTGAACTTCAGTCTAATTTTCGCGATTTTAACTATAAATGCTCAGATGTGATAAAATACACTAGTTGCCTTTGCTCTTAAGGAGGAAAATCTTTGTTTCATTGGATTTTGTTCGTACAGCAACGGAAAAAAGATTTTCCTCCTTGAGATTTAGGGCAAGCGTTGTCTGTGTGAAAATATGAGAACTGTAGCTCGCTGCTTCTGTTATGGACGAATAGATCATAAGAGAAAAACATCAGAATTTGCATGGATACAGACCTGTCCTCGGTCGAACGTTAAAGAAGTCGATTGTATAGGCTACATTGCTAGGAGAAAGAGAGAGAGAGAGTTTGATGATAGAACCGAAGAGAAATTTAGTGAATATTTTGACCAAGAAAGAGTTTTAGAATCAAGAGAGAAAACTAAAATCAGAAGTCTTGGTTCAGGAGCAACTGGAATCTTGAAAACTGCTCCAGAAGAGAAGGGAACTTTACTGCGAACAGCAGTGTATGCAATGTGTGTATGCAATGTGTGTATGCAATGTGTGTATGCAATGTGTGTATGCAATGTGTGTATGCAATGTGTGTATGCAATGTGTGTATGCAATGTGTGTATGCAATGTGTGTATGCAATGTGTGTATGCAATGGATTGGATCCGCTGACATAATATTAATAAAACGCTTTCACCCATATTATGGGGTAATGAGTGTCACACATAGGCGCAATCACGTCCTAAAAGTTGGAGGGGACCATAATGAATCACGACCTAAAAGTTGGGGGACCATAATAATAAAGTTAGGGGACCACTCAAAAGTTGGGGGGACGCGTCCCGTGGGTCCCATAGGGTGGTTGCGCCTATGGTGTCATAAGGTATAATATAGGCCCTACAGGTAATGTGAGGTCACACACCGTCGCTGCGAAAAGCATAAAGGATACGGCATATAGAGGACACGGGAGAGAGGACACGGTAGAGAGGACACGGGAGAGAGGACACGGGAGAGAGGACCCGGGAGAGAGGACACGGGAGAGAGGACACGGGAAAGAGGACACGGGAGAGAGGATACGGCAGAGAGAGGATATGGGAGAGAGGACACGGGAGAGATGGCACGGGAGAGAGGACACGGGAGAGAGGACACGGCAGAAAGGACACAGCGGAAGAAAGTGTGGGTCGTAATAGAGGTCTCTATAGAAGATGGTAATGAGTTGACTATTGGTTATTGTGGGTTGCTATGCCAACGACGGTTATTAGTTAATCCGATGTTGGATCGATGATCGGAAATGAATTCGTTGAGGCATTAGCTGCTGCTGCTACTGCTGCTTCTGATGATGATGATGCTGCTGTTGCTGCTCTGCTGCTGCTGCTGATGCTGCTGATGCTGGTCACCGTAAATAGTTGTTTGTATCGTTCAGGTGCGACATGTCTCGGGTCTATATATAGTACAGATCCCGTGATGACTAATCAGTTTATAGGTCAATATGCGATCTGTATTTTTGCAGGTGTGCCATACGCATATAAGAGATCTCCTTGCAACAGATTCTTATCACAATACAAAGTACACAATGATTAGATCGAAGCATTGGTTAAAGGTAAACTCAATCCAGGAAGATAACAATTGGGATAAATAATCCATGTGGATGAAATGTGAGAAGCGATTTGAATAGAAAGGAAGAGGAGGAGACTGAAGAGAGGTGGTGGCGCTTGGTGAGCCGATAAATACTACGGAGCATATAATTAGTCTAATATAGAAGCACTGCTGGATTCGACGAGACTGTTACAGATTTGATAGCAACAAAGAGTCAGATGTTAATTAATGGAAAACAGATATAAGACGGCAAGTGAGACAGCATTATCTTTTGCAACAGAACAGTGCCAGCCCACAGAGCTAAGGAACCGTCGAAATGCTAACAAGAGAGACACCGTGCTCATTCCGTGCATATCTTTGAGCAACGAAGAGAATAATTAATTATTAACATTATTAGCCTAACATTATTTAATTAGGATAAATACCCAAAACTTCATTGCAGCAGTAAATCTGCTTCGATTGAAAAGGCATAATGAGAAAACACCCCAAACACTTTAGCCTTTAGGAGCACAGAGGCAGGGCATCGTAATCGTAATCGTAATCTCGAGACTTCTACAGCGCCCACAAAAGCCAAGTCGATATGCTGTTCGCAAGAATTTCAAGCATTTGCCCAAAACTGAATATTCGTCAATAAACAATGTGGAGCCATAATATTCATGACGCAGACTGGAAAAATTGTGGAAATGGAATTATGCCTCCATGTTCCACTCCTCCATGCAGACTTAAGACTAGAGGAGGCAATTCGTTTCCTTCCGTCTCCCAGGATTTACGACCCTCGTCAAAGACATAAGACACACACACACACACACACACACACACACACACACACACACACACACACACACACACACACACACACACACACACACACACACACACACACACACACACACACACACACACACACACACACACACACACACACACACACACACCTACACACACACACACACACACACACACACACACACACACACACACACACACACACACATTTAATATAGGCCTAGTTATGACGCCAATGTAACGTCTATATATTGCATTCATTGCAATGCTTGCCAATAATTTAGCAGAGTAGCCTATTATTTCAAAGCAAAGAATTAGTTTATTCTACGTTGCATAAAGCTTGACAATCAAGCCCTAACCATCCGCCTTCTGTCTGTCTGTCTGTCTCTCCGTCTGTCTGTCTGTCTGTCTGTCTGTCCATATCTGTCTTCCTCATCTCTCCATGTTCCATGCTCATCTTTTAGTCATTTAGAGGACACCGTGACCTCTGCAGCTGCGTCACCTTTCACCTGCCACAGAACATTTCCTGAAGAATTCTTTCATGTTGATCCAAGGTCGGTGTCACGTGATATTCTATCCTCCCTTAAAGCTATCCGGGGGATGAATTAATCTATCCCCATGGATGGAATATACCGGTATATAGGCTATCCGGGGGATAAACCATTCTATCCCTATTTTAAAAAAATGCGTATAGGCCTACTTGAAAAATTAATGTTGTGACCAAAATTTAAAGCGACTTTAATTTTTTAAGTATCCTAAGCAATGTTCAGAGCAAGGCAACTCGAATTTATTTAATGACTCTAAGTGTTTTAAATGTTCTATATGCAGGTGCTCTAAAATCGAAGCAAACAAAATTATCTAGTAGGAATAAACATACCTGTTAGTGTCATTGTTCAAAACAAAGCAGATAGAAATTAATTTGCAAAAATAAATACACGCGGAAGTTACTTTTTTCAACTTCTCTTCATTGGGGTGGATACGATAATACGGGGTAAACTCTATTTCGTGACACCGGAATGGAATTCGTTGCTTGGCTCTCCGTTCATTATTATGTCGTCAACGCTTTGGAGTCTTTTATGTCTAAATTTCGTTGATTCGTCTCTTTCAATTCATTGCATCTAACCACCGTGTCGTATACCCTGGCCACAATGGCTGCCTCTAGTTGCTCATACAATAATAATAATAATAATAACGACAATTTATATGGCGCCGTAACGCGGCCATACCGCTACAAGGGCGCCTCACAAACAGCCAACTGCGGGATACGCCTTAGCAAACAGATAAGTTTTAAGCTTTGTTTTGAAAGAGTCCACTGAGGCGGCCAATCTAATGTCCGGTGGAAGACTGTTCCAGCATCTGGGACCAGCAACCGAGAATGCAATAGTTTGCTCAGACAAACACACGGAGCGTGTGCAGGACTGTCCGATCTGAAATGCAACACATGACAAGGCAAGATCTGAATACAGTGTTTACTGTTTACTAAAGCGGTTCCCTCCTAATTTACCAGGCTCGGGACTGGCAAAGCAGATGGTGCAAATGGAAAACTTACGTATACCGTAACCTACGTACGCGCACATTTGAGATTTGGACAAGACCAAGCACTTTGACGGAATTCTGACTGGAATCTCATATGAAGCGGCTGCCAGTCGATGTGTCTTGAGGTGGGATGGTTGGGTTTTGTGATAATGGCGCTAAAGAAGTCGGAACATAAATATAGTGCTCTTCCTCTTAAATGCCATATACATATACGTAATTATACATGTATATTATGGCTTAGTGAGTTTACTCTGTGGCCATCACTTGTATAGCGGTAGAGGGTTGCGTCTTCTGCTGAGTAGGAAGAGGAGGAGAAGGAGGAGGAGGAGGAGGAGGAGGGGGAGGAGGAGGAAGAGGAGGAGGAGATGGAGGAGGAGGAGGAGGAAGAGGAGGAGGAGGATGAAGAGGAGGAGGAGGAGGAGAAGGAGGAGCGGTTCATCGATGACTGGCGACTGAGCGATGTTTTCCAAGCAGAGGAGAGTGGAGTGTTTAACAGCTTCATGAGATGATGGCATGCTCGGGTGTTGGAAGAGGGAGGGAGGGAGGGATGGAGGGCGGGAGGGAGGGATGTAAGGACACGTGGACAGACACATAGAAGAAAAGGGACAGAGAGAAGTAGAGAGATATAGAGAGAGACAGACAGACAAAAATAAGTAGAGGGAGAGCGACAAACAGACAGAGATACATGTAAGTAGAGAGAGAGAGAGACATAATGAGAAAAGTAGAGAGAGAGAGGAGACAGACAGACAGACAGACAAACAGACAGACAGACAGACAGAGAGTGAGACAGAGAGAGAGAGAAAGAGAGAGAGCGAGAGAGAGAGAGCGAGAGACAGAGAGAGAGAGAAGCTAAAGTGCGATGGGTAAAGTGCGTGAAGAGCATATAATATAGGAGGAGTTTTGGTCATGGAGGAAGAGATGGTTGTAATATATGAATGGTCATCTGCGTTTAGAGTGTTCTGCTGCAGATTGCAATCCTCTTCACGTTTCTCTGTCTCCCTCTTCTTCTCTCCCTCCCTCATCCTGCTTATCTCTCTATCTCCATATCTCTATCTCTCTGTCTGTCTCTCTTATTCTGTTTTTTCCTTTTCAGTCTCTTTCGTTCGCGTTTTAGCTTTGTTTGCCTGCATGCTGTGCATGAGAGTGATGTCCAGGTCACACGTTTAGAATATGTGTGAGGACAGAAGGAAGGAGGAATAAACGATGGAAGTGGCTGCGGCGGTGGGTGGCAAGGGAAAGGAAGGAAACTACAGAGAAGAGACTTTTCCTAATCAATGTCCTATCTGCATGAGGAGGGGAACTTTTATAGTATGCCTAAAAGCCTTACATGTTTATTGAATGAATAGGCATGGATTGTGTACACTGGACATATTATGTATTGACTGGATAGGCATGCATTGTGTACACTGTACATATTTACGATATACGAATAGACAGACGCTAGACGAGGTCGACGATGACGTGAGAGAAATGATTGAAAGAAATATCGACTGATGTTGATAATTATGAACATTTGAAACAAACGAGAAAGAGGACGATGAAAGAGGTTTGAAAACGGAAAGTGGAAAGAAATTTTAGACGGAAGAGTAGGAGGATGAATCTGGGTTTGATGCAACGCTGCTTTCTATGGCAATTCGGTTATAATAATTTTATAATAATCATCTTTTCACCAGCAGTAACTTCTACAGCTTTCGATGCACTATAATAATTTGGATAGTTTTCCAATCTATCTAGGCTATAGAGCTCTTTTCTCGTCTTGAATTTAATGCAAAGCTTCTGTTGAAAAGACATTTACTGGTCGCCAACTTTCTCTTACGCGGTAGGTCTATACACTTATGAGACAACTTCAATCTCCTTTTTCAGAGTCCCTGCATGCTTCTAGGATTATTCTCGTCGCTCAACGTCAACTGCTTAGTATAGTATGGTCATCATCATCATCGTCCGTCCTTCAGATAATTCTTGCCTGCAGTGAGGACTCGCTGGAGTCACACAGGCGAGGTTCCAGTCGTCCACCATGTGCACGCACTTCGTTCCAACAGGGTGACGACGATGTGAAGGTGGTGAGCATAGTGGGCCGTTGGATAGCAGAGGCTTTAGAGGCGCATGCCATCCCATTTTCACAACCCCATATACCATATACTACCATGGCCGTGTTTAACATACTGTAGGTCCATTCGGTGCGGTGCAACGAATGCCCCTGAACCGAGAGTTTTGTTGCCATTGGCCAAATGTCTTTTGCGAGTCTCAGTGTTAATTAAACCTTTAGTAAAATCAGAAGTCTAAGTGTAAGAAAACATTAATTTCACTAAGTTCACCGACGTTTCGTGCTTGCTTACTGACCCGCCACAGCCGACAAAACAGTGGATTGTTGTAAATGACTAATCTTGTAAGACTGCCGAACGGCACTTTGCCCTTCTGTAACACTTTGCACCGACACTCGAAGAACCTTAAACACGCCCTGCATGTATAGTTGTATACTAGGCCTACGACGACTTTCGCTTGGAATCCAAAACAAACGCAGCACATCAAACACCAACCTTATAGTAGTGTTCGCTGATGACTGCTGCATGCGTGGTGGGTGTAATTATTATGGCACCGAATGACGGTCGTGTGTTGCGAGTGTATACCATGCATGTAGATCATTGTAGAATAAGATCAGAGAGCGTCTGCTTCAGATGCTTCAGTCGTTGAACCCCATGGACGACGACGACTTCTTGCTAAGAGTCATTTTGCATGAAGAGAAACAGTTTTGTTGTGAGTGCATGTTCCGTTAAAGTTTACCGAGTGCCTGAAATGTGTAGGCATAATTAATCTGAAGCATATAACAATTATGAGTTTGGTTCCTGGCAGGGGCGGATCCAGGGGGCCAATCTGGCCATGGCCCCCATTTTAAAATTGCATGGGACGTGGCCCCCCCATTTGGTTTCAATAAGCCATTAAATAAATGTAGTGGGGGAGAAAAACAGGACATGAGGCCCTCCCCTATTGCAAAATCGTACGGGACGTGGCCCCCCCGTCGATTTAGCGGCGGATGAAACGGTATCTTTTCCCGAAAAATTGGTCAATTAAAAAAATTGGTGGATGACTAAAAAAAGGTCATCAGTTTTTTTCTGCGGCACAACGAAATTTTTCCCACCAACAAGACCCTAAATTTTGGCCCCCCTTCGAAAATTTCTGTATCCGCCCTTGGTTCCTGGTAGAGTTCGCCATCCATGGTGTCCGGTCGAAGCAGTTCGTCTTCCGGAGGAGAGAGAGAGAGACAGACAGACAGAGACAGAGAGATCCCTCTCTGAACCACGGTGGCACCGGGGAGTGCATAGACGGATGGCGTCCTTTTCAATGGATACTTATCCCATATTGGAAGAGAACCAGCTTTCTTGTCCCATCCTCTGCGTTCGTGTTTCTAGTCATGCATGATGACAATGCATGGAACACGTGATCATACCAACGCGGGGAAAGTCTACATGCATAATATGAAAGCGTGTTTGTTAGATATTTGACAAACCCCGCCACTGTTTGTGCTCTGACAATGCCAGTCCCAAGCCTGGATAAATGAAGAGGGCGACTTCTAATATTCTTTGTAATAGCGGTGTCTGTGCATAGAACTGGGATAAACTGATAATAATTTGGACTTTCATTAAATAATTGAAAAGGAAGCGGATTATTCGGACTGAAATAATTGACTTATGACAAACTGGCAATAATTGAGACACTTATGTAAGTGATTGCTGACAGACAGATAAACTAGTTTCTTTCTAAACATGTATCAATCAGTTAATTGTCCGTTGATCGTCATTGGACTTGCATCTGATGCGTTGTCATAATCCATCTGGAGCGCCTCTGAGTAGTTTTTCTTGAAGAAATGTCCGAATGAATGAATCTGCTGGAGAGTATGACTAATTATTCTAGGATTAAGGTATGATTAATTATTCTAGGATTAAGGTATGATTAATTATTCTAGGATTAAGGTATGATTAATTATTCTAGGATTAAGGTATGATTTATTATTCTAGGATTAAGGTATGATTAATTATTCTAGAATTAAGGTATGATTAATTATTCTAGGATTAAGGTATGATTAATTATTCTAGGATTAAGGTATGATTAATTATTCTAGGATTAAGGTATGATTAATTATTCTAGGATTAAGGTATGATTAATTATTCTAGGATTAAGGTATGATTAATTATTCTAGGATTAAGGTGGGAGTAGAGCTGCAGGTGAACGTTGTCTTCTAGGAATGACTGAGGAGCTGGAGGGAGTTGGAAGGATGAGGAGAAGAGTGGAAAGAAGGAAGAGGTGATGATGGAGGATGACTGAGTTGTTTGGAACACCATGTGGGAGGAGAAGGAGGAGGTGGACGGGTGGAAAGAAGGTGGAAAATGAGAGAGATGAATCAGAGATGACTGATAGAGGAGTTATGAGGAAACGATGGAACTGACGGGAAGTAGACGATGGAGAGAAAGGGAAGAAGAGACAAATGAGAGATGGAGAAGAGATGGAAAAGGTCGGATGAATGTGGAGAATACGAGAATGTGTGATTGATGGGCACAGCTAAGGAAGAAGAGAAGGAGAAGGAGGAGGAGGAAGAAGAGGAAGAGAATGAGGAAGTGGAAGAGGAAGAGAAGGAGAAGTACTAGGAGGAGAAGGAGAAAAAGAAAGTGGTAGTAGCAGGAGAAGGAGTAAGGGAAGAGGTGGGTAGGAGATATCAGGAGAAGGATGTGAAATGATTAGCAAAGGAAGGATGAATAGGTGTGAGAGAAGTAGGAGGAGAAAGAGAAAGAGAGGCATATTATATGGGATGGCATAAATGCGCAAATCCACCGATGGATAAAACTAGATTTACATTGTCTGCAGATATGGCGAATGGAAACGAAGTGAATAATTTATTTTGAGATGCATTCTTATATTAGTGGAGTTTTCCGACTGCAGACAGATCTGGAGAGAATGGAGCGATGCAGCAGCAGCAGCAGCAGCAGCAGCAGCAGCAGCAGCAGCAGCAGCAGCAGCAGCACCAGCAGCAGAGGCGCATTGCATGCCGCGCTGTGTACGGGTGATACGCGTATAGACCATCAAATGGCTCACTGCTATGCATGGCCCTCTGCAGGTGCTGCTGCTGCTGCTGATGCTGCTGCTGATGCTGCTGCTGATGCTGGTTAACTTCGATGGCCATGGCCATGCCTATAGTACGCGCATATATATGCATGTACATATATAATGTATATTAAATAATGTGGTGCAATATCGATGATTGATTGGGCCACATGAATCCACGAAATCATCCTCCTTTCGTTAACGTGATTCGTTGAGACTTTCAAAATGTTTTGTCGACACATTTTATGGTCAAAAGTTTGCAATAATTTTAGAGAAAATATATCGGAGCCTTTGGCCGCAATTTTGCTGTGTTTAATTATAATAGCAATTCATTTGATCATAAATCTGACAGCAATATCATTCATTCTCAAATATCGTTATTGTTATACTAATCTATCTAGTAAGCTAACGTCTATACATGTATGCCTAAAGGAAACCATATTTATATTGATTAGGTCTATTCTGAAATCCATAATTGAGCACTTATCATTAATCATTTTATCAAATTGGTCATTTATCATCGACCATTTATATCATTGGTCATTTATTAATGGTTATTATTATTGATTATTTTTTGTTGGTCAGTTATCAAGAACCAGTTATGATCATCGAGACTTACCCTTTAGGGAGGTCACCCACCATTTTTTGACGATTCAAAAGCGAAACGCAGCAAAAAAGTAGCCAAAACACGATTTTTTTTCTCATCTAAAATAATTTGGTATCAAAATAGCCTTGATATTGTGAGATGATCATTATTATTACTATTTAAAAGAGAAGCAGGGCACCAGCGTAGCTGCACGTCGCTGAGAAGTCACTTAGCAAGATGACAATCAAATTGGTAAATAAGAAATCTGTCAGATTAATCAACAGGTCCCATCAAGAACTTTGCAAAGAGACTCAAAAGAAGCTTTGGCACTGGTGGTGGGCACATTGAACACAAGTTGTGAAGCACTACCAGGTTCATTTCACAACAGTTATTTGAGATGAGACTTAATAAAATCGTGTTTTTGTTGCTTTTTATTGCGTTTCGTTTTTGAATCGTCAAAAAACGGTGGGTGGCCTCACTAAAAGTGGTGCAACTTTTGTTGTGTTTGAAATATTTTGATGAAATCTGGCCATTATGTGTAAATATGAATTGTCTTTAAGCCGTTAAAATTTGATTTCAAAATTCTTACTTCTGGCCATGATATTGGCAAAAAACCTAGGGGGGTCTTTTTTGGCCCACCCTGTACATTATAGAGAAGCATAGAAGTAAATCGAAGTGACCAATATCTCAGAGGCCTTCCTTTCTCTTCCACCATTTGACCTCCTCTTCCACTATTTGACCTCCTCTTCCACCATTTGACCTCCTCTTCCACCATTTGACCTCCTCTTCCACCGTTTGACCTCCTCTTCCACCATTTGACCTCCTCTTCCACCATTTGATCTCCTCAGCTGTTCCTCCTTCCTCACTTCTCCCTGAAACAATTATTAATAGAAGTATTATTTTCTCAGTCAGCCCGTTCTTTATACGGCAGATTATAGGCCTATTATAGTCCGACCTCGACTCGAGCATTTTATAGTCGGCACCAGTGACGCTTCTAATAATGGTGGGAAGGTGAAGAAAGTTAAACACCGCAATTAAGACGACTTCCGTTTTGAAGAGACTACTGTCTCTAAATGCAGATGTCCAATGGTTTCAGCGGTTACAATATAAGCACATCCTCACTGTCTGTCTATAAGTCTTTCTGATGGAAAAAGTCGATAGCGAAGTAAACCCACATGTATCATGTACAATGTTGTACAATGTACAATGTTGTACAATGTTGTACAATGTTGTACAATGTTGTACAATGTTGTACAATGTTGTACAATGTTGTACATGCATGATGCATGCAGGTCAGCAGTGCAGCTGCTATGACGGCTTCTTATTTTGCAGAGATTATTACGTTTTAATAATAATAATAATAATAATAATAATAATAATACGATTTATATAGCGCCGTAGCTCAGCCGAGGCCGAAGGAAAGGGCGCTGTACACGGGATCACATGTCACTGTTAATTATACGATTGCTTAAACAAATAAGTCTTGAGTCTGGATTTAAATCCCTCTAGAGATGGTGCATTCTTCACATGGTCAGGAAGACTGTTCCATGCATGCAGTGAGTCCCGACACAGAGAAAGAGCTTTCGCCAAACCTCGTATACTAGAAGACCGTGGGCCCTCGACGAGGATCTTAGTCTATTGTCTGCGACTCGAATGCAGAAGTCAGAAATGTAATCCTGCGTAAGGTTATGCATTGCTTTGTATATCATTAGGCAGAGTTTTGTATGGAGACATCCCTCAGCGGAGAGTAGATGGCAAAATGCATCATGTGCAGTCAGATGAAGTCCAAAGGATGAACGATTGACATAGACGACGCTGGTCAATGGTCATGGCTTTCGTTTGTGTAAACAGCACAGATTCCATGCAGTGATCAAATATATTCCGTAGAACTGTCAGAAGACGAATGAAACAGCAACAGAAACAGTCACCAATCAGATGCAAGGAAGGGAGAAAAGAAGAAAGAGAGGTAGGATGAGAGGAAGAGAGGGGGAGGAGGAAGGAAGAGGGGTAGGAAGAGAGGAAAGGAGGGAGAGGAGGGGTAGGAAGGAGGGAGAGGAGTAGGAAGAGAGGGAGAAGGGAGGGAGAGGAGGGGTAGGAAGGAGGGAGAGGAGTAGGAAGAGAGGGAGAAGGGAGGGAGAGGAGGGGTAGGAAGGAGGGAGAGGAGTAGGAAGAGAGGGAGAAGGGAGGGAGAGGAGGGGTAGGAAGGAGGGAGAGGAGTAGGAAGAGAGGGAGAAGGGAGGGAGAGGAGGGGTAGGAGGGAGAGAGAGGAGTAGGAAGCGAGGGAGGGAGAGCGAGGGACCCATTTGTTAATAAGAATCTTTATCCCAGGGCCTCTGCCTCTGCTGGCAATGGTGCTGAGTCTGGCGCTGGTCAGAGGACGATGATCAGTCCACTGTGTATCGATTGACGGAGGTAAACAATAAGGCGCCGCAGTGATAGACTACACACAATGCACTCAG
The DNA here is from genome assembly GCA_949752735.1 of Lumbricus terrestris. Taxonomy (NCBI): domain Eukaryota; kingdom Metazoa; phylum Annelida; class Clitellata; order Crassiclitellata; family Lumbricidae; genus Lumbricus; species Lumbricus terrestris. Next base: position 19,668,935 of record OX457048.1, read on the forward strand.
ATGCTCCTTGTGTGTCTGTGACATGATGAAGATGCAGCAGCAGCAGCAGCAGCGCAGCACTGCTGCAGCAGTGTATACGTGCAATAAGACGCACGACTTACAAGAGATGGAAATGAATTGTATGATATATAATAGAATAGATTCTTCACCTCACTATAATAGTAGCCAGTGATCAGACATCACCGACATCGCTTATTATTATTATTATTATTATTATTATTATTATTATTATTATTATTATTATTATTATTATTATTATTATTATTATTATTATTATTATTATTATTATTATTATTATTATTATTATTATTATTATTATTATTATTATTATTATTATTATTATTATTATTGTTATTGTTATTGTTATTGTTATTGTTATTGTTATTGTTATTGTTATTGTTATTGTTATTGTTATCGTTATCGTTATCGTTATCGTTATCGTTATCGTTATCGTTATCGTTATCGTTATCGTTATCGTTATCGTCGTCGTCGTCGTCGTCGTCGTCGTCGTCGTCGTCGTCGTCGTCGTCGTCGTCGTCGTCGTCGTCGTCGTCGTCGTCGTCGTCGTCGTCGTCGTCGTCGTCGTCGTCGTCGTCGTCGTCGTCGTCGTCATCATCATCATCATCATCATCATCATCATTATTATTATTATTATTATTATTATTATAGATGATGACACTAGCGACAGATTCTTTGAACGGACATAAAGCAGACAGATGGGAAGGTCAGAGCGGATATGCAGACGGACAGACCAATCAGATGCTGACAGACAGACAGCTTATGCGCTGCTGCTTCTTCTTCACCAAATTCAGACCGACGGACAGACTGACTGGCAAACAAACAGTCAGACAGACAGACACACATGCATATAAGGACAGAGGAGAGGCTGGCTTTCATGTCGAGAAGGCAGGCAGCGTGTGAAGCGCCTTCGTCTGACATTGGTCTATTGATTAATATGGATCGAGTGTCTCCTCCTCCTCCTCCTCATCATCCTCATCTTCATCATCATTCTCATCCTCATCCTCATCATTCTCATCTTCATCATCATCCTCATCATCATCTTCATCCTCATCCTCATCCTCATTCTCATCCTCATCCTCCTCCTCCTCCTCATCATCCTCATTCTCATCCTCATCCTCCTCCTCCTCCTCATCATCCTCATTCTCATCCTCATCCTCATTCTCATCCTCATCATCCTCATCATCATCATCATCCTCATCCTCATTCTCATCCTCATCCTCATCATCCTCATCATCCTCATCCTCAACATCCTCAGTCATTCTGCCAATGGACATCACGAGTCGTTCGAATGCGTTTCTACCTGGTATATATTATATTCTCTGCCTGTAATTGCAGCATAGAACTATCTTAAAAAATGAATCTGAGGCGGAGAAAGATGCAATTAAAGATCCATATGCTTGAAAGCCAAGGAGAAGTAGCAAGTTTTTTTTAATCTAAACCATTGTTCCAAAGCAGTTCTGAACCTCAGGAGGGAGAGGGAAGGCTGAGGCTGACGCATTGCATCACTGACAATTATTCATCACCACTACAACGCTTTTCTTGCATTACTCTGTCGTCTACATCAATGACCTTCCTATGACCTTGGGTAATATTCATTCAGAAAAACCCATTCATTCAGTAGAATACAACAACAGCAACAACAGCAACAACAACAACAACAATGTCTTAGCATTTCTACATATGCCATCTCTGCTTTGCTGTCTGTCTTTGCTCTTTTCTGTCGTGTTCTCTTGCTGTCTTTCTGTCTCTGTCTCTGTCTGTCTGCCTGTCGTCCCTCTCTCTCTCTCTCTCTCTCTCTCTCTCTCTCTCTCTCTCTCTCTCTCTCTCTCTCTCTCTCTCTCTCTCTCTCTCTCTCTGTGTGTATGGCTGTATCTGACTATCTTTCACATCCATTCACAAAAACATAATTCGTTCATTCGTTAATGAGTTAACTAATTAATTAATTAATTCTTTCATTCTCTCTTTCTTTCCTTCCTTCCATCGTTCCTTCCATCGTTCCTTCCATCCTTCCTTCCCGCCTTCCATCCTTTTTCTTTCCTTCCTTCCTTCCTTCCTTCCTTCCTTCTTGCTTTACAATTGCCAGCCTATAATTTTATCTCCTTCTCTCATTGTTTCATCATATTTCTATGGGCGCCAAAGCGACTCGACTGAAACGTTGGATCGACATTAAAGAGAATTCAGAGAGAAGTCTAGCTTCCCTGCAGTGCTTCTAACGCAGACGTTGCGTCATCTGAACCACTTAAAACCATCGTTATGTTCTAATATTATGGTATGTTATGTAAAAGACTCTGCAGTTATCTGGGTCTATAATAATATAATGCATGGTCTATGGATGATGTTTGTCTCTCAGCTGCTGCTGTTCAACGGCGAAGTCATTCACCGCCGGCGACGGCAGTTTAGGGACCAGGCAATCAATCAATCAATCAAACGATCGAAATTTATATAGCGCACATTCTACTCAGAAGCGCTCCCGACTCAGGCCAACGTGGAAAAGGCAATCTTTGAAGTCGACAGAACGGTGATGGATGGACGATAAGCCTCTCTCTCTCTTCCAAGCTGCACACAGTGACTGCAGTGCCGTCTCAGACGTTATTTGTATAGACGATGACGCTGTTACAATCTCACACACAGAAGAAAGGTATCTGGAGAGTACATCCTCCGCCTGACCTGACAAGTCCTTTGTTGGAGAAGAACGAGTCTTGATGATAATATCAGATGATGTCATTTATGAGGAGGAGGAGGAGGAGGAGGAGGAGAAGGAGGAGGAGAAGGAGGAGGAGGAGGAGGAGGAGGAGGAGGAGGAGGGGGAGGCACAAGTATCTTGCTGTGCGAGCTGCCCATCATATATCGTAGTTCACATGACGGTCGTCGTCGGCGTTCGAGGAGCCACAGTCAGTGTTGGTGTTGGCCTGCATTGCACCACGCATGCCATGCACCACGCATTGCACCATGCACCACCAGAGACTAGAGAGGCAGGCGACGTGTTGGGCGCCGCCGCCGCAGTGATCAACTAAGGCGGCAGTTGCTATGCGATGGTCGGTCCCTTCCAGGGCCGCATTAGGGCTAGTGCGGGTGCGGTTGCTGTGATAACCTTCTCAGTCTTCTGTCAGCCACCGGGCCACCATGGAGGCACATAATTATACCGTGTTTACTAATGAGTACAGCCAAAGGATATTTTTCCTTTGGAGTAATTGTTTCTAAGGATAGTTTCTTACACTAGTAAAGATGCAGGTCTACAATACGTGACAGAAGAAACAAACGACTACCTTCTTCATTTTGTTATTTATATTTATAGGCCTTATGCTTATCAGTGGCGGCGCCAGGATTTCAGTTTCGGAGGGGCTGAAGCCCGCGGAAAAATTTTCCATTTTCGCCGCCAAAATTTCTGACGACCTTTTTTTTTTTTTTTTTTTTTTTTTTTTTAGTCATCGACCAAAATCTCATGAAAATTTTCCATTTTCGCCGCCAAAATTTCTGACGACCTTTTTTTTTTTTTTTTTTTAGTCATCGACCAAAAATCGTGGATTTTCTATGTAAAATAATTAAAATGGCCATTTTTTTAGGGGGGGCTTAGCCTCCTGTAGGGGGGGCTTAGCCCCCCCAGCCCCCCCTAGCGCCGCCACTGATGCTTATGTTCCATTTAGTTGATTTTCTTCATTTTCCCCATGTTCACATTTTGAAGGCATCCAGTTTACTTATGTTTATATTTATTGTTTTTTCTCATGGTTCATGTCTCAAATCCAAACAACACCATGCACACACCATATTAATGTTCTATGATGTCATAATTCGATTCTTCGGATTCTTGTTCTCTCCATTTCTGTAACAAATGGATATGGAAAATTCGAGGAAGAAGCCCAACATCGAAACGAATTAGTTTTTTATCCGTGGTGTACAGAAATTAATTAATAACTTATCCATCAGAGTCAAACTTATGCTGAGAGTGTAAAATTCATCCGCGATTCTTCATGTCTAATTCCGTGTCTCACAACCATCCGAAAATTTGCCTCTGAATGTATTGGCTCTGTGACGCGCAACACAACTGGAAAGACATTAGAAAAGGAAATCAGGTTCATGTCGATCTCCATAGATCATATCGGACACACGACTGCAGTGTCCCAACTCGGAGAGAAATTCTGCAACATCAGATAAAAATTCAGACTCAATGGTTTCAAAGGCTATACTGAGAGAAAGCAAGTGCGTTGCAAGCGAGATAGACTTACGAATCTGTTCAGCTGCAGACCCAGACTTGTCGCCGTCTGCGACAAGTAGTAGCAGCTCAAGTGTGGGTCACGTATACCTGTAGCATCCCAGGTCAAGTATTTACTAGCATAGCAGCTCGGCATCGACAGAAAGTAGTGCGGCGGCAACAGCGGTAAAGGAGCAACCGAAAACAAACAACTGCCCCGTTATCAATGAATGCGAGGCCACAGGAAGTGATTGAGAAAGCAGTTAGCTAATCTCTGGCAGAAGTATGAAAACAGGCAGTTGCCATGGTTACTGTAACAGTAGCCCGATGTATACACTGGATAGCGCATGCGTGGAGACCAATTTATAGACCTAATATTGACGTTTTATCCTTCGCTACTGAAGGTATATGTCTCGTGTCTTAGTATGGCGCTGGAAGAGTGCCTGCAGGGCGTGCACCCATCATTTACTTGAAGTAGACGCTCTGGACAGTTGCACTTTATTTTGGTCAAGATACTATAGCAGACTGGCGTTCTCAAGTGCTCGCATCTGAGGTCAAGCAGGCAGGAGAAGCAAACGAAGACGATCATCTAAAACCCAGACCACCTCACCCTCCCCCCCACTCCCCCACCCTCATCTCAATCACGACAGATGGTTTGGTGGACCAACCTATGGCCTCCACACGCTTAACTATGGTTGCCAAATTGTGCCTAAAGCGAGATCTGTTGCAATTGGGTTGGGCGAGAAGAGCCGGTCTAAACCTAACCAGAACCAAACATGTCATTGAAGGTCTGCAGAAGGAAGGCCGGTGTGCTGCTAATCGAATGCAGAATATGATATTTGGTAAGGATTGTGAACCGAGGCTAATCGAACAATCGTCTGGATGGGTTTAAGTCTGTCGACATTTCAATGACAGAACAGAGTTTCTTGCTTGGAATTATAAGTCTTACTTCTTTTGAGTCGAAAACATTTCTACAATGGCATGTAGTTCACATTAAGTCGATACAAATCCACCGCGTCAATGTATAATCCATGAATATCCTTCAGTTTTTCTCAGCGGATTGAGGCTTCAAATTAAGCTCAGAATCTCTGTTTCGTAGACAGCTTGATATGCCATAGATTTACCAACAATCTAGAGCAAACGTCCAGCTTCCGCGAGAGCTAACCGCCTCAACAAAGGTTGTCAACACTCTGTGGCATGATATCCATGGCTCATGCAGCGCAAATCGATGTCCCTGTACATTACCGCAACAGTCTTGTGGGGTGGGGTGGGGCGGAGTGGGGTGGGGTGGGGTTGGCTCAAACCATTACATTTCCGTTACACGACGACTGCTTCTCAGACAAATCGATCACAGAAATGTATCACACTTGACCTCGGCTCTAAAGAAGACAGCGGCTGAAAAGACTATTGTCTTTGAAAGCCACTTAACCTGCAATGCAGGCAGAACTTAGACTCGCCCAAGTCAATTGTTTCTCAACATAACACAGGCATACAAAACGCAACATTTGAACAAAACTGTTTTGGATGAATCAATTGTTCTGCCATTGGAGTCGGAAGGGAGGAAGGATGGATGGAGAGAATGAGGATGGAAGGCAGGAACATCCTGAAACAATGAGTAGGCTATACAAGGCGAGTAGATATTTGGGTGCAAGGTTTTAGGTGTCTTAAACATAAAACCTCAAAGATTGAAGTACGATTTTAGGTATGGATAGAATTAAGAAAGAATATCGTATTATTTTGTTTAAAAACATTTTATCATGAAAAACAAAGATTAATTTAACACTGCTGCAATTTCCAACGCAGATCGCAGATGGCGCGTTTAAAATAATGTTCGATGAATGCCACAAGAATTCCGCTGGTGTCGTTGTCTGGAAGAAATAAGACATAGCTCGAATCATAAAAAATGGAAAGTTTCTTAGAAAAGAAGTTTTTTCCTTTGGCCCTCATTTGCCTTTGCCCCCCCAATAATTAGCTCTCTATTACCACTGACTCTCTTTTGTTATAACCCTGTTATCCTAAGTCATCTTTGGTTCTTAGCCCTCGTGCGTTCTGAGCCCTCATTGGCCCTTAGTTATCATATGATCTAATATTAGCCATGTTTTGCCCACAGTCCTTTAACCATAATCTCCGCCATCTGTGGCAGGTAGATGATGGTGTGAATAGTAACACATTGGCACAATGATTAGAAGGAATGCGGCTTTGAAACCCGCTAGCCCCACAAAAGGATGTGACTCAGCCTTCTTCTACTCATTATGGGTGATTATTTGATCGTTTATCCTTAATTCGCAATTCTAGCTTAGATAATTGTGTATATATATATATATATATCTGAACTCGATGAGCAGATTTTTGGAGTCCATGAAGATCGCTATACACTGCAGGAATGCAATGACCGGATTTGACGAATTTGACGCATCTGCATGGCATGATCGTTACACATCGGACCTTGCAGTATACGCGCACCGCCTCACGCCTTACTGAGCGTATTTCCAGAATCGGCAATGCAATTCAATATACATATAGTCTATGCGGGATGTGCTCCATTGGCTGCCTTTCCCACAGAGGGTCACTGAACTGATATCTTCTTTGATTTGGCGATGTCTCTCCGGTGCAGTCTCTGTCTATAATTGACAAGACGTCTGCTCTTCCACCGGAAGCGACCAGCGCCCTAAGGCTATATAGATATATATATACAATATATATATATATTGTTGGGAGTGGACCTTTCACTCCGTCTTTCATTCATTTCATTCATTCATCTTGCACTGTCAGATAGCCACACCCCATTTTAGATCGTATAAATAGAAGTGTTCCTTAGTCTTCCGGACCGGTCTTAGTTAAGCTTAGTTAAGCTTAGTTGTGTTGTGTGCCCTTGTGGGCCTGTTGTTTTTGTACGGCCCAATGGTGTTCACGATTTTCAGTGTCCCATCGTGGATGACTTTTGTATTCGACGTTAGCATAAGTACGCTTTCGGTTCTCGTTTTGGTTTTGTTAATGTTACAGTGAGTATCATTCCAATTTACGTGTAATATTGTAAATAATTATACTCTAAACTTTTCGCTTGGCTTTTCCTTCATGGTTTCTAAGCTTTCTAAACACATACTCCTGACAACTAGCTAACAATATATATATATATATATATCTTTCCACTCTTCGATGGAAGGCTGAGCTTCTCCCCCACCCGTCGCGCACTTCTGTTATGCAGCGTCATGCCATTTATATTTGCTGCTCTTGCAATTTGTGGAACTGCATCTAATGCCCTTGAACCCTTGAGACCACGTTCTTTTCTACTTTTAAGACTGTTCTCTTTTAGTTATAGTTGGGTCGGGGAACGCCTCTGAGTAGCTGTGTTGAGAACGATTTCAAACCAAGTAATTAAGTGTAGGATAGGCTGATGTGAGTGTAGGCTATTCCATTCAATAACGTATAAGCACATTCAAGTCTATCACATTACACTTCCCCAATTATTCCAGTTTCATTTATCCATATTCCTATACTCCACATTGGCTTTCATTACATAGGCTAATCGAACAATAACAATAAATGTAGCACCAATATATAATGTCTATATATGAGTTTTTAGTAACATTAATTTCCACCGATTTTTATGGTCCTGCTATTATGAGAATAATTATAGACTTAGCTTCTCACTTATTATGTGTATATGCAACAAATATATAATTTTATGTGCACAAAAGATAGCGAGAAACTACACGTGCGCGTTACATTAGTATACACATTCATAGCGATCATCATCATCATCATCAGCCGACCAATACATCGAAGTTTTCTGTATACGCTACGTCGCTTCTGCAGTCTTCAATATTCATCAGATTCGACAGAAAATGTCGCTACTGGTTTGACCAGCAGTTCATCTTATGATGAGGACAGGCGTATATTCAATACTCATCATGAGAAGAAACCGTGGACGAAGTGACGTTCGAGAAATAATACTCGCTAAATGCACTGAATCGATCATCTGTATACATTAAACCGTGGAATAATCAGCTGACCTTTCATTGACCTCTTTCACTTTGGCCACAGATATTCCAGCCTTTCTACTGCAAGAACCTCGCCGGGCGCCGGGATGCTGATGGATTAATATATAAGTCCTTAATCTTTCTATTATGTATATATGCAATACGTCTATGCATGATATGTTAGGCATATATATATATATGTATATATATATAGTCTATGGAAATATTCCTTATCTCAGTATCCTTATTCCTACGTCTAGCAGTATAAAGATAAACTATAATAATGATGACTATAATAATAATGAATGATAAATGAATCAATAATAACAGCGATAAATTATCAGTAAGAGTGGTGGTGGCAATAGCAGCAGCAGCAGCAGCAGCAGCAGCAGCAGCAGCAGCAGCAGTAGTATAGTAGGCTAATAGTGATTTCAGTAGGATAAGCACACGAAGTGAAGCAGCAGCACCAGGTGATATTCAATTATTATTATTATTATTATTATTATTATTATTATTATTATTATTATTATTATTATTATTATTATTATTATTATCCATTCAATCAGTCTCGATGGTTGTCCTCGTCTTCGTCTCTAGTGCGCTCCAGTTCGTTTTCAGGACCAAGACTCGACTGTTAATAATTTATATTGTCGATATGAACAGAGCGAATAGTCATTCCAAGGTCGACCCTGATTGTACTCTTGTTACGTCTTGTATTCGTTCAACTGACAACTCAGCATAAATCAGAAACGAACCAAAATCGATTTCTAAGTTTCCGACTTTCTTTTAGTTACTTCCGGTTTCATCCAACTTCTAGTTCCAACACAAATGCGAACTGCAGTCAATCAAAAGTTCCACGCATCGTTGGGTACATCTCTTTCGTTACCGGTGCACCAGGATAGGAAAAACTTCAGTTTATCAGTTTAGGCTTGGAAAGCAAAAATAGTAGAAAAATACGAGGAACGACGTCAGGATTTTTTCTCAGCAATTTTACTACTAGGTCTACTCTTCGCCATTCTAATGTTGGGCAGAATGTTCTAATTAAAAGTTGCTTCGCGTGAATAAAATAAAAAGAATAGTGTTTTAATGAAAATTTTGGGTTATCCGACTTTAAACGTTTTTTTAAAGTTAGTCTGGGTTTGACTGATTTTTCAAAGGCTTGGTCTTGGTCTTGAGATTTAAAGTCTTGGTCTTGGCATTGAGTTCTAAAGCAGTGGTTACTGGTCTTGAGTTCTAATTAGAATATTCTGCCTAACGTGTCTAAAGTCTTGGCCTTGGTCTTGAGTTCTAAATTAGTGGTTACTGGCCTTGAGTCCTGAAGTTTTGGTCTTAGTCTTGAGGTTTACAGTCTTGGTCGTGAGTTCTAAAGTAGTGACTGGTCTTGAGTTCTAAAGTCTTGGTCTTGGTCTTGAGGTTTAAAGTCTTGGTCTTGATGTTTCGCGTCCGGACAGCAAGACAGCCTTAATAAGCGTGAATAGCAATATTGACAATAATTGATCAACGAACATTGAGCTGCTTCAAAGAGAGTTGCTTCTCATTATCGCTATCTCATTATCGGTAATTAACGTCGCTTGTAGCTCAAACAATCAGCTGAACAAAAGACACAATGGTGTCTTTGTCTTTGCAAGCATTCGTACACAGCCATTGTCCTCCTTTTAATGTATTTCTTCTGATCATTTTTATGTCGTCCATTCCGGTGAACCTGTCCTAACATGAATATGAATCATGACGCCAGAAGAATGACTAATGCGTGCATACAGATCTTTTAGCACCGAACCAGATGTTTAGACAATAATCTACATAAACTTATTCCAGTCACGTAGATGTAGTAGCCGGCTATTGCAAACTTCGACTTGTTGACTCAGCACTACGTACCTTGAGCATATTACTATAAGGCATAAGCACATGCTACCAGTGTTAACAATAGACATGCTGGGGAAGCTGCCTATATATAGCACCTCGTTGAATAGTCACTCTGCATTAGCATCAAGAATGCTCCGATTATATTATTATTATAGACTATAGAAATTCTTTCCATGCAATCTTCTTTCGCAGTATTCAGAAGAAATAGGCTAAGGGTTAAAAAACTTTAAATAAATTCGTCAGAGTCTGAAAATTTGCAAGGCTATACGCCGCTATAGGCATGTCTTATGGTCTATAGCCCTACATGTATACGCCATCAATTCTCTATGCACATTTATAGACTATAGCCAAAGCAGACAGTTTGTAGCCGACTCACAATTGTTTGCATTCCAAAACGGTGCAGATTTGCAAATAATCGGCTGTTGCTGAAGAGAATAATTATGCAATTGTGCATTCATTGGTCTAATCGATATTTCTTTATCCAGATCATGTATCATTTGACTTAAGGATTAATGAACTTAAAATGCAGAAGGAATTTATCATTTGTTGCCCTCACTTTTTCATTAGCATAATAGTCAAACACGTGTGCAACCTTCTCTTAAAGCATTTCACAGGTGAAATAACTATTCATAGTATGAGTGTTCATCCATATGAACCCTATTGTGAATAAGTTTATTGTCACTGCCATCTACTGAAGGTAGACACCACCACCACCACACCACCACCACCACCACCACTACCACCACCACCACTACCACCACCACCACCACCACCACCATCACCACCACCGCTGCCGCCGCTGCCACCACTTCCACCACCACCAACAACAACGACTACTGTAACAACATCAGCACCGTCACCATCATCACTACCACCACTATCATCATCATCATCATCATCATCATCATCATCAATGATGATGATGATGATTCATCATCATCATCATCATCATCATCATCATCATCATCATCATCATCATCATCATCATCATCATCATCATCATCATATCTTCATCTGCTGCTGTTCTGTTCATCATCCAACTACGAGACAATGAGTTTATTGTCACTGCCATCTGCGCCTGTGAATAAGCTGGTTCCCACGACTTAACTTTTGTGGGCGCTGTTGAAGTTGCAAGTTTGCGATGTCGTCTGAATAATTATATGGAAGATTGATCACCAATCCTCCATCATTTGTTTTCATTTTAATTACTGACTCATTTCAGTGCTGCATCTAAGTACTAGATAGAGGTTAAATAGCTACAATGATTAGACGCATTCTTGACGAACATCATTTGTTGTCTAAGTTCTCTAGGCTATATTATAATCTTTTATCTACTTTTGGTGTACTTGAAATTGCCGACATGTCGTCTATTTTGTACAGCAGTCTGATTGCATTTCTCAGATATTGCTGCATCGCTCTCAAAATTTCTGATTGTGTTCAATGCTTTCTGAAAATATCCATTTCTTTGTGGATATAGACTTCGATAAATTCTGGAACGCGAAGATTGGAGAATGCTTGTGGAGTTATGGCACGTTGTTCTACTGACAGGTCACGAGTCAGTCTGATTGCGGATACCATGAAGATAAAAGGTCGTCTAAACAGGGGAGGGGGAATCCAAGTCCGTATTTCCCTTTTGTCGAAATAAACTCAGAAGAAATAGTATATTAGGAGAAGCTACAGTGGGTCAGAGTAGGTCTATCAGTGTGAAGAGTTCGCGAGTACCAGGCAAAAACGAAGATCAAGTCAGTTCTCTCTCTGTCTTTGTTTTTCTCTCTGTATCGCTCTTTCCCTCTCTCTTCTCTCTCTTCTCTCTATGTCTTTATCTCCTTCTCTGTCTCTGTCTCTCAGTCTCTGTCTGTCTGTCTGTCTCTGTCTCTCTGACTCTATCTGTCTCTGTCTGTCTCTGTCTGTCTCTGTCTGTCTGTCTCTGTCTGTCTCTGTCTGTCTCTGTCTGTCTCTGTCTGTCTCTGTCTGTCTCTGTCTGTCTGTCTCTGTCTGTATCTGTCTGTCTCTGCCTCTCTCTGTCTCTCTGTCTCTCTCTCTTTCACACACACACACACACACACACACACACACACACACACACACACACACACACTCAACATACATGTGGTGCTTTTCACTGTTTTCTATAATTTTGGTGATAACTTCCTGTGACGCTCAGTAGACTGATGATGTCTCTGCACTCTTGCGATCTGCTTTTCTTAGTTTTGTAGCCGAGGCCTATGCATGCAATGCATGTATTGTATATATATAAAGACGAATCAGACGACTGTCGATTTGGCCGAGTCCTTTGCCAGCTTTTTTTTTAATGCTACTGAATAGTTGAAACCAGATTAATGTAATGGTGCAAGAAAATTCTAGTATGAGGTAAAATTATCAAAATAAAATATCGAAGCGATTTGGTGTTGTGCCGTATTGGAAGAAATTGCAGCTGACATGGTAAACTTAACCGTATCCTTATTCAGCGCCATTTAAAGAAGAAGTATAGTGAAAGGCGATGTTCCTGCGTTGCATGTGCATTGCATGGTCTAAGATATGCACACTGCAAGACAGAAGGATCGATCGGTTTGGCTTTCTTATGAATGCATGTACCGAACGACAAAGGACAAAGGACAAAGGACAAAGGACAAAGGAGGAAGTCATGTCATGGAGTGCAGATACATGTATAGATAGCAACCTATCTATATATCTATTGCTTTGGTCGCTGCAGTCGTCGATCCAACTTTAAAGAATAGGTTTTTGCAAAGGCATCCATGCGATCACACATCAATGACAGAACATAATAAAAATTATGATCCAAGCACACACACACGCACGCACACACACGCGCACACACACGCACACACACACACGCGCACACACACGCACACACACGCACACACACAGTCAGATAATACTGTAGTAGAAAAAACCTCGCACGCAGTCGTTGCTAGACATGGACTCGCTGCTGCTGCTTTTTGGGTATTAGGCCTATAATATCATATATATACATATATATATACATATATATATACATATATATGATATTAGCTTACATGTATGTCGATGCATTAGCAGCGTCTGAAGGTTCGGTGCGTGCAATGGTCTGGACAATAATTACAATGGATAACATGCATGGACAGGATGATATGATTGTGTGTAATAACAGGTGGACCGAAGAAACAAGGAATGAGTAAGCTATATGGGATAGCATGCATGGCAGGATAACATATGTTACATGGGATTACATGGGAAAGATTACGCAATATATATTATAGGCGGTCAGATTTAACGTGAAAATATTATGACGAAATCGTAGGGCGTCAATTGGCAGTATGCATGTTATATGAAACACTATATAGGTAGTACTGATTCCTTGGACTTTTACCATTTATCAACTGCTTCGTGGCTATCGTCTGCGGTTCGCGAGCTGATTCTAAGTGACCCGCATGGGCTAGTGAATCTTTTTCAAATTTTGTGTAACTGAGAATATTAAATCGCAGACCAACTAATGGCTATAGTCTAAGTTTTTGTGTTATTACTTGACATTAATGTGAATACAAAATCAGGTCCTCACGGTATGATTATTCCATAGTAAACTTTAATATAGTTTAAACAATTTACATATAGATCATAGTTGATGCTTTTGAGTTCACCGGTGTGACCCTCGGCTTCAAGAAAAGTTATTTGGTGGCCCTCGGTGTCAAAAAGGTTGGACAGCATTGGTCTAAGGGCCATATTCAGTCGAACCATTGAACAAACCCAGTCTACTTGGCTTGGCATAAGTATTGCCTGCCTTTCTGCACCTGGTGCATAATTATGTACTTTATCTAGATGAGAACTCTTGAACCACGTTTCACCTCCTCTGACTTTCTGAGCCTACGTGAAAAGTGTCTGCTGAAGAAACATTTTTACCACCTTCGTCATCACGTAAGCACTCTAGCCTAAGCACGCCGTTCTCTTGCAAACCTGCAGGTACACACAGAGTCGTTGAATGCAATTAGTCTATTGTGTGGGTAGGCCTTCTATTATGGGCGCGCAATTCATGCAGGCTGACGCTTAGCATTCTTCCGATGGGAGTAAAAAATTATTCATAATTATAATAAGTTGAGCCATAACTTTTGATTTTCTAGTTCTCTCCTTCTTCTGTTTTTCTGTTCAATTGCTAACTTGTGTAATCTCATTCCCAACTAAAGACTGACCTTTTCAAATTGCTTATCAACTATGATCACGTGAAGAAGTCGGATGATATTGAGAATGGAAACGACGTCTTCTTTGTCCAATGACCACATCAGTCAGTGTTTTAAATTCGTGGCCAATCAGCATCTCCGCTTTTCCCCACCATCATCTGACCATTTCAGTGGTATTCCTTGCACATCGTCAAGCGCAACTGTGACAGGCTGCAGCTATCCATAGACTATCATGGGCAGAGGGTACGTGATATGAGACCAGTGATTGGACTTCAATAGCAGCACGTGCACATGATTGTGACGTCATTTGCACTTGCAAACAATGCTGTGTGAAGGAGAAGGATTATGGAGAGGCTTGTAATTCCAGATAGACGAATGCTGGATGCAGAGATTCAAAGACGATGTCGCCATTGCACCAGCATCAGCACCAGCAGCAGCACCAGCAGCAGCGAGCGATACGTGTCGTCTTTAATTAGCAGTCGAACGCTGTTTCAGAGCCAGCTAGGTGAGAGGCGGTTGTCATGGCAGCGTAATTGGCATCTGCAGCCCCCAGCAGCGCAATGCCCGCGCAGGTTTCTGATCATCGCTGAACCGTGAAAATATGCATGGATTACATGGAGAAAATATGCATGGATTACATGGAGAAAATATGCATGGATTTATGGAGAAAATATGCATGGATTATATGGAGAAAATATGCATGGATTATATGGAGAAAATATGCATGGATTATATGGAGAAAATATGCATGGATTATATGGAGAAAATATGCATGGATTATATTGAGAAAATATGCATGGATTATATTGAGAAAATATGCATGGATT
Source organism: Lumbricus terrestris (assembly GCA_949752735.1). Lineage (NCBI taxonomy): Eukaryota > Metazoa > Annelida > Clitellata > Crassiclitellata > Lumbricidae > Lumbricus > Lumbricus terrestris. The sequence goes on from OX457048.1 coordinate 19,683,987, forward strand.
ATATGGAGAAAATATGCATGGATTATATGGAGAAAATATGCATGGATTATATGGAGAAAATATGCATGGACTATATGGAGAAAATATGCGTGGATTTATGGAGAAAATATGCATGGATTTATGGAGAAAATATGCATGGATTATATGGAGAAAATATGCATGGATTATATGGAGAAAATATGCATGGATTATATTGAGAAAATATCCATAGATTATATGGAGAAAATATGCATGGATTATATGGAGAAAATATCCATGGATTATATGAAGAAAATATGCATGGATTATATGGAGAAAATATGCATGGATTATATGGAGAAAATATGCATGGATTATATGGAGAAAATATCCATGGATTATATGGAGAAAATATGCATGGATTATATGGAGAAAATATCCATGGATTATATGAAGAAAATATGCATGGATTATATGGAGAAAATATGCATGGATTATATGGAGAAAATATGCATGGATTATATTGAGAAAATATCCATAGATTATATGGAGAAAATATGCATGGATTATATGGAGAAAATATCCATGGATTATATGAAGAAAATATGCATGGATTATATGGAGAAAATATGCATGGATTATATGGAGAAAATATGCATGGATTATATGGAGAAAATATCCATGGATTATATGGAGAAAATATGCATATATGGTGGCAGACCGGTAATGCGTCCGCTCACAGAGTGGAAGGTTGCGGGTTCGACTCCGGGTAACGACCTTGGGCAAGTTGTTTACGCACACGTGCCTCTGTCACCAAGCAGTATAATTTGGTACCGGCGTAAGCTGGGAAGTAAACAGCAAGTCTTGCGACACACTGGCCTCGTGTCCAGGACTTTGGGATTCGTCCATTGCTGGCTCAGGGCCATGGAAAAGGAGATGAGCGCCTCCCTATGTTCCTCATGGAACGGGATAGGACTTTACTTTTTTTACTATATGGAGAAAATATGCATGGACTATATGGAGAAAATATGCGTGGATTTATGGAGAAAATATGCATGGATTATATGGAGAAAATATGCATGGATTATATGGAGAAAATATGCATGGACTATATGGAGAAAATATGCGTGGATTTATGGAGAAAATATGCATGGACTAGGCCTATATGGAGAAAATATGCATGGATTATATTGAGAAAATATCCATGGATTATATGGAGAAAATATGCATGGATTATATGGAGAAAATATGCATGGATTTATGGAGAAAATATGCATGGATTTATGGAGAAAATATGCATGGATTATATGGAGAAAATATGCGTGGATTATATGGAGAAAATATGCATGGATTATATGGAGAAAATATGCATGGATTATATGGAGAAAATATCCATAGATTATATGGAGAAAATATTCATTTCGATACAGTGAAAGGAAGCTCAAGGGCCAAAGTATGTTTGTATCTGCAGGTCAAGAACTGTATGTTTGATGATTATTACTATTTATTAGTTGGTGTTTGGCCATGGCATGGTATAGGTGTAACTTCAAGCATTAATCTTACGGTGCAAACCAGGACTGTACGGTACTGGCAAAATTGGAGGGAGTTGCCTACAGTTGCAGGTCATTTTTACCGCATAGGCTAAATTATTTGTAAATATTTGTAAGGAGAGTAAACGCTGTAGGCCCTATACCAGTGTATAGGTTACTCTCCATTACAGCCATGGTCCTAGTATACAGTGCAAAAATATGATATCGAGATATAGGCTCTATAATTATAATTAAAATCGTGGTTAAAATTATAATTAAAATTGTGATTAAAATTATAATTAAAATTATAATTATAATTGTGGTTCTGCGATCCCGTCTCTTCTAACGCATTGACTGCGGATAACAACCTTCATGTTTCCGAGGCATTGTTGATGACCAAGTAAAATGTCTTGCACCGGAAATTGAGCTAATGTCTGTTTGCATTTCATATGACCAACTTACTCTTGTATAGTCTGAACAGAAAAAGGAGGGAAATCGGCTTGAGATAGGACAAGCTATATGAACAGCTGCATGAATAGTAGACCTATCATCAGCATGTCGTCTGCACAATCCATGGCTGCAAGAGCATGATGCCAGATATATGCTTCCTCTCAACTGTTTATCTTGCAGAGCAGCTACTTGTAGATCAAATGACATTATGTTAGTACAACCAAAAGCAACAAACTTCATGTTTCCGAGGCACTGAAGACGAGGCATGCATGGCATTGCATGGGGCGCCAGGAATTGAGCTCTTTGTTTGCATCTCATGCATGACCAACTTACTCTTCTATCGTTTGTTTCTACACTATATAGATCTAGTCAAGGTTGCGTTAGATATCATTTTATGTATATATACGCTGCAACACGATGCCAACACAGATGCTCAGACTGACAAAAAAACCCAGATGCAATCCCCAACACAATGGAACCAAAAGCGGTGTTGACAATACGGATCCAGGATCACCTGGCTACACTAAACATACACCACAAGAATAAAAATCACCCATCCTCGACTTCGCTGTAATTTTGCTGTTAACATTCCATTGCCTGGTGCAGGAACGTTTTGACAGCAAAGCATTAATTGACAGCATGTAAACGGTGACTATACGTATCATCCTCTGGACAGAACTCGCGATAAATATGCAATGGTCGCAGCTGACAACATGCAACAACAGCGAGCAATGACTCATACAATCCAACCATCTCATGAGCTGCAACATCCAATCATGACACACACTGTGGTGTGTGTCATGATTGGATAGAGCGCGGTCTATACTGTAAAGCGGTGGAAAGTACAGATTCGTCTGTGGCGGTTACATCAGCGTGTATAATACTGCATGCAGGGACCATGGATGCATGAGGAGCAAGTACTTGACGCTCAATTGCTCTGCAATATATATATATTGTATATATATATTATATATATATATATAAAGGTATCTGCTCTGTCGTGTATGGTCGTGTGTGATCTTCTGAGCTTTGGTCATCCATCAAAAACAATTGCATATAATTATATATATATGTCATATATATATCTTATGTACAATGCTGTATATATATATATATAATATATATATAGACTAATATTGTATAGAAGTTCAACCCGCGTAACCACACTCAGCATCGATCTCCTGCAGTTGACGGTTGACCTGGCATCGTTGATGATGTTATTCATTGAGTCAACCGAGCGGCAACGAAGGCTTAACTGCACTTCAATGCACTTCAATGCACTTTAATTCAATGCACTCTCTGATTGGCGTACATTACTAGAGGTGCTAAATAATTTTTTATACAATAAAATATAATTCACAGATAAACAATGAACTTTTACTGCTTGAACTTGTAGCCAAAAAGAGTCAAGTTTCAACACGAGCAGTCGTCATGACCGTGTCATGACTATTGGGGTCTCACGGGACAACGATGCAATAATGTCTACATGTATACATTGTACATGCTCGTACTAAGGTGCAAGGATGTTGGCTGCATGTGGGTTGAATCATTACATCAAACAGATAAAATGAATATTTATACAAACCAAGAAGTGAATGAGAGAAGTTATCTAATATCAAATAGGAGAGCAAAGTTTACATGAAGAGCTATAATAAGGCTAACCGTAGGGTGGAGTGAAGCGTCAAAATAGCTAGATCGGGAAACTTTGATTATTTCTATTCATTCATTCATTCATTTATTATTAGCATTTATATAGCGCCCCTTCAAGAAACTACTCAGAGGCGCTCCCAGCCCAGCCACGGCAAAAGAAAAAAAATTTAAGGAACTTAAGGAATAAGGATTGACTGGTCAGGTGAAGGAGATGGAGGTTAGGGGGGAGGTCATTCCAGATTGACGGCCCCACAACCGAGAAGGCTCGGCGCTGTCTGGTAGCCAAGCGAGCCCGTGGAACAAGCAGTTGTCCCTTCGCAGCAGAGCGAAGGGCCCGACGCGCTTCAATGTCAGAGACTGGACGACAGAGAAGTCGCAGGTAGGATGGAGCACAACCAAGGATACAGCGAGAAACCAGGGCTGCAATTCGATAATGTATGCGTTGGGTTATTGGCAACCAATGCAGCACATCACGCATCTATATTGCTTACTGGCAATGAAACGTTTCTAAGTTGTTGAGAAACTCTCGGGATCAGCGTTGGTCCGAAGTCCAGGGTCTGAATGGGAAGACAGCGCAGACATCTCTGATGGAAAGCAACTTAGACGGCAACAATTTCAAGACAAGAGATGCACAGCACGGTATAGTTGAAGAAAGGCTTCGCTGTAGGAGTGAAGGCCTATATACTGTATAGATCTAAGGGCCTGGAGCGCCTCTAAGTAGGGACCTTGAAAGGGCAATATTCATGTGGATTAAATTATTGATTGATTGATTGATTGATTGATACAATCGATGCGTTCTGCTTCATCGATGGAGTCGTCACATGAATCGACATGATGAACGCGACAGTAAAATCGTTAAAAGAAATCGGAACCCGTCGTACAAAACGCGAACTGAAATTTGAAGACTTTGGGTGAATCACTTCATCCTCTTCAGCACAACAGCGTTTGGTCTATGCTTTAACTTAATCACTTTATCCTCCTGAGCACAACAGCGTTAGGCCTATGCTAGACAATGGCATAAAATGAAAAGCTCAGCAAATGACTAAACTAAGTTTCGGATTGATACCAGCAGAAAATTGTGAACTCTAGGCTTTATATGGTCTGTCAGAAACCCATAGGCCTAGGGGGGGATTATTTGCCCTTAATTCAGTTACTTTAATTCAACCGACGATTCTCCACCCTCTCTGATATGCCTACCACACAACGTTTCAAATCGGTGACTTTCGGGTTTTTTGCGAGGCCAGACCATGCATGGGATGACGCAACATAAACGTCGCTTTAATTGACGCTCTTTCAGACAGTAGCTTAGCGTATACGTATACTACTTATAGCCTGCTGCTTCCTTGTTATTTATAGCTCTTAGTGCTAATTTCTTATATTAGAGAAAATTTATCAGGTCATCCACACAATCAGAGTTCAATAAATTTGTTATTCAATGTATAAATATTCAAATATCTTCGTGGAAATCGTAAGTTTGAATCAGTCGTCTTACTTGCACTTAATCGACTCAATAAATAAACTGCATTATAAAACCAAAATGGCGTTTGGTGTGCAACTATAATGGTCAGGACGTATACCATCTTGATGCTGGCTTAAATCAATAGTTAATCAAAACCGGATACGGAATTACTACAGTCACACACGCATGCGCACAACAAGACACACACGCATGCGCACAACAAGACGCACACGCATGCGCACAACAAGACGCACACGCATGCGCACAACAAGACGCACACTCATGCGCACAACAAGACGCACACGCATGCGCACAACAAGACGCACACTCATGCGCACAACAAGACGAATGTTATGCGCACACGCAGACATGAAGCAATGCGTTACAGTAGTAAGCTATTAATTACGTGCTGCAATAGCGTAATCGGATAACGGTGAATTCATGAGCGCTGAGGTCGAGGGTTCGAACGCGGATGTAGTCCATTGATTTTTGTGGACGTGTTGGTCTTATAATGCAGCTTATTTATTCACAATAACGTATTAGGAAAAAAAATTATGTCGAAATTCGCAACAAATTCAAGAGCCGATATTCGCGGCAAATCGTTATTTGCCGCGAATATCGGCGTAGTTATACATATACATATACATATACAGGCTACTCAAGCATGGTCGATGAGATAAAGTTTTGGCCCGTAGGCCAAGAATTTATCTCACGGGTTCCTAAATGTTGTGGTCCTATCTAATTTAGTGGCCTTATCGGGTTACCTTCAGACCAACGGGAATATATAATGAGGAGTTATGGGTAAATTTGAACAGACTCGGAGTCAGAAATTTAAAAGAAGGGAAAACATATTATAATTGGTCCCTGACAATTTTACATATGCATATTATTCGTATTGTGTAAGATAGTTTAACTGAATGAACGACCGAATGAATGAGTGAATTGCGAATGATTTGATGGATGAATGAAAGTGAAATTATCCAATCGATGCATAGGAACCGGAAAAGTCCAAAGGTATTAAAATCTTAAAAGGTTCGATTTGAATCATACGTTCATGATGACGACAACAGATGTATCTAAGAATCCAATGTTTAAAAAAATACACAATACACAATACCGTGGACCCCCGGGGGCGGCGGAGTGGCGCGTGGGGAGGGCGACGAGGCAACGGTCCGCATGGATGGTCGTGGTGTGGCGTGTAGTAGGCTACGTATCCTGCATGGATCGATGAAGGTGTAGAATATCGTCCGCAACACAGCTCGCTCCGCCGAAAAATGGTCGTTAGAGCGATAGTCTATCACTACTAAGTGAATATCTGGAAGATTCCGTCGGCAGAGTCCAAATGAAGAAAAATGCTCCTGTTCCCTTCAGAGCGGGTCGAGCATCGTCCCGACTATAATACTCCGCTCGTCGTATCGGGCGCACAGGCTTAAGATTCTAGTCCGTTCGAACGCGGTGTCTCGACAACCGGCCCGTTGACGTTAGACCCGCGGTCTGTAGACGATTTTCGTTCGACGAGAGTTCTGTTGATCGCTCGAACACCCGTCGTTCTCCGTTCCCTCCTCTCTGCCGTCCCGACTTCCACTGGTCTTTCTTTTCCGATCCGCCGTTGGTGTAGGCTATATTTTCCCTCCAGTCCCCTTCTTCTCCCCCACGCTAGGGCTGTAGGACGCCAGAAAGGGGTACCACTCCGCCAGGGTAGGTGGAGGGGGTGTGAACATTCTTCACTACGCCCAGGTCGTCGGGGTCATCCGACTCTCTTCGACCCCGGGGTCATCCCGGGTCGTGAGAAGCAGGAAGCGAGTGGAACCACTCCGCAAAGGGTGAGGGTAGCCAACTCCGCCGAAATATATATATATCATTGTACATCTATAATAGTCTGCATAACCAACATACAATTTCAGTGTAACATAGATCTAATAAAACATCGTCTACTTAAATCTAACTATTAGGCCTGCTAAAGCACATAGTAATGTCAACTCTACAACAATGACCCCCCATATTTTGAAGATTTGGGGTCAAATCTCGCCGAGTTGAAACATTACTACGGTGTATGAATTCGACTCAGGTAGTCGGCACCAACATTTTCAGATCCCTTTATATAGGATATGCAAAAAGGAAACTGTTGTAGAATTAAGGCCCACCGCATTACTCGTGAGTTGTTGGGATTGCATTTCTGCAGTTGAGTAAGTGGTTGATGGTCGGTTTCTAACCAAAAGCGCCTGCCGTACAAGTAATTCTGGAAATGCTGAACCGCCCAGACTATTGCCAGAAGCTCCCTCTCTATCGTGCTGTATCGGGTCTCGGCTGGGAGAAGTTTCCTGCTAGCGTAAGCTACTGGGTGTTTAACTCCGTCATGTTCCTGGAGAAGTATTGCTCCCAACCCCACAGAAGATGCATCGCTCCTAAGATAGAAATCTCTGTCCATGCAAGGATATTTCAGGAGTGGGTCGGAACAAAGTGCCTGTTTTAATTTAAGAAATGCTTCTTCGTGAAGTCTGCTCCACTCCAATTTATTTGGAGATCCCTTCTTAGTGAGGTCCAGATAATCTATGTTGCTAAATCCCAACTGACACTTTGAGGGTTTGAGCTTCAATCCGTGCAATCTGAGTCTGGTAAATAGATCCTCGAGAGCTGACAGGTGTTCTTCCCAATTTCGTGTGTGAGCCAAGATATCGTCGAAGAAGTGCTCCAGGTCGTTAGAACCCGGCAGCAGCTTTCTAACTGCTTTGACAAATGTTCCAGGTGCTCCGCTTAGCCCAAAGGCCATTACCTTGTAACGGAAAAACCCGTTAGGAGTTGCAAATGATGTTAGATCTTTAGATTCTTCAGACAGTTCTATCTGCCAGAAGCCCTTTGTGAGGTCAAATTTGGAGAAGATTTTACTGGCTCCTATTTTTGCCCACACTTCCTCAATCTGTGGCATTGGTTCCTTGTCTATGTGGCAGGCATTATTCACTCCTCTAAAGTCGTTGCAGATACGAAATTCATTTCCTCCCTTCTTCTTGACGACCACAATAGGGGAGGAGTATGGTGCATCGGAAGGCTCAATGACGCCTAACTTCAACATTGATTGAATCTCCTTATCGACTGCCTCTCTCAGATTGAAGGGGATGGAGTATTTTCTGCTTTTGATGACGGCGCCAGGCTCCAGTTTTATCTTGTGCTTAACGAGGCTGGTACGCCCCGGAACGTCCGAAAAAATGTCTGTGAAACCCTCGAGCAGCTCTTCTACCTGCTCTCTTTGGACGTCACTTAGATTTGGGTTTATTTTGACATCTTTGTGGGTCTGTGTTTGTTCAGACTCGTACAGCTCGAGACCTAAGCTATTCTGGCCTTCAATTACTTCATCGCAATCGTCGATGACTCCTACTGATGCTGCCACTTCTGCTCCAATTGGATCGATTGGCTCCTTTGTGATGTTCTTCATTTGTGGGTCCCACGGCTCAAAGTACCTCTTTAGCAGGTTTGCATGAAACATACGAACCCTATCTTTCAGTTGAATACGATAATCCCAGTCGTTAACCTTCTCCATTACTTCAAATGGTCCTTTCCATTGTAGCAGAAGTCGGTTGGAATCGGTAGGTAGCAGAAGCATAACTTTGTCGCCAACCTGGAATGACCTAGGTTTTGTCTTCTTATTGAAATAGTTATGACTGATTTCCGTTGACCTCTCCAACTCTCTTTGCGCTAATTCGCACGTGTCCTTGATCTTATTCCTTAGGTCCAACACGTACTCGTACACGGTTTTTTCCTCTCCCGGATTACTTCCTTCATCCGTCCATAAACGTTTCAATATTTCTGTGGGTCCTCTTACATGGCGTCCATATAGCAGCTCAAAGGGCGAGAAACCCGTGGTTCGGTGCGGAACCTCTCTGTAAGCAAAAAGCACAGCTGCCAGATACCTATCCCAGTCGGTTACTCTCTCTGCTGATAGTTTCTTAAGCATGCTCTTGACCACCCCGTTTGTCCTTTCACATATTGCCGAATTCTGCGGATGATAAGGGGTGTTGAAAAGTTGCTTAATGGAAAGTAGCCTGCACACTTCTTTCATCATTTCCGATGTGAACTGGGAGCCTTGGTCGCTTAAGATTTCATCCGGAATTCCCACCCTCGCAATAATAGAGTAGAGAGCATCGGCCACCGACTGTGTGTCAATGTGTTTAAGGGCTACTGCTTCCGGATACCTTGTGGCAACGTCCACTACCATCAGTATGTAGGCATTTCCAGCTGATGATCTAACGAGAGGGCCGACGAGGTCGATTACCACTCTGGAAAACGGTGTGCAAATGAGCGGGGTCTTCCCTAGAGGTATCTTGGCTACTCGGCCCTTGGGCTGGGTCCTTTGACATATGTCACAAGATTGCGTGTAGCGCTTAACATCAGCAAAGAACCCTGGCCAAAAGAAATGCGGGAGGACTCTATCTTGGGTTGCCTTTCTGCCGAGATGGCCTGCAAGAATAGATTTGTGTGCTACGTCAAGCACCTGCTTTCTCAGCGTAGTCGGAACCATAATCTGTTTCCACACTTCCTCCTTTCCGCTTCTCTCGTGTTTGTACAAACGATATAAAAGGCCGCCTTGAAGAATGAAACTAGCGCCAGCGCGATTTCCTTCCGCCTGGCCACTTTGTGCCAGATTGTAATATCCCCTCAGGGACGAGTCTTGTTCTTGTTCGGCTTTGAACTCAATAGACGTCAATACGCCACCTTGGATTTCTGGAACAAGTAAAGGTCGGATCTTGCTCTTCTTTTCCTCTTCTTCTCGTCTCTTTGCTCCCATCCGCGTCTCCACCGCAAACACTTTCTGAGAATCATAATTTCCATTGGCCGCATCGCCGTCCCGTTTCGACATAGCGACGTTATCGTTTCTTTCCTGCTCTCTTTTTGTATCGTTTCTTTCCTGCTCTCTTTTTGTTTCATCTTTGTTGAACGCTCGTATGTAAGGCACGGCCCGAGTCGGCTGGAGGGAAGCGCCTTTAATATTGCCTATCAGTAGGTCGGCTGCGGGATTGCTCATGCACAAGGCTTGTGTCTTACCCTGAAAGAAGGGGGAGACTATATCCAATTCAGTCTCAGGGCAATCAATTTCAGTTCCATCCGCTAGCCGACATATTCTCGATCTTCCGGTCAGCTTGACTGGGTCAACCAGGGATTGTCTTACTATGACTGTCGTACAGCCAGAATCCCTTATACAGTCAGCCGGCTTGTTGTCTAGCAGGGCTCCAAATCTGAGCAGCCCGCCTCCTGTCTGATACACCTCAAAGACTGCCTGGCCACCGGCTGGAACCTCCACGCCTCGCTCGTATTTCATACAATGCAAACAACCTGCTCGGTTGTGGGCTACGCATAAGGCGTATGCAATGCTGTTGGGGTCCTGCGGCTCTGGTCCGTTATTGGCATCTCCTTCCGCCTTGTTGTACTCTTGCACCAATGATGCTGTGTGGGGTCCTCCCCCTTTATTCTGTCCCTGTGCTAGCGGCCTGTCTGCCTTAGCCTCACTCTGCAGCTGCCGCTTGAAGCCGTAGTTGCACTGAGACGCTAGGTGAGAGGGGCTTGAGCAGAGATAGCAGAGCTTCTTAACTGACCCAACACCCTGCTGCTGCCTGGTGTCCGGTTTCCTCTGGCCCAGTTGCTCGCGCGCTGCATAATTTGCCGTCATTGGGTGGTGTCGGTCAAACGCCTCCCTATTTGAATATCTCTCCCGATGGTCTCCTTTATGGGCGTCCATAAAACTCTGCGCTAACTCTGTTATCTTGCCGATTCTCCTTTCCGCGCGCTCCTTGATGTAAACCGAGACCTCCATTGGCAAAGCAGACAAAACCCGTTCTCTGAGAATGACTTCCTTCACTCCCTCATAGGATTGTTCCACTCCCTCCAATTCCAGCCAACGAGCCAGTACCCGTCAATTCTGGCTAGAAACTGTGGAATGGTTTCCGCTGCTTCTAGCTTGGCGCCATAGAAGCGTTTTCTGAAACCTTCTGCGTTTAGTTGGTATCTCTCGAGAAGAGCATGTTTCAATGCGGTGTAATCATTTGCCTGCTCTGCACTTAGCCTCGAGTACACTTCCAAGGCTTTCCCAGTAAGTAGAGAGGACAAATACAATGGTCTCCGTTCCACTTTCCAGTCCATGCTGTCAGCGTACCGTTCGAATCGCTTCAAATAAGAATCGATATTGTCACGATTTTCATCGAAAGACGGCAGTTTAGGTAGCGTACCTCCTCTGCCTGAGATGCCATCCCTTTCCTCTGTGCTACTTCTATTGCTATGGGCTTCGTCGTCCAATTCTTCACGGTCCCGTGCGATGACCGAGGCCTTTAGCCTTAGCACTTCCAACTCGTGTCTGCGAACAGCCTCTCTTTCGGCTTCTTGCCTTTCTCTTTCTCTTTCTTCTCTTTCCCTCTCCCTTTCTCTTTCTCTCTCTTCTCTTTCCCTCTCCTTTTCTTTGTCTAATCTTTCTACTTCTTTTTCTCTTTCAAGTCTTTCCCTCTCCTTTTCTTTGTCTAATCTTTCTACCTCCTTTTCTCTTTCTATTCTTTCTAGTTCCCTCTCCTTTTCTCGTCCTTCTCTCTCTCTCTTTCCTGCGATTCTAACTCACGGGCCAGCCGGCGCTCTTCGCGTGCAGCTGCCTGCTGTTCGCCAACGAAAATTCTTAGCTCATCGCCTGAAAGGCCTAATTCTTTACCTGCCGCAGTTAAAGCAGAAATCTCCATGCTTAACGAGGCAGACGCAATGACAGAATGCGACTATTCAATTCGCTCTCTTATATCAAAACAAACCAATGAACTTCTCAATTCCTAGGCCTAATATAATCAGTCCCCGAAACTTATCCTAACAGAATCAAAATAATATTCTCAAGGCGCTATAAGACCTGACCGCTTACATCCGGCTGAATCCTACTCTCGCTTTGTATGAGATCGATCAAATGTGGTCACCTCGTATCCCGACTATGAGGTAAAAGGACCCTGCCACAATAGGAATGGATCACAAACATAAATATCACTCAATCAGTCGTATGAAGTAGACCTTCACGAAGAAGCACTTCAACGGAGTTAACCACCAGCAGCTAGAACAATAAATTAATTAATGCTCCCGGCTGGGCGACCAAATGAAGTGACGTGGGCCCTCCTCCTGGCAGGCTCGCCAATTGTTGTGGTCCTATCTAATTTAGTGGCCTTATCGGGTTACCTTCAGACCAACGGGAATATATAATGAGGAGTTATGGGTAAATTTGAACAGACTCGGAGTCAGAAATTTAAAAGAAGGGAAAACATATTATAATTGGTCCCTGACAATTTTACATATGCATATTATTCGTATTGTGTAAGATAGTTTAACTGAATGAACGACCGAATGAATGAGTGAATTGCGAATGATTTGATGGATGAATGAAAGTGAAATTATCCAATCGATGCATAGGAACCGGAAAAGTCCAAAGGTATTAAAATCTTAAAAGGTTCGATTTGAATCATACGTTCATGATGACGACAACAGATGTATCTAAGAATCCAATGTTTAAAAAAATACACAATACACAATACCGTGGACCCCCGGGGGCGGCGGAGTGGCGCGTGGGGAGGGCGACGAGGCAACGGTCCGCATGGATGGTCGTGGTGTGGCGTGTAGTAGGCTACGTATCCTGCATGGATCGATGAAGGTGTAGAATATCGTCCGCAACACAGCTCGCTCCGCCGAAAAATGGTCGTTAGAGCGATAGTCTATCACTACTAAGTGAATATCTGGAAGATTCCGTCGGCAGAGTCCAAATGAAGAAAAATGCTCCTGTTCCCTTCAGAGCGGGTCGAGCATCGTCCCGACTATAATACTCCGCTCGTCGTATCGGGCGCACAGGCTTAAGATTCTAGTCCGTTCGAACGCGGTGTCTCGACAACCGGCCCGTTGACGTTAGACCCGCGGTCTGTAGACGATTTTCGTTCGACGAGAGTTCTGTTGATCGCTCGAACACCCGTCGTTCTCCGTTCCCTCCTCTATGCCGTCCCGACTTCCACTGGTCTTTCTTTTCCGATCCGCCGTTGGTGTAGGCTATATTTTCCCTCCAGTCCCCTTCTTCTCCCCCACGCTAGGGCTGTAGGACGCCAGAAAGGGGTACCACTCCGCCAGGGTAGGTGGAGGGGGTGTGAACATTCTTCACTACGCCCAGGTCGTCGGGGTCATCCGACTCTCTTCGACCCCGGGGTCATCCCGGGTCGTGAGAAGCAGGAAGCGAGTGGAACCACTCCGCAAAGGGTGAGGGTAGCCAACTCCGCCGAAATATATATATATCATTGTACATCTATAATAGTCTGCATAACCAACATACAATTTCAGTGTAACATAGATCTAATAAAACATCGTCTACTTAAATCTAACTATTAGGCCTGCTAAAGCACATAGTAATGTCAACTCTACAACACTAAACTATCTTCAGGCTATGACTGTAATTTTATGAGGAAAACACTGAAACAGACTGAAATTATAAAACTTCGGGCACGACTTACGATATAATGGTGGCAAGTGGCCTATTTATAGACTATAGTTGCTCTTAGTTGGGTATATTGAATCTATCACTCTAGCCTAATCGTCTCCATTTCTGGATGTCCTCTAATCGCCTCTCCTTTAGTACTTCAAAGACTCAGTTCATCTGGTTTCGTACCCCAGCAGCTCCAGAAGTTTGCTCTTGTTCTGCTCTCACAAAATTTTCCGGTCTTTTTCTTTTTGTCAAGTTTGCGGGATCTGGGTGTTTACTTGATAGCCTAGCTCACTTACATACGGGTACTTTTACTGAGCACATTTCCAATACGCACGCGACATATATGGGAATTGCAAAGCTGACGCATAGCTGAGTGAAAGAAAGAAGATGCAATAATATGATTGTGGTCGACCAGGCCTATAGCCTAATTGTAAACACAGCCATTTAGGTACCGAACGTCAGCTTTTAAGCAAGGTTAAAACAAAGAAGAGGTACCGAACGTCGCGTACCACTTAATGGCGCCAGGCGCCAGTAAGGGGTACGCGAAAATTTCCAGAAGTATAAATTTTCTTTGAGTTTATGGACTTTGTGTCCATCTTTCTTTGATTAGCAATGATTTTAACGTCGCAACATAGGCTATAACATCATCGTCATTTACTTATTTCGCAACATTATGATTAGACTCACATAGACTCACTGTTATACGGTGCATGCAATATATTTATGTTTAGGCCTATTAATATAGTTTTGGAACAAATAATGTATAAATAGTTGAAAGTACCAAAGCTAAAAATTCTAATCCGATATATATATGGAGCTCAAATAGCGGAGCTTAATTGGCCTAAGGATTAATTTCTGGTCTAGCTTTAAATTTTGAGGTTCCTTTCAGCACGTCATCGCTGGGTGAAACTGGTTTTAAACTATTCTTGCTATCAAAAATAAACATGGGGTAAATTTGCGTCTGAAATTGACAAATATTGAACCAGATATTTTAAATTTGTGCTAGTCTAAACATGCAGGTCCACAGCACTAGGCCTACAGGTTGGCTCTTTCTTATAGAGGTCATGGACCAATTTTCCCTTTTAAATTGTTGATAAGATTACATGATTCAAACTAAATTTTGCTCCCTATATAGGCCTATGCGAATACGACTTTAATAAACGATGTCACCAAAATGATTAAATGGACTTAGGCTATAGTCGTCACTGCAAGGGACTTCGCAATGGCATTTTGTTTCTAATCTGACTTTGCTGGAGGTACGCCATCATTCGATTTTTTACTTGGGGGTACAATAAAAATAAAGTTTGAGAACCCCTGTTATGGGCTCATACACGAGAAAGACTTGCACTGTTGCACAAGAGAAAAATATTCAAACCGGTTTCATTGCATGACCACGTTTTAATAACACGGTTTTCAAATGTTAGATTGATGGCTTGTGCTGGCTGAATGTGTGTGTGTGTGTTCGTTTGTTTGTATGTATGTGCACTTGTTATAGCGCCCCTTCAAGTTCTCTACTCAGAGGCGCTCCCGACTACAGAGCGGACACTGCATCGGAGTTTCACACCGAAGCGCTGAGCAATTGCGAGTGAAGGACTTGCCCAAGGTCCCTACGCGGCGACTTGAGGTGGATTCGAACCTGCAACCCTTCGGCTGCAAGGCCACGAACATATACCCACTACACCATCGCGCCCCACACTCAATGTGTGATACATCATGTATGAGCGTGTGTGAGAAGGCAGGGTGTATTCGGTTGTTTGGATTTATATGCAGTTATTAAAATTAATGGTTTAATTGCGATAAAAACAAATCTTCGAATCTACACCAATGTGTGGACTCGCATACACATTCTAATCTGCAGCAGTAGCGTATGAAGAGATGTTATCTATATAGATGATGGCAGGCAAGTGCTCTGCATGCATTCTCGATCTGCGTCGTCCTATGCCCGTGCGATACGTGCTGCTGCACTGCAGGCACGAGGACTAGACCGTGCAGCAGCCTTCGCTGTGTGCAAATATTTAACGCTAACCGGCCAAGTGCTTGTTTCAGCGCTATAAATCGTGCTAAAGAGAGAGCGAGAGGGCTATAGAAAGAGATGGAGAAATAAAGAGAGAGAGAGAGAGAGAGAGAGAGAGAGAGAGAGAGAGAGAGAGAGAGAGAGAGAGAGAGAGAGAGAGAGAGAGAGAGAGAGAGAGAGAGGTAGAGAAAGAGACACACGGAGGCGAAGACTGAGCCAGAGACGGAGACAGAGAAAGGCAGACAGACATACAAAGACGGAGATAGAGACAGACAGAGACAGACAGATACAGTCAGACAGACAGACAGACAGATACAGAGAGACAGACAGACAGAGACAGAGAGAGACTGTGCATAACTCAAACGATCGACCAACGAAGTATAATAGCAGCGACATCATCATCCAGATAATCTCGTGCCAGTAACAAACTTTATCCAACGTCGACCGGCGCCGACCATTGCAGACGGCACCAGGTATCACCGCAGGGCCACCGCCGCCCCTGCCCCTGCCCCTGTCCATGCCTCTGCCTCTGCCTCTGTCTCTGCCTATGCCTATGCCTCTGCCCATTCCTCTGCCCTGCCCCTACCATGCCCCTGCCCAATGTCCTGCCCCTACCCTGCCCCTGCCCAATGCCCTGCCCCTGCCCTGACTCTGCCCTGCTTCTGCCCATGCCTCTGCCCAATGCCCATGTATGCCTCTGCCCATGCCTTTGCCCCTGTCTCTGCCTCTGCCCCTGCCTTGCCCCTGCCCATGCTCTGCTTCTGCTCTGCCTCTGTCCATGCCTCTGCCTGTCTCTGCCCTGCCCCTGCCCCTGCCCCTGCCCCTGCCACTGCCCCTGTCCATGCCCATGCTCTGCCTCTGCCCATGCCTTTGCCTGTCTCTGCTTCTGTCCCTGCCCCTGCCTCTGGCTCTGTCCCTGCCTCTGCCTCTGTCTCCGCCTCTGTCTCTGTCTCTGTCTCTGCCTCTGCCTCTGTCTCCGCCTCTGTCTCTGCCTCTGCCTCTGTCTCCGCCTCTGTCTCTGCCTCTGTCTCCGCCTCTGTCTCTGTCTCTGTCTCTGCCTCTGCCTCTGTCTCTGCCTCTGCCTCTGTCCCTGCCTCTTCCTCTGGCTCTGCCTCTGCCTCTGCCTCTGTCTCTGTCTCTGCCTCTGCCTCTGCCTCTGTCTCTGCCTCTGCCTCTGCCTCTGTCTCTGCCTCTGCCTCTGCCTCTGTCTCTGCCTCTGCCTCTGTCTCTGCCTCTGCCTCTGTCCCTGCCTCCGTCCTTTGCACTGTGGCCCCTACCCTCCTTCGTTCGGATGATCAGGCAAACGTATCTGCACCGTTGAATCGATGCATTCAACTCATGCATCTATACAGCCTGTATTATGCGTGCACACATCAATATATACAGATGTCATCTGTATACAAATGTAGGCATATATATATATTTGCCTATATTTAGAGTTATATATAGGTAAATATTTATACAGTATTTGTATGTATACATGGGCGCCTGCAGACATGATTGTAAGAGGGGCAAAAACAATGCTTTGTTGCGGTCAAACTTTATTCAAAGAGCTTGAAAAACATGCAGAGCTGGGAACATTTCATGCATTTGTATTTTCCATAGTATTTTAATGGCGAATGTTGAATTTAAGAGTCTCAGTTTCACTTAATATATCATCAGTATCATTAGTATCATTAGTATCATTAGTATCATTAGTATCATTAGTATCACTAGTGCTTTAACGAGTAGAAATTTGGTTAATACCAAATGGTATACTAGTTAAAAATAGGTGTCAATTTTCCATGGGAACATGCTGCATGCGCCCTCCTGCCCCTATGTGCGGGCGCCCATGTGTATCATAGGCTTAGGCTATGTATATATATATATGTATATGTGTATATATATGTGTGTGGGGGTGTATATATTTATTCATTAATTAGATGAATTTATATGGCGCCTTTTAAAGAGGACTACTCGCACTGAATTTGTTTGTAGCCTATACACAACGTGATTCTAACTTAGCCGTAGTATACGCAGTCAAGTGACAAACGGTTTTCCGCAGGGCTGTTTTAAAGGAATTTTTAGAACTGCACAACCCCTTCTTTTCCTTCCCATCCTCCATGGTAAATTACTTCCAATCGGAGGACAATGACCATTTTTTGCTAGTCTTAACTGTACAGAAGTGCTTCTACAACTGCACAAATCCATTTAGAACTGCACATTTTGTGTACAACTGCACGTTAAAAAGCCCTAGTTTTCCGAAAAATTTCAAGGAACGTCAAATCTCATGTAATATTATAGACGCAGCGGTGGCAGCGGATGTCAGACTTGTGGCTTATAAAACAATGCAGTCTATTATATAACTTCATCAGTACTTAAACTGTTTTTTGTTTCATAGTTAAGTAAATTTGATGCATTCTTATGTTCCCTACGGGTTTACTACTCACTCTTCGTTGTCTTATTGCACTTCCCAATGGCAATTAGGCCCCCTGCCCAGCTGGACTTGAGCCTTTTGGTGTACCTATTACTCCCACATTGTTATTCTGCCTATTCTTTATGTGAATTTGATTAATTCTGAGTATGTTTATGCTTAGATTCATGTGTGTATGATTGTAATGGGATCAATAAAAAATGCCTGATGTCTAAAAAACATTAGTAGAGCTATACAGCCAAAACAGATCTTTTAAAAATTTTTATTTCTCGCATTTGCTATAGCGCCCATTCAAGCTTTCTACTCAGAGGTGCTCCCTACTACAACGCGGACGCCGGACACTGCATCAGAGTTTTACCTATAGCTAGTCTAACTACAACTCACTGATAGTTATAAATTTCTTATAATTTGATAGCTTGTGCTCGCTTTAGTAACGATCATTTAGTTAGATAGGCAATGTAAAGATGATGGGGTGATTTTTCTTCACGTCGGTGCAAAATACGTGGGATGAAATTGCAGTCATCCTTTACAGACAGCGAGAAATCGTGTGAACGTTGACGTAGATTACATGTATAGCAGAGTCGAGTCCGTGGGGGAAAGATGCTGCAGGAATTGACTGTCGCATCTTCTCACTGAACGAAATACATTGATGCACTGTTTAGTTATCCTGTCTCTATATATAGTGTTCCTGTTCCAGTGTTCCTGTGTTCCTTTTAGTGTTCCTGTTTAGTGTTCCTGCTTAATGTTCCTGTTCAGCACTGTAGGCCCACTGGTCCGTGCTGCATTCAGGAACAGCCACCAGGTGACTGAATGTGGTGCTCATTATTTTGTGACATCAAATAGCATTTCATGAGTTGATGAACTTGATGGAAAATGACACTGCGGCATCCGGACATCCCTCATGTCAAAACAGCGCGTAGGCGGAGACTTGGAGGGGAAACAGGGGACGGTCCCCCAATGTTTGTGGTGGGGAAACCGTCCATACTTATGACCCCCACAATATTTAAGAAATATTCACCATAAAACCATGGTAAATTTTTTAATTTAACAGTGGTTTACAGCGTAAGTATATCCAGGACATTTCAATATTGGTCATCAGCTATTTTGGCAGGAAAAAATGCTATGTTTTCAGGAAATTTCGGCCAAATGACTAAAAAAAGGGTCATCAGAAATTTGGTCGATTAAAATGAAAAATGCTGTCGGTGACTCAGCCGTCCGGTCAAAATGTCGAGCCACGGTGATCGTTCTTCGGCCACTCGTTCGCCCCCCCATGCACCCCCTCCCCCCCCCCCGCATGCAAACCTCTGGACCAAGTCTCCGCGAATCGCTTCTTAGCAAAGACAATCGATGCTTTAGATGAGTCTAGCGGTTGGTTCATGAAATCAGCGATATTATATGCTTCAAGACGTTCAGGTATGGCTATACTATTGAAGTGTCTAAAGACATTTCACGACAGTTAAAGCTTGAAAGCAGGCAACAGAGAAAGACTGATGCATGGCAGAGACAGACAGACAGACAGACAGACAGACAGACAGACAGAGCTTACAAGTATAACTTTCTGGTTCATCTTTCTATACCGATGAGCCTATAGTCCCCCCCCCTCTCTCTCTCTCTCTCTCTCTCTCTCTCTATATATATATATATATATATATATATATATATAACGTAGCAGTGACAACGTTAAGCGCTGCTCTCAGCCACGGATACAAGTCGAGTGAGCTGACTCAGCTGACACAGATCAGCTGCAGACTAATGATCTTCTGAGAGTCTGCAGACTTGAAAGTTAAGTTAAACGAGCAGCAGCAGCGAACAGGTGCCCTATGCAACCCATGCAACGTATTCTCATTCTCAAGGTGGAGGAATTTGCCAATGGCAATCTGCAGCATGCAGTCTGCAGTAAACTTCATTTTGCAATTTGCATTATGTTATCGTTCTGCAGTTATTATCGCTCTATTGTTGCCATATCATTTCCTTCCATTTTCAACTTTTGCCCTAGTCTATTTTCACAAAGTCTTCCAAACAACCTGACCATTGTTGTCGCAAGAAGTCCTTGTTTTCGTTGCCTTCTTCGTCCTATACATCTAATGAAATTGCTGACTGCTGCACTCTCAAACTACGATGATGACGACGGATCAGCAGCCGACCACAGACCACAGACCACAGAGACCAGACCAGTGTCGCCCGCCCGTCGCTCAAATAATACACTCTCGACCGTTATTGGAAGACGGAATTAGCGTCAGATAATATATAGTCTCCGCCGCAAAAGCAATATGGCCGCCGAATTGCCAGACAACTACTTTAGACATTGATTTGCGAAACGCGTCTTGAGTTGGGTCGTGTGTCGTTTACTGGCTTGCATGCTGAAAGCAGGTGCTTAACGTTTTCCACTGTTAACGGTGTGCAAATAAACCGGATGTCGAACAATGACCTACTTACGTCGTGTTTATTACACAGCTGACGTCATGAACACAAAAATAACGAGGTAGTAGCAGGTGCTCAAGATTTCCATAGCCACAAATTTATGACGACTTCTATGGACCTTAGATAAACGTGTTGTGTAGTCTCTGCTCTATGATACACTTTGCTAAGTGAGCTGCTTGCATTAATTAGCGCACTGTTGTCTAAACGATCGAGACTCATAAGATCAAATGAACACAGCAGTTTATGCAGAGACAGCGGCGGCGGCGGCATCATATTATTATGCTGATGATGAAAAGAATTGCGGCGTATAAAGTAACTTAATGACCGATGATAATCATTAGTTGGATGACGACGACGATGCAAGTAGCAGTATTGTAGCCGTCGGTTGGTCGGTCTGTTGGTCGGTCGGTTGGTCGGTCGGTCGGTCCGATATACGATTCGTTTAATTTACGACGGCCATTCAGCTGCAGTATTATAGGTCGTCGCATGATCTGCATATGCCTAGTAACGGCGGACACACGTCTGCAGAAAGGAGAGCCTCGACGCAGCCGACAGACAGACAGACAGACAGACAGACACAGAGACGGACGGGTGGGCAGACAGACAGACGGACAGTGGCGCCGTGTGTGTACATGGGCGGAATCAGCGACTGCTTGAGCCGCATGAGCTGCAGACGCCATCGTCCTTCGAACGTGTTCAGCGCCAAAAAGCCGGATGCTTTATCCTTTCGATGTATTGTGGAGACTATGTACTTCACATACGTGTGTGTGTGTGTGTGTGTGTGTTTGTGTGCGTGTGTGTTTAGGGTCTTATCCTTCCTAACTAGGCATCTATATAAATCTGGTAAAGACGTACGTGTACATAAATGTACATGCAGCATATATATATATATATATATTAGGGTGGCCCTTAAAAATGAAAGTCAAAAATAATCTACTGGCACCCCTCCAATCTATTTCAATTATGAAGAAAAGAAATTGTGCAAAAAATCTTTCCAATATGGAAATATTTAAGGGTGCCCCCCGAGCTCTCAAGTTTCAATAATGTACGAGTAAACTTCCAAAGTATAATTGGAATCGGAAACTCAAATTTTCAGTGTTTTAATACATTCTGTCAGTCTACTAATGTTTGCAATGCATCAACATTTAATATTTAGTACTTACTTACTTACTTATTAAAATTACGTGAGCTCTAAAATTTTAGTCACTGTACAATTTCAAATATATGTTTGATTAACGTTTGTTGTCTGGTTGAAAAAAGGTGGCAATATTTTATGAAGAGTTGTGTAATACAAGGAAAGACATTTGATTTTAGTCTATACTATTGGAAACATAGGCCTACAATGTCAGACATAGTAAATACGAAATATTACAAATAATTATTCATAATTAATTATGCAAACGCGAGGGAAAACAATTGTCTATCTACTTGGCTATGGTGAACCTGAAATTCTTGGAGCAAAGTTGACATCGAATCGTCAAACTTTTGGATACTCCATGCATCTACTCAAAGTTGGCAAGCAGACAGTCCGTTTATTCCAGTCAACAGGCTATAGAAAAAGCCAATCTATTTTGGAACCGAGCTGGTATACATGTACCTGTAAGAGGTAAAAAAAGCATTGTATTGACAAGTTGGAGTCGGTGTTCGTGGAATGGAAAGGACTTCAAACTTCAAAAGCATAGACACCGAACAGCTACAGCTCACAAGATTGAGGAGGAGAAATTTATTGAGAGACTAGATGACCTGTTTGATATTGCCCATGCAGACGCTCTCACAATGATCTCCATTCCCGAAGACACAGAGACTTTCTACTCTCTCAAAGGCAGAAGGGACGTCCAGGTTCAGTTGGTGCAGCTGACATGGTGGATATGCGTCGAAGACAGCGTGTACAGGAACGGAAGGAACTGGAACAGATGCGCAAAAAAGAGCACAGGAAGAGCTCGCGGCGTGTACAAGCTAGTTAGTACTGTTCCTGTTCAAGTGATGAAGAATCAAGTGATGAAAGTGATGGGCCTGATGTTGGATGTAAAGGAAACAAAACCTGCGGCACGAACACTAGTAAAAATGAAGCAACTGCGCCCAAACTAGCCAGAATCAATATTCTGTCTCCTGGTCTGACATCGGCTTTGGACAGAACAAAGATTTCGTCAAGAAATGCTACATTCGTTCTTAGCAAAGTGGCTTCCAACCTTGGCTGTGACGTCAAGACTTTGAATATCAACCGAAATTCCATTCAACGAGCCAGGGCGAGCAACAGAACCACCAAATCGAACAGCCTTCTATACGAATTTTCCGAATCATTGATGGCCCCACACCGTTCTGATATCTTGGAGTTTGCTCACAGACATTTAGCAACTGCACAGCCACGAGACGATTACAGGGAATTTCTCGAGCTCTTAGTTGTCTTTCTTGGAGGTGTTCCTTCTCGGGGAATGCGGTTTCGAATACCTGGCGCTATGCACCGGGCACAATGGATGGCAAAAGTCATCTATACCATAAAGATGTGGCTCTTTCGTGCTCAGTTCAAGAAGACTGCTGCAGAAGAACGCAGCATTCGTGATATTGCCATCTTTTCAGTTGTTGTCTACCTGAAAGCCTGGAAAACTGCGCCAATTGCTGTGGAGGCTACTCTGAATGACTTCACTCTCATGGCAAGCCTTCTCACATATCCACATACTACAATTTCTTCTGCTACAAGCAAGAAGCTAGGGCTTCATCTCTGGTATTTGTCTGAAGAGCTTATTGGGCTTGCTCTTTTTGATTCAACGGTATCCAATGACTCCAAGATGCTAATGATTGCTGCCATGGAAGAAGTAGCCCCAGATCATCCGCCTAAACGACCCAGTGTGAAGTCAGATGCATTTCTTGGCACCAGCGGTCTGGAACAATTCTGCACAACCAACTCCAAGAAACTGTTCCAGGTGCTTGGTCTGCATGGACTATCTGAGATGATGCCTTACAAAGATCCTGCTCTTTGGGAAGAGCATGAAGCATGTCGAGAAGCACAAGCAGTACTTGAAGGGTTGGCTGTCGTCATTGATAGAGCTGAACGAGGTGTGGCACTCATCTAGGACTTAAATTTAAAAAAAGCTAACAAAAGATGAGCATCAGCTTCAATTTCTCCTGCAGGTTGTCAGTGAACATCGACGACAGTTCCCTGACTGTACGAAAATAAATCTCGTGTCAAATTAGTTGAAAGAATTGATTCCTGCACTTTATTGTCCTGTACTGATCATTTACTTCTGTGACCAGATGAACAGTGAACAATAACTGAATTATAATTGAACAGTAAACACTTGTTTCATTGGCATTGTTGCATCACTAGAGTGTATTTTAGTTATGTCTGCAAAATTCTGAGTGACAGTGTGTTGAATATAGTTTGGTTGAAATTGTATGATTCAATTGATCAAATTTGTATTAAAGAATAAATTTCGGCGCTCGAGGGGCACCCCTAAATGTTTTGCTATTTCAAAATCCTTTTCAACATAATGTTATTTCTATAATTGGCATGGATTGAAAGGGTGCCAGACAAAATTGTACGATTTTTATTTTTTGGCTGTATGCTAAGGGCCACCCTAATATATATATATATATATATATATATATATATATATATATATATATATATATATATATATATATATAATATCCGTTCATGTCGCAATATGCGATGATGAACTACAATACTAAATTATTATTCTTATCTATAATTATATAGGCTATTGCAGTACCTTTCCTAATAGAACAATATATTAATGTATTAATGTATGTAATATATATGAGAAGATGAAGTATATATATACATATACATATACATATACATATACAGGGTGGTCCAGCATAAATTAACCAACTTTACATGCATATAGCAGTTTATAGCTTCGCCAATTTTTGGATTTTTTAAAATAATTTTTGCGTGAAAGAAAATATATTCACTCTAGTATGGGGAAAGTCGAACTGTTACTATACTTTAGGTTTTAATCAAATGCTCTGAACCGCTAACTATGCCACAATTTGTTGCATTTAGGGGAGAATGTCCAACATTGGGACAGGTCCTGCATTGGGACAGTACCGTATATAGTGGTATCGAAGTCGTGGTTATATAAAATTATTATCGCGTGTGGCGCCACCCAGGGAACGTATTTCATGTGGCGAATGGATCATACGTCTTATCCTGCAATAAAGAAAACTTTTTACAGATATTCAGATATTGGAAATTTAATATTTCTGCCTAAAATTTTTAATTTTTACTCATTCAGTCTCAACCACTGTATTAAACGTCTAGTGCTAATTTAGCTTAAACCATCAGTAAATTGTTTAGGGCAGTAGGGGAAGTCGGGACGAGACGGACCCCGTAACGGATTCTTGGGTTTGAGACACCATAAACGTGCTTCACGGGCACAATTTTTTTCCCAACTCGTAGCTTATACAGTACCTTAGCTAAGGGCAACACTAATTTAATTGCATCCCTTTTTGATAAAAAGATTTTTTAAATTAAAAAACTTAGTCGTAAAGGTCCGTCTTGCCCCCACTATGGGGCAAGATGGACCAATCTAAAAAATCATGCCCCACTCATTAGTCTTTCATCATAGCATGTTCTGATCACATGCAGAATACTATTTTATGCATAAATGTGATCGTCTATAATGTAAAACAGTGAGAATAACGCAGAAGTTACATTGGACTAGATTTGTTCGATTTTAGGCGATTTTAGTGGTCCACCTTGCCCCCACGGTGGAACAAGATATACCACTGCAATCATGTCTTTCGCGTTAATTGTCATTATTATTGTATCCAGCAATTATTGTTATAGTAATAATAACATAATAATTAATTAACATGTGAAATCGGATGAACAAATTCGAACCACAGGAAAAATTCACACAAACGGGGCAAGATGGATCACAAGGTCCGTCTTGCCCCGTCGGTGATTGATCCAACTCACCCCCATGCGTAAGGTATAAACTTTTCACCAATTAAAAATTCAATCTACTGGGTATCCTGCCAATACTGAATTCGTTAATACGACAGAAAAGGGTGTTTAACCAAATATACTTGCATCAAAAGCCTGTGACAATGTGCAATTGAATACTTAGCAAATAACTGTTTCTTGAAAATAAGATCGAACAGGTCGAAAATCAACTTTTCATCATAAAAAACGAAAAAATTTCGTTTCGGTCGCTTATTTTGGTCAAATCACCAAAGCGCCAACAGTATTACAATAATTAAAGTTCATTCGATAGGTGGCGACATCATATATACCTTATATTGACGGGATCCATCATGCCCCAAGGGTCCATCTCGCCCCGACTTCCCCTATACTGCAAAGCATATGGTGAAATTTGGGGATCATTCATTGAGTATATTTGTTATTATCTCAAAAGTAATGTCCTGGCCATTGATGGCCTCCATTGGGACATGCGCACATGGCCTGCGTTGGGACTATCCCAATACAGGAAATTCACCCTACGATTGCTACGAAATTAAACTTAAATGGTTTTACTGTATATAGTGTGCAACAGAATGCTCTCAGGATGGATAGAGATATCTTACGTTGCACTCACTTGAAATTGACCCGTAAGGCTACCGGTATTTTCTATGGATTACATGGGTCAATGGAATTAATTAATTTAATTGATTAAATTTGTGATAATATTATTGTTTTATCTACTCCAGTCACTCATTTAGATATTGTCAACTGACCAATCAAACTTAGTTTCATGCATCGTTCAGGTAATTTTTTTCTTTTGCCGTAACTGGACTGGGAGCGCTTCTGAGTAACTTTCTTGATTTGGCGCTATATTAGAAGTCCGCGGAATGAACGAATGAACATGAATTACATGCATTGCACCTGGATAGCCTACTATATAATATGTAACATATATAATTATGGACGTATACAACACAGACAGATATTCGACAAAGCACGGCACTGTTATGTATGGAAGGTTGTCCCTTTAGGCGCAAACCAAGAGCTACATAGAGTATACAGTTTGCGCAAACTTTCTTCGAGATAGAGTCTATAGAACAATGTGCCTTGTTTCAGTTTCTAACATCACGAAACAGATTTTCCCTTGAAGCTCTGCTTTCTCGGATAACTGTTATCTCACCTGTCGAAAGATTAGCAGCAACTATTTTCTCTGCAGATGAATTTAGGCGCCATACAAAAATGTATGGCGAGTGACTTTTCAAGGCATTTGCATATTTATAGGCAAATGATGCAAAGTTTGTGTTTGGGACGATGAGGCAAAGTCTGTAGAAGTCCTTCCCATTCAACGCATGAAGCCATATAGGCTGATTAAACTTCAGTTGACCCGATTTCATTCTCGTCTATACAGTATGAGAATTGTGGAAAAATAACTGGGGGGGTTGGACCATTATACACTTGGAATTTGGGCTTGAAAAACATACTTTAACATGGGGCTCTAAAAAAGACTGGGGGGGTTGAACCCCCCCAACCCCCCCGGCAATTCTCACCCTGCGTCTATATGGCAATCCATGCAAGGTGGGTCCATATACTTAATAGGGTATACACAGAACATACATGTATTTCACAGAGCGAAATAGAGGCAGCCACTTTCGATCGATATGTATATTTAATATAATATATTGTTATATAATATATGCCCTATATATAATATATATATATAGTGTCTGATCGATTGATGGCCTGCAGCTGATCACGGCATGCCATAGACTAAATGTCTGCACTGGTTTCAGGTACATATAGACAGCTGCACGTATTCGATTGGCTCTTAGGCCTATATACTTTGTGACTGTATATGAAAGGACATTAGGACAACCAACCCACTCCAAAATTTAGTACCAATTCGGGTAAAATATCCAGGCGAAATAACCAGGCAAAATGACCGGGCAAAATAATTAGAAAAAAAAATTGTCCATGCGGGAAAAAACCATACAGGCAAAATCTTCCGTATACATTTATCTCATCTATAGGCCTACCTGATCGAAAGTTTTAAAGCGTCGTCATTTTAATATAGGCTGCTTCCCATGCCTCCAATTTAGATGAAATCTTACATCTCTATTTACAAGACACCTACTCCTTGCTCCTTTTGACTTATGCCCTCCCAGTCTTGACTTTAGCAGCAACATAATGAAATGAATTGAATGTATACTTGTTTTAAGTTGCTCCGATGACCAAAGAAAGTGAAGCAATTAACATGTGAGACGAGAACAGACAACTGTCAGTTCCAGTAGCGTAGCCATGCATGCAGAAACATTTGGGGTTGACATTTCGGGGTTTCCAATGGCGATGGTCGCAAAATAAACAGAAAACGCTCAGAATCAGCTTTAAAAATTCGGATCTTATCAATTAGACGTTGAACCCGGAAAGTCCCTAAGTGGACCATGGTCGATAGCCGATCTATAGAAAGTGTTCGATGCCATTTTCTATATAAGCAAGAGAAGACGGAGGGCTGAGTGAACACAAGATGACATGGCATTTAATGGAAGTTCATCATCTAGCCATCATTCACGTGTGGATCCCCTTGCAAGCAGGAAGACCCGTGGCGCTTATATCACAACTTAACTCGGAGATTCGTCAGTCTTAATTGGTTGATCACCTGTGGTGAACTTTAATTGACACACTTCAATACAATACGCTAAACTTTCGTTAATCTCCAACCTTCTAATTAAATGGAAAATGCTTGAAATGTAAGCTTGTAAATCTAATCTGTCTGAAACTGTGTCGATGTCTTTTTGTTTTTGTTGACAGGAACATGTTGAATATGTTTTCCTAATTGTCTTCACAGTCGAAGCAATTATGAAGATCATCGCCTACGGTTTTGTTCTTCATCCTGGTGCTTATCTTCACAACGGATGGAATATCTTAGATTTTATAATAGTTGTTATTGGGTAAGAACGAGTTTCCTCGTAATTATTATTATAGCAAATCGCTAAAGTAAAGAAGAGAAGAAGAGAAGAAGAAAAGCAAACTAATCCATTGCGACTGATGATAATTTTTATGCAATCATCGAACTTCAATCACAGTCGTAATCGTAAACTCGGAATTTCTATAGCGCCAACAAAAGCCAAGTCTCGGGAACCAGCTTATACACAGGCGCTCAATAAAAAGAAAATCGATCTTCAGAGGGTCAAGATCCGGATAATCAGACAGTGAGTTAGACAGAAGGCTATGTTGGATGATGTTTAGAGTTGAAACGGCGTGGGAGGTAGAGGGAAGTGGAAGAATCAGGATAGGAAGCAGTGTTTTGAGTTTTGAGTGAAAGACCTGTGTAGTGGAGATATTGCAAGAGGTGGAGTTTTGGCGAGTTTGTAGGATGGGTCAGATTGTGTAAGTGACGCCATAATTATTTGGCCTGGACGTATAGATCTACTGCATGTGGGCTAGTGACCAGACAACTCTCTTGCGGAATGACTTTCATTCCACTAGCGGTATATATATATATATGGCCAATCGCTGAGCTCGCTTAGTGGGTCAAGATGAATGGAAATCTCTAATCAACTGACTTTCTGCCATAGCGGAGATTTTACCCCCCCCCGTCCTTTCGACCGAAATTCCAGAACACTGACCACTAGACTATCGCACAACACCTCATAAGTATAAGTGGTCTGAGGACATAATATGTCACCAGATGTCCTCTGAGGTCCTTGCAATAATTATAGATGACCGTTCTGCTTGCATGTAGTACTCGGCGGAGGTAGGTCTATCCCTGTTTCGCTTGACTCAGAAAGAACTTCGTTAAAATTTGTAAACGTGATGGAAACTCGGTATTTGAATGTTTTGTTTGTCACATGAAATGCTACAAAATTCTTCAGCTCAATTATTATTATTATTTAGCTGAAAACGTCTTTTGATGAGTTGGCAACAAATCAGCGAAAACATTAAACGATGATTAAGTGACGTATGACATTGAATTTCACTTAAGACCTCTGGACTGTTTAATGCTGTCATGTGGAACCGAACCTGCAGGTCAGACGGAATGGAAAAGTTAGAATGGAATATGGAGCAGTCAATGGAACAGCATGGGTGCTGCAGTACACATAAGCAACCATCTATGCCATAATATATCTAATCTAATCTAATAAAGCAATTGTAAAGCGCTTCTCAAAGCAGAGCTAGTCAGATGCGCTCTCAGCGCATATATACTTACGCATAAGCTATATATATGTATGTATGTTATAAATGCATGTACAAAATTATAAATGCATGATTGCATATGTCCTGCACAAGTGAATCGTTTGATGAACATCTGTTTAACGGTTGTGTTTTTTGTGTTCATTCTTTTCAGAATGTTTAGTGTTGTTTTGTCCACTGTTAAGATCAACGCATTCGACGTGAAGGCGTTGAGAGCTTTCAGGGTACTGCGACCGCTGAAACTCGTCTCCGGAGTGCCAAGTAAGTCACCACCAGCCAGCCAGGGAATGTTTTAATGTCGCCCAGGGTGAGAATTGCCGGGGGGTTGGGGGTTTCGACCCCCCAGTCTTTCTTAGAGCCCCATGTTAAAGTATGTTTTTTACACCCCAATTCCAGGTGGATAATGGTCCAACCCCCCCAGTTATTTTTCCACAATTCTCACACTGATGTCACCTGCTCATCACTAGGATATCCGGCTAAATCAGATTCACTGCAGCTGCTGAAGCAAAGGCTTGAAATATCGCACAACAGCATTCTTGTATTTGAATGTATTTTGAGGCTGTGCTGCATACTTTGAAAATGCTGAAGAATTCAAGAATGGTTTCCAATTGAATTGACCAGTTGCTGAGGTCCTCGTAATGTCCTTGGAACAGCTCAAACAATTCAACTGTCGCACAGTTCTTTAAGTTGAGCTGGATGCGGTTTGTATGATGGTTGCTGTCTATTGCATGGTCTCTTATACGTGGATATATTCCTGAATGAATAGGTTTGCCTGGTCAGGGAATGAGATTGGATGCCTTACAATCGACCTAATTGAGGTTTAACTGTCCACTTGAAAGCAATTGAAGATCTTGAACGTTCGACTTGTCAGGTATATTAAGGCTTCACCGTCTGCTGTTAAATGGACGACGAGTCATTGTGTAGGAATTCCAGAGACTGACTTGCATGTCCACAGTAATATCCAACCGGATGTGAGTGCCGCGGCGCATCCCGATATTATACGAAGCGTCATTGATTTTCTGTTGATCGGTTGTTTCCACCGAAATTTCGCGCTTCTTTCAAAGGGGGTGCGTTCGCTACAGACGACGACGGCGGCGGGCAGAAGAGCTGGGAAGCGGGAGGAGGCGAGTCTTTTCCAAGACGGTTAAATTTGTGTTTGGTTGAATGGAAAGTCTTCGAAGGACCGTTCGAAGGGTGCGACGGCGAAAGATGCTGCTGCTGCTTCTGCTGCTGCTGCTGCTGATGATGATGATGAATGCCATCGCCATCGATTGGTGATGAGATGCGGCGGTGGTCTGCGCGCCACTGTTAGTGCCAGCATCACCAAGGCCACCCACTTGTCTTGCATTAGCAGCAGCAGCAGCAGCAGCAGCAGCAGCGTCACATTGCTAAATGTATGCAAGGAAGACCCATGCAGAGGTAAGATGGAAGAGGAGGAGGAGGAGGAGGTGATGGCCACAAGAATGAGAATGGCACGACGCTGGTGGCATAGGTATTGGGAGGAGGGAAGCCAGTACAAAGAATTGATTAGTAGGCCAATGCATCCAAACATACCATCTATATAGGCCTATATATATATATATATATATATATATATATATAATCCACCAAACATAATCCAAAGAATAAAAGTCCAGTGATGCACTCTAATAAATTATATTATATCTTCGAATTGTATACTTAACGAACTCATTCAGATCAGATCAGATGGTCGTACGTGCAGCGTCTTTACGATTTTTATGATGGCGCAATATGAATTGCTTTGTTACATAGGCCCTATATAGATGTCGCAAGTGCAGCCCAGAGACATAATAGTCAAAACAGGATTCATTCATTCTTGCAGCGTTCCTGTTGAATCAGTGCTTCAAAAGTCATCCGTTGATTCTCTAAGGAATCAAAGTCATTACGAATTTCCAGAAGCATCCATGTATACATGTAGGCCTAATTTTGTGATTTTTAGCCTTTGGGGAATTCTTTAGAAATACTTCTGTCCTGATTACAGAAGATCGTGGGATCGAGTGCCGAATGTCTTCTGCAGCCGCTGCAGGCGAAATAGAAACGATAAGAAGAAGTTCATGTATCGTATATATAGTCGCAGATTGCAAGAAAGTCCATTCGAGAGAAGTATAGGAATCGAGTATGGCAAAGAAGTTTCAAGTTGAAATGAGGATACACGACGGGTCGGATGTTGATCAACCAGATTTGCATGAGTTACAAAGGCGACATTGAAGTCAGCGCATACATACATGTAGCTCTCTAAGATAAGATTGAACAGAAAGAAAGAATGTACACGTACGTTGCACGAAAGGAGGATTCTGTTGAGCTCAGTGTATACTTCCTGCATGGCATGAACAGAGTAAATGCTCGTCTCATGCACCTCAAGTCTGCAGCCTATATATGTACAGGGTGGGCCATAAAAAAGTAACCCCATAAGGTTTTTTGCCCATATCTTGGCCAGAAGTAAGAATCACGAAATGAAATTTTACAGGCTTAAAGACAATTCATATTTACACATGATGGTCAAATTTCATCAAAATATTTCAAACACAACAAAAGTTATACCACTTTTAGCGAGGCCACCCACCGTTTTTTGACGATTCAAAAACGAAATGCAACAAAAAGTAACAAAAACACGATTTTATTAAGTCTCATCTCAAATAACTGTTGTCAAATGAACTTGGTAGTGCTTCACGACTTGTGTTCAATGTGCCCACCACCAGTACCAAAACTTCTTTTGAGTCTCTTTGCAAAGTTCTTGATGGACCTGTCGATTAATCTGACAGATTCCTTATTTACCAATTTGATTGTCATGTTGCTAAGTGACTTCTCAGTGACGTGCAGCTACGCTGGTACCCTGTTTCTTTTTTTAATAGTAATAATAATGATCATCTGGCAAAATCAAGGCTATTTGATAACATATATTTGAGATGAGACTTAATAAAATTCTGTTTTTGTTAATTTTTGTTGCGTTACCCTACTGAATCGTCAAAAAAACCCGGTGGGTGGCCTCACTGAATGTGGTGTAACTTTTGTTCTGTTCGAAATATTTGGATGAAATCTGGCCATCATGTGTAGATACGAATTGTCGTTAAGCCTGTAAAATTTCATTTGGATATTCTTACTTCTGACCAAGATATTGGCCAGAACAATTAAATTGGTTTTTTGGAACTTTTTGTTGCGTCGCGTTTTTGAATCGTCAAAAAACGTTGGGTGGCCTCACTAAAAGTGATATATCTTTTGTTCTGTTTGAAATATTTTGATGAAATCCGCCCATCATGTGTAGATATGAATTGTCTTTAAGCCTGTAAAATTTCATTTCGAAATACTTACTTCTGGTCAAGATATGGGCAAAAAACCGTAGGGGTTACTTTTTATGGCCCACCCTGTACATGTATTACCAGATAATATACAGGGTGGGCCCAAAAAAGACCCCCTAGTTTTTTGACACTTTCTTGACCAAAAATAAGAATTTCGAAATGAAATTTTACAGGCTTATAGACAATTCATATTTACACATCATGGCCAGATTTCATCAAAATATTTCAGACAGAACAAAAGTTAGACCAGTTTTAGCGAGGCCACCCACCGTTTTTTTTTACATGAACTCAGCCAACAGAGCTGCAGCGTTTAAAGCAAATTTAAATCGATTAATCGGAAAGAGTTATATATGTATATATAATATATATATAATATATATATAATATATATATATATATATATATATGGGCACTCATGGATTGCATACATTACATGGCCATGCATATATACCGTAGTGCATGTGAATGTATGACTGTAATCCCCTGTTGGTAAAAGTGTGTGTAATGTAATTGATATATACGCATAATTTTATAATAAAGGCACGCTCGACAAGCACTCTTCATTTGCCCAGAGCATGCAGGTTCATTTGCAAGTGCAGACATTGATGTCCTGCCGTCTTCTTGTTTAATCATGTAAGAAAATTCGACCGATTTGGGTTGATAAGTAAGAAACGTCAGCTTTCAAGAGGCGAGACCTAAATGACTATAAGAATGCAGTTTCCAATGCCTTCTACTCAATTGCATGGACCAAAAACGGGTCTTTAATTATATGGCAGCAGTGTTATTTAAGTTTCAGTTTACTTTTCAGTTTCAGTTTTAGTTTTAGTCTTGCTTAAACTTTTCAGTTTAATTTTAGTTTAAGTTTTTATATCCTTTCAGTCTTAGTTTTAGTTTCAGTTTTCAGAACTTTTCAGTTTTAATTCAGTTTTTGTAAACCCTCAACATAAGGAATTGAATTTTTTTATTAATGACATTCATTTTTATTAGCAAGAGCAATAGATTTAGCTAAATTCATGTTTTCATGTAATTGGGCTGCAGTTTGAAGCACTCCATTACATGTTTAGTTTCAAAAATACTCATCGCTCTAAGGCAACACTAGTCCGATTTAATTTCAGAGCACTGAAGCTTCACAAACTGAAAACTTTTTCAACATTATATTTTGCCTGCAATGCTGGCGCAGAAACTTAAATCAAGCTTATTAATAGTAATTCTGTCCATACTGCTGAATTCTGTGTATAGGGAAAATAATTTTTAAAAGTATTTTTAGTTATACGTATATTAATACTTGATCACAAAAGTATTAAAAAATAGGCTACGAGTATAAAACACTTGGCTTGGAAAAGTGTTTTAGATACTAATTACAAAAACTTTGTGCCAAACTAAACGACAAA
The DNA here is from genome assembly GCA_949752735.1 of Lumbricus terrestris. Classification (NCBI taxonomy): domain Eukaryota; kingdom Metazoa; phylum Annelida; class Clitellata; order Crassiclitellata; family Lumbricidae; genus Lumbricus; species Lumbricus terrestris. The sequence continues at coordinate 19,718,174 of OX457048.1, forward strand.
ATTAGTAAGAAAGTCATAATAAATTGCATCTAAAATTCTTAACATAGAATTTTGAAGACCAACAGACATTTTTTTTAGTTCAGCATTATTTGTGTCATGTCTAATGTGTCTCATGGAATTAATTAGCCAATTTCCATCATCACTGTCATCACAACCAACAGACACGTCGTCTATTTGCATCTTAATTATTTTGTCCTATCTATAAACATCTTGATAGATAACATGCTTGATGTATCTAGCCTGTGTCCTATAACATGGACAAGTCCATTGAGGTGTCAAACATCAAACTGATTTCAAACATATGCTGGTCATTGAATCCTCATAGGTAGGCTATGTATACAAGTATAGGCCTACCAAGATCGTGTATTGAAAGAGCCTTGCATGTATATAGACATGTGTCTATATACGTAAACCTGTGTGGGCCTATGATGTATCTATACAGGCTGAAGTTCAAATATTCATACTCTTCCCCTACACGGACTATTCTTCAAATACGCCTGTAACT
>OX457048.1:19723678-19748678 GCA_949752735.1 Lumbricus terrestris
CTTTGAAAAGAGCGTATACCCATTATACATATCGAAGCATGAAAGTGATACCTGTATAGATCTACTGCTTATTTCCGACGATGAAAAGAAGCATTACTGTTGGATCAAGAACTTTAATAGATTGATGGCGGAACGAACAGAAAAATCTGTAAATTCGATGCACTATTGTAGAAGATGTTTAATCGGTTACAGAACGAAAGACTCGCTTAAAAAACACATCGAGTACTGTTCGCAACATGACGCTCAACGAATAGAACTCCCAAGCCCAGGAACTATGTTGAGTTTTAAAAATTATTATCGAAAAATGCGAGTAGGCCTACCTTTTATTATCTATGCGGATTTCGAATCCTTCATTAAACCGATTGATACATGTCAACCCGATCCCAGCACCTCTTTCACCAATAAATACCAGAAACATACTCCTAGTTCGTTTTGTTACCACATAAAATGTTTCGATGACGACCTGTATTCACAAGCCCCCGTAACATTCACAGCGAAGAGCGAAGACGATGATGTAGCGCAGATATTTATTGATAGTCTTATAGTGGATATAAAAGATATTTATAATCGATTTAAATTCCCAAAGAAAATGATATTTGGAAAGGACGACAAGGAGCTACTGTTTGCCATATATGCGGGGGCGAGTTCTTTGTTGATGATGATAATGACAATAACATGCGAGTAAGGGACCACTGTCATCTTACTGGGGAATTCAGAGGCGCTGCTCATAAGATTTGTAATCTAAAGTATAGAGTCCCCAAGTTTTTCCCAGTAGTATTCCATAATCTAACCGGCTACGATAGCCATCTATTCGTGAAGAAATTACGGGGTGGTAATAATGAACAGATTAAATGCATCCCCTGCAACGAGGAAAAGTATATCTCATTTAGCAGAGAGATCGTAGTCGATAAGTTTATTAACAAAGAAGGGAAAGAGAAAGTGGTCAAGCGTGAATTACGTTTCATCGATAGTTTTAGATTCATGCCAGCGAGCCTCGACGCCTTATCGAAGAACCTAAGCAAAGAACAGTGTAAAAATATAAGCACGTACTACTCAGGTAATCAACTCGATCTCTTGCTTAGAAAAGGGGTTTATCCATACGACCACGTTAGCTCCATCGATCAACTGAATGAAACAGAACTACCACCAAAGTCAGCATTCTATTCGAAACTAAACGACTCAGGCATCAGTGATGAAGACTACAACCACGCACAGGTGGTATGGAATGAATTCGGTTTCAAAACATTCAGAGAATATCATGATTTATATAACGTGAGCGATGTTCTCCTACTAGCGGATGTATTTGAAAACTTTAGAGACGTTTGCATGAAGAACTACAACCTAGATCCCGCCTGGTATTACACTTCTCCTGGACTAGCATGGGATGCCTCATTAAAGTTGACTGGAGTAAAGTTAGAATTATTGAGCGATTACGATATGATACTAATGGTCAAGCAAGGGATAAGAGGTGGTGTTAGCACAATTTCACATCGTTTTGGACAGGCAAATAACAAGTACTTGCAAACGTTTGACGATAGCAAACCTTCAACATTTATAACCTATTTGGATGCTAACAACTTGTATGGGTGGGCAATGTGTAAGAAACTACCAACTCACGGGTTCAAGTGGATGACTGATGATGAGCTAAACGCATGGAGATCGATACCGTGTATATTGGAGGTGGACTTGGAATATTCGAAAGATTTACACGATCTTCATAACGACTACCCTCTTGCTCCTGAGAATATCATACCCGAAACTTCAACTGTTCCTAAACTCATCCCAAACCTGAATGACAAAGTAAAGTACATAACCCATTACGAAAATTTGAAGCAGTATGAAAGCCTAGGTTTGAAGATTACCAAAATTCATCGAGGAATTAAATTTGAAGAAAGCACCTGGTTGAAAAAATATATCGATCTAAATACTAACCTGAGGACCAAAGCAACCAACGATTTCGAGAAAGACTTTTTCAAACTTATGAACAATAGTGTGTTTGGTAAGACGTGTGAAAATATAGAGTCTCGCGTAGATATAAAATTAGTTTCAAGCGAGAAGCAAGCCATAAAACTAGCGGCGAAAACGAGTTACGGCAGTCGGACTATTTTTGATGAAAACCTAATCGCTGTTCACATGAAGAAGACTTCGTTGCTCTATAACAAGCCGATATATCTCGGTATGTGCATCCTAGACTTGAGTAAAACTTTGATGTATTCTTTTCATTATAATTACATCAAGACCAAGTATGGTGATAGAGCTAAACTGTTATTCACCGATACGGATTCTTTGGCGTACGAAATTAAGACCGTTGATTTTTACGCTGATATAGCCCCCGATGTTCGAAGCATGTTTGACACGTCGGACTATCCAAAGGACCACCCATCCGGAATTGAAACCGGAGTGAACAAGAAAGTGATCGGTTTGTTCAAGGACGAAGCTTCAGGTAAACAGATAGAAGAATTTGTGGGACTTAGATCCAAGTTGTATTCGTATAAAATGGCGGGCGTAGACCATAAAAAATGCAAGGGCGTTAAGAAAAATGTCGTTAAGAAATCCATAAGCCATGAAGATTATAAGAACTGCTTGTTTACGAGGAAAGAACAGTCAAGACGTATGAATGTAATCAGATCCCATCTTCACGAAATCTATACAGAAGAGGTAAACAAGGTGGCCCTCTCAGCTGACGACGATAAAAGAGTAATAATGAACGATGGTATAAGCACGTTAGCATATGGACACTATTTATTGAAATCTACTTAAGAAAAAATATCCTAATATAAAATGACAGACTCAATTGTATGCGTCAATTGCAAAATGGAAAAAAGCTTAACTGAATTTTACAAAAACAAACGTAATAAGAGCGGCTATTTCGCTTCTTGTAAAAAGTGTGTCATTAACAAAACGAAGGAACTTAGACAAAAATACTCGGAGCTTGAAGTGAGGGAAACAAAAAACAAAAAAGTTTGCTGCTGCTGTAAGATTGAAAAAAGTTTGGATGAATTTCATAAAGATAAAAGACAAAAGAGCGGAAGTTATCCGAGCTGCAAAATGTGTCATAATACCAAAGCAAAGGAGCGTGCGCATAAATATGCAATGCTAGAGAACAGAGAAACAAAGGAAAGAAAAGTTTGCACCAGCTGTAAAATAGAGAAGAACATATCGGAATACGATAAAAATCGATTCCAAAAAGACGGATATGCTAACGTATGCAAAAACTGTAGACATAAATATTATCTAGCCTGTATAGAAGCTCGAAAGCTCATTACTTTTTGAAACATTTAGATGAAATATAAAAATGAGCTTTAAGACAAACAAAAACATAAATATCGAAGGTGTCGTACTGCCTAATATCCCTCTATCAAACATACAGCTAATCGATGCCGCGAAGAAACTAAATATCCCAAACTTCCGTGGCGTCTTCTTACGAGACGAACTACCGAAGAAACCTAGACGTAATGAATGTGGGATACTAAACTTGGACGATTCTAATGGGGCTGGCACACACTGGGTCCTTTTTTTAAAGAATGGCAAGGATAAAATATATTTTGATAGCTACGGTCTACCTCCACCCGTAGAGCTCGTCAAGTATTTACAAAGTCCTGTATACTACAATAGTGAACGCATTCAACCCGATGGCGAAGTCTTTTGTGGTCATTTGTGTTTGTACGTTTTGAAAAAGACTATGAACGATGGAATGAAATTTCAAGAAGTCATAAATGAATTGTACTAAAAATATTAGGATAATAAAATGCCTGTAAACATATTTGGACAAATGGATAACGGATCAGCGCCACGAGTAGTAGCAGGTGGCGTCACATTAACTCAAGCAAACAGTACTTTTCTAAGGGTAGATGGAGCAAACCCTGTTACTGGAGATCTAGATATGAATGGCTACGTGATAAAAGGTCTGCCTACAACGAATACTTCGGAAGCGGGAAAAGACGAGGCACTAAGTCGAGGACAGGTTATGGATTTAATAACGAAATACATCGATGCAGCGGCAAAAAATGCAATAGGGCCCACGATTAGCGCTTACTCTCCAGATTCGCAAGCCATAAACGCTAGTACTTTCACAAGAGTTTCTTTCGATATAGTAAGATTCAAAAGAGGTGGTGGCAACAGTACGAAGCTGACTCGTTTCACCCCTGGTAAAGCCGGTTGCTATTTCGTTTCGACGTGTGTAGAATTTGAAGGCCTCGATAGTAGTCGTAGAGGTTTTGTCTACCTTTATAAAAATGAAGGGGTGTACACGCAAATTTCAGGCTTTGGGGATTTGATAGCATCGATTAGCCGCGTAGTTTTTCTAACCGAAACCGATTATCTCGAGATTCACGTTTATTCGTCCGTCCCAGCATACATAGTAGCTCATGACTTTTCCGCCGCATTTTTACAACCATAGCGACTGAAAAAATATTATAGCGTAATAAAATGCCTGTTGATATTTTTGGACGAATGGATGGCGGATCAGCGCCACGAGTAGTAGCAGGGGGTATCACATTATCCCAAGTCAACAATACTTTTCTAAGACGAGATGGAGCGACCGCTGCGACGGGAAATATCGACTTGGGTTCTAACAAGCTAATTAATGTCGCGGATCCTACCGATCTTCAAGACGTAGCCACTAAGAATTACGTCGATGGTAAATTGCCTTCTTCCGATACGACCGCATTTGGCCCGGCGTTTAGTGTTTACGCTCTCGTTGCTCAGGCTATCTTAGCTAACGTTACAACGCAAGTAAAATTTCCAGCAGTAAAATTCGATCCGGATAATTGTCTCGTCAATACGAATCGTTTCTTTCCTCAGAAAGCCGGATGTTATATGGTTACGGCGTATGTGGAATTTCGCAACAATAGTGCTGGAATTTCCTGTAATGTTGGCTTGTACAAAAGTGGGGGACTTTACACGCTGATTGCTGGTGGGGGAGGTACGGCTGCAGTGCGTAGAGGCGTAACGGGTACTACCCTAGTTCGATTAACTAATACCGATTATCTCGAGATATTTGTTACTTCGACTGTTAATGAAAATATTATGGTTCGAGATTTTTCAGCGGCGTACTTACGACCCTAAATTCGAAACCACATTTAGTTTTGAATTTAAATTTCTACCACGCAACGCTCATTTTCCCACCATCCGACTGAAACCTTAGTAACTTGTCACAAATCACCACTGCATAAGCTTGCGTTCGAGCTGGTACCACATCATTAAAAGTAGCTTTGATCACGATATCGACTACTGATAGCTTCATACGCTCTGATTGCTTGCTCACATCAAACACCATAATTGGGAACAGATCTTTGAAATCTGCTGGAGTGATATTACTTTGCGTTATCAGTTCGCTCATTCCATAGAATTTTTCACTAAACGTGGACGCTTCTCGGTACGCACGCGAGAACTGTTGATTCGGGAATGAAAGGTTATAGTCGACAGCTGGGTATCGTTCCTGGTTCATCATCACGTACATGCTCTTCAGATTAATATGATCGAAAACGGAAGGATTCATTAGTTGATTGCCGTCACGATCCGTTTGAAAACCAATAATTACGTACCTAGGTTTCTCAGGTGATGCCTTGACGCTAAGTCTCCAGCTAAAAGTAGACGCCTGGTCAACGGTTATAGTATCGCATTGACGTGCTCTGTACCCAACTGGCAGCGAAGCCTTCGATTCGATCGTTTTCATCAGTTCGAGCCTCTCCATATCAGCCGGCCTAACATGAGGCATAAACCATGAGATTTTGTCTAGCTTGACTTTCCCAGCAGCTGCGGTAGCGTCTCGAAAAATTGCGTCGTCGTCAGCTTTACGAGTAAGAGTTAACGTTTGTTTAAAACCATAAACAACCTTGTTGTAATCGTAACAAAATCCAAAAATATGCCTCAATGGAACGATAAAACTAAACGTGCCTTTGACACCCGGTTTTTGAATTATATACGACTGTCGAACACCGAAACCTAGATTACCCGCGATAGAGGCTGTAGCAGCACTGTCCTTGTACCACAGCTGATTCAAACCTTGAGCTAGTTGAAAATCATTTGGGTATTTGAGTAATCCGAGCATTGTCGTTGCCTGACCTGGGTGAAATAATGATTCAATTTCTTGGTTCGATAGTGAATACGAAATTTGGCTGAAGAGATGCATGAGTCCATTGTTCGTAAGAGCTACAGCATCGCCATTAGCGTAAAAGGTGTCGTCCGCCTTCGTCAATCTACCCTCGAATAATAGATAAGATTCCGCTGGATGGTTGAAATTATCTTGAAGTTCGATGTTTATTCTAATCTCTCCAGGGGTGTTTAGATTCGCTCCCGAAATCGGTTCATACTCATGCCATTCATAGCGCTCGATACCCTCATCAATCAGAGGTTGTTCGGCAAAGTTTAGAATATCAGACTGCATTTTATTATACGATAATATTTTTTTTACGCGACCTTCATTCCCGCGCCGTTTTGCATACGCACTAAATCTTGGATCGACATCAGACCATTCCCCATCATCAGATTATTGATGTTAGTGTCTGCCACATTCGTCCCGGTGCTACTTAGTTGAGCTAAAGTGTCTTTATTTTTTTGCGTAAGTGGAGTTTTTGGAGCAGTAAACATTTTAACCGCAGCTTTCTCTACTAATCTTTTTCCAGCGTCGGTTGCGGCTGTTTTCCCAACATCGATAACCTTTTTCCCAATTTCTGTCGCCACGTCTTTACTAGCACTAAGAGCTCTCGTTGCTAACTGATTGACGGCGTTCGATCTAACAAGTCTTTTGAAAAATCCCGAAATAGTATCAAATATTCCAGATCCACCGAAAACGTATTGCTTCCTGTAACTCATTCTATTCACGATCGGCATTTTTATAATGTCGACATTATATTTTTATAGGCATCCTTGCTCAACTCCCCTTGTCTCAGTAATGCATCACACATCGCTACGATCTCGTTTCTTACCCCGGTATTGCCTGCCTTGAAGCTATGAATTCTTAACTCCAGCTGTTCCACCAATACATTAGGGTCTTCAGATATGACGATTACGCCGACGCCTTTACCTACCGTACCTAGGGTCATCTTTTCCCATATCGGTTTGATAATTTGTTTGTATTTGGCGCTCGTAGATGATCTAGGTTTGTTAGGATTTTTTTCCTGGCTTATAGCATTCGTTGTGGTGAGAATCTCGGCGTAATCACCTATATCATTATTGTCGTATATCGCGTCGTCCGGCTGTTTCATCGTCAACAACTCCCAAAGACCGGGTGTTCCTCTGTAAGTCTTATTTCCAACCGTCACATCATCTCCTTGAATCGAAATCGGAGTGTCACCGATGTAGAATTGTTTATCTTTGGATTTTATTCCGAACGTCGTGTCGGCGGTTTTTTCATTGGAGGCGTATTGACGAAGGTACTTAGTCGCCATATCCCCTAAATACAAGGTTCTGATATCCTTAGTCGGATCGGAGCTATACGCTTCTATCGAAGGATACTGGGGAAATTTAATTCCCTGTAACGAAGCGGGAAGTGCCTGTAGCGCGTTTGAAGTAGCTACCGAATTTTGATTGATAGCGGACAATAAGACATTTTGCTCTTTGGAAATTGCGGATTGGGAATCGACGATAGGTTTGAAGAACTTGGTTAAATCTTGTTGTAGTCCTGAATCTCCCATTCTCTCCGATAAATTTTTTTGTCGAATATTCTGCTTTGTTTTCTGATATTCTGCAACGAAATCGTCTCTTTTCGCTGGGTCGGTTATTTTATAAAACGACATTTTAAAATAAGGAATATAATGTTTTCAGACGTGTTTTTGGACATGTTTTAAAACATAAGTTGGATGTATTTCCCAACGTAACGACATAGGTCAACATGTTTTCACGTATGTTCGCGTTAGTCGTTATTTTTCCTCAAACATCGATTGCAAGTGCAGTCTAGCGAATTCTCTTCCTCATCATCCATGATATAGTTTGAAATATAATCGCTGATCGTGTCGAGTTTCGCGTCTCTATTGTTTTTGTATTCTTGATACTCGTCGAGGAGCGCTTCAATATCACCTGAAATGAACTCATCTATGATTTCTTTTGTACTAGGATCTTTGTTCGCGAAGATTTTCATGACGGCTTCCGATTTCATTATTTCAACCATCTCAGCTCTCGTCATCCGCCTTTCAAGGATATAGTTGTCGATTACATTTTGCAGCCCCAATTGTCCCGATAACTCTCCATCGATAAACTCTTTTTTCGCGGGGTCACTGATTTTTAGAAGCGACATTTTAAGTAAGAAAAAAAATATAATGTTTTCAGACGTGTGAAAAACATAAGTTGGACGTATTTTCCAGACGTAACGACATACGTCTACATGTTTTCACGTATGTCGTTTTGATAGCTATGTTTCCAAAACCATCTCGTACATCGCATGTGTCTTTCTACCCTTTCCATCTCGGATTTAATATCAAACCTAATGTCTTCTATCTCGCTCTCCGTCAACGAATATTTCTCATCTGAAATGTTATCGCCCATGAGAGTTTTTGAAATATGGTCGTAGATCTCGTTGATTGTCGCGTCAGTTAGCTTTTTGATCTTTTTGTTCTCCACCCTCTCCGAATCAAGCTTTCGACTGATATAGTCGTCGATTATACTTTGTGGCCCCGAGCCTAATCTCTCTGAAAAGTTTTCACGAATATTCTTTATTTTCACGGAGTCGGTGATTTTTACAAACGACATTTTAATTAAGAGAAAAAAAAAATATAATGTTTTCAGACGTATTTTTAGACGTGTGAAAAAACATATGTTAGACGTATTTCCCAACGTAACGACATACGTCTACATGTTTTCACGTATGTTCGCGTTAGTCGTTTTTTTTCTCAAACATGGGTTGCAAGTGCAGCCTGGCTAAGTGATTCGTACGCAACTTTCTTCTTTCTCCAAATTTCTTCAATATCGCTTATAATCAGAGAATATTCCTCAACTGAAATGATATCATCCACGAGAGCTTTTGTAATATGGCCGCTGATCGTGTTGAATTTCGCAACAGCTAGCGTTTTGATTTCTTCATACATCTCAGCTTTCATCATCTGATTTTTACTGATATAGCTGTCGATTAAATCTACCATCGACGAAATACCTAATCTCGTCAATAAATATTTTTGATCATGTTCTGCGTTTGTTTTCAGATTTTCTGCAAGGAAAACGTTGATTTCCGCGGGATCGGTAATTCTTTGAATCGACATTTTAAGTAAGAAAAAAAAATATAATATTTTCAGACGTGTTTTTTGACATGTTTCAAAACATAAGTTAGACGTATTTCCCAACGTAACGACATACGTCTACATGTTTTCACGTATGTTCGCGTTAGTCGTTTTTTTGAAAGATTCGTTATTTTTCTCAAACATAGATTGCAAGTGCTGCCTGACTTCATCTTTTCCACGATCTATGAGTGATTGTTTCGTCACCTCGTCCATCGCGTCTATCGCAACTTTAATATTACTCCTAATTTCTTCTTTCATGCCGTTGAATTTTTCAATCTCGCTCAGGATCAATGAACATTCATCGTCTGAAATGTTATCGTCCATGAGAGCTTTTGAAATATGGTCGCTGATCGTGTTGGGTTTCGCGTCGGCTAGCGTTTTGATCTTTTCATGCTTCTCAGCCTTCAACGCGAGCTTTTTACTGATGTAGGCACCGATTATACTTAGCAACCCCACACCCAATGCCGCTCCTTCCATAGCAATAGCAACGGGTGCTGCGATTATGGTAGATAATACTCCGATTCCTGAAATTCCGAGTCCCATCGTGGCCGCTACTAGGACGCCACCTACTGCGCCGAGCACGCTTACACTTCTATGGTACTTTTTACTCAACGCTGCTCTTTTATCGCGTACTTGCTCGATTTCCTTCTTAATTTCGCCAATCTTTTGAAGTCGATACGTTTGCGCCGACCCTGTGACTATATGTATTTCTCCTTCCGGTGCCGATGGAAGCTTCGGATAGAGTGATTGTGTTGTTTTGATGCCGTCGTATTCCATTCGTTTTATTTACACGATATATTTTTTATAACAGATAATTTACACGACATAGCGAATCTCCCGCGTTGATAGTTACCACTGAATCGGAGTTGTTTTGAATAGTGACTATGATATCATCAACCACATCATCCGAAACCACTTCGTTTTGTAGGCTGCATCTTTGTTCTTTGATACTCTGTTTGAGGGAAATGAGACAAAGTCCTGCACTCATTTCTACCCCGAGTCCAAGAGTTAGCGTAGTTGTCGTCTTTGGTTGTATCGTTATAACATTTTGCGCGAAAATCTCCCACCTTACGCCCTCTAGTAGCCTAATTGGATTGTGGGTAACGCCCCTCGTAACCTTCCAATGGACTTGCATGGGTTGCATTCTAACCTCGACCTTCCTAGGTGGTTTAGTTCCAAATTTGTGTACTGGCATTCCGTATCTCGACATTTTATAATCGTTTTTTTATTTTTATAATATCATGCCGAGAATCGGAATATTTTGAAACGGAGAATTAGGGCCTAACAAAAGTCCTTCACCCCTCACATATCCCGACCCTGTTTTCATGTACAACCCAGATGCCGTTATCGAGGCGCCTTTTGACCATGGGGATAAGTACAAACCAGACCCGGCTGCTCTTATCTTACACCTCATATCGTCTTTCGCCACGTACATTACACCTGATCCGCTGATTTTATCGACAATCTTCGACGTAGCCGCGGAACCTAAGCCACTCATAGCCCCCATCGCTAAACTAGGTATAAGGGTTTTCGCTATCGTTGCTAGAAACGGAAGAATGGCGCCTATAAATCCTCCTTTGACATTCTTATTGTACTCCAATTGCGTTTTACTCATTTTGATAACTACGCCTGTTCCTTTTTGGTACGCCTTTGTCATTTTATTGATTTGCCCCTGCGTGAAAGCGAACATATCGTCGCCTTTAAAATCATCGTGCGCTAGTTTGATACTCACACCAGTTCCCGCTTGAAGAGATTTTTGAATTTTGTCTCGTTGTCCTTCTGAAATATTGACTTTATAGCCTATGTAGCGACTCATTTTAGTTTACAAAAAAATTTCAAACTTCTCTGATGTGAAACCGAATCGCCAAGTCTTCTCCTCTGAGATTTACCTGTGTACCATTTTGATCCGTAAGCGTCGTTATCATCGTTGAAATCGAAGATAGCGTAATGGGGATATATATTAAATTTTGCGGCACTTGGATAATCTTGTAACCCGGCCCTACGTTTGGGAAAAAAGAATATATTACGTTTACCTTCGTTCCGTTAGAGTACGAAGACGCGATAATGTCGTTGGTCACTAGTAAATTGCTGATACTCATTATATTTACCAATTTCTCCGATTCGTTATATCCTCCAAGATAGATAAATCTTGAAAAACCTAGAACCTTTCCAATCGAATTCTTAGGTGTAAAATCAACCGCATAGTCCGCTGCTATATCTAACACAGACTTCTGCGTATTGGCGTTTGGTTCTATTGAGACACAGTATTCTGAATTTTCCCTGTCGTAATGCCCATTCTCCTTCATGATTCTCTGTATGTGGTCGTTGATATCTGTTATTTCATAGCATCCCTCCGGTACTTCTATGTTAAACCAAGGGCTCACACCAGTCGGTGAATACCTAAAGTTGTTGTTTGTCGCGTCGATATTTGGAAAGGAATAGTACGTTTCGAGATCTACTAAGGCCATTTCGTATTTTTTATTTTTTTCTAGTTCAAGAGGTGGATTAAAAATAAATCTGATTCGTGTGCTATTTTCGCATAGCAAAATGTAAAATGACGTTTTTGGTTCCGTGTTACGAGCCGTCTTTTCCGTATTATCAGCTATCTGTTTGAGAAGCGTTGTTTCCATTTTGATTATGTAATAATTTTACGACAATGGATCCTCGATTTCATAAAATAGGTCGAATCCGCAGCGGTATTTGCCATTGTACTTTTCGCTACTTAGATCGATGACGAGGAATCCGTGCGGTTGTTCCCATACCGATTTGCATAGTTTTCTAAATTCATCTTTCGACATGTCTGTACTTACATGGTCGTTGTAAATATGGTCGAGGTTTTTCGAGTCCTGCTTGAACAAGCAAATAAAGTTTGCATTCTCTCTGATCGTTTGGCGCGGTAGTTTGAAATAATTCTGAGCGAGGTAAAAACAGTCCACATTACTATGCCTCCCCCGAATATAATAATCTTCGCACTTGTTTTGTTTTTCCAATTGTAAATCATCGAAAATCATCAGATTCTTCTTTCCGCTACTCATGGCTCCCGGGTCCGGTACATCATCGGCTTTTTCAAAGAACTTGGCAATTATATCGGATTTGGTTTTTGATCTTTTAGCCATTTCTTCCATAACGAGGGCTGGCGACGCGTTTAGTTTCATGATTTCCTCTTGAAGCTCGAATAATCCAACGATCTCTTCTTTCGGTAATTTTTCTTCGAAGGCTTTTTTAATAATACGATATTCAGGTTGAAACAGAGATTTGCCGAATACCTGGAGGTTATTATAGTCCAACCAGCCTGGCCTGAGTAATAGATTCAGAAGAAGCGTCGTTTTGCCACAGCCGGACTTTCCGATTATCAGCCCCCGTATACTTTTGGGTAGCAAAGGATTATTAAATCTTTTCGATAGCGCAGATCCCCAACTCAAATCTTTGATTTCCATTTTATTTATGTATTAAAAAAGCGAGATGTATTGCGTAAAGTGTAAAAAACAGACCGAAACGAGAGATGTACAAAACGTCGTGACGAATAACGGAAGATCTATGCTTCGAGGCGTTTGCGTTGTATGCGGAAAAACTAAAACTCAATTCGTAAAAGGCCCCACTACTAAGGGTGGAGATTTAGTTAGTTCATTGAATGCGGCCACTAGTACCATAAAGTTACCTTGGGCCAAGTTTCCCGGTGAGATGCATTTACCAGGGCATCAGTTTCTCGGTCCCGGTACTAGGCTAGATTTGAGACTGAATCCTGACGGGACTCCCAAAGATTGGAGTAAACCTATTAATCGAGTAGATAACGCGGCGTATTACCATGATTTAGCTTACGATCAACATACTGATACGGCTTCTAGGAATATTGCGGATTTAACCATGATTAATGATTTGAACAATATTTCTAACCCGAGCTTGCGAGAACGAGTAGAGAGGGCCATAGTTAAGCCTATATTATCTACTAAGGCGAGTCTTGGGTTAGGTTTAAAAAAAGCTCTGAACTGAAATGGACTGATCAATTAGCTGATGAGTTGCATAAACCGGTGGTTAGACATTTTAGGAAGAGGAAGGTGATTGTTAATGGGATAGATGAGATATGGGCTGCTGATCTAGTAGATATGCAGTCGTTTGCTAAAGATAATGATGGTATAAAATACCTGCTAACCGTTATAGATGTGTTTTCCAAGTACGGTTGGATTGTACCATTGAATGATAAGAGTGGGAAATCTACAGCGAGCGGTTTCGTGAAGATACTCGAGGGCGGGAGGAAGCCTGTGAAATTATGGGTTGACAAGGGAAAAGAATTTTATAACAAAGACGTCAAGAATTTGGTTGATTTGTACTCTACCGAGAATGAGGAAAAATCTTGCGTTGTTGAGAGATGGAACCGAACGATGAAAGAAAAGATGTATAAATATTTTTCGGCTAACTCGACGAGAAGATATATCAACGTTTTGGATGAAATGGTGGGTAATTATAACAATACCAGGCACGGTTCGATTAAAATGACACCCGCCAAGGCTAGTATGAAAGTGAATGAAAAGGCCGTATTTATGAATTTATACGGTAAAGAGATTTCGGAGCCTATTGTACCAAAGTTTTCAATCGGTGATAAGGTTAGAATAACTAAGAAGAAGAATATTTTTGAGAAGGGATATACACCCCGATGGACTGAGGAGGTATTTACAGTATCCCAGATTCAATACACGGTTCCACCAACTTATAAGATTACTGATTCAAATGGAGAGGAGATACAGGGGAGTTTTTATGAACAGGAGCTACAGAAAACGACTCAAGAAATATTTAGAATAGAAAAGATTATCAGGAAACGTGGGAAGAAATCGCTCGTGAAGTGGCTTGGATATCCAGAGTCTTTTAATTCGTGGGTAAAAAATGAAGACTTGGTGGACATGTGATGATGGTTATTTCCCAGCTGACGTAACCGCCCTATGACTCATCATCGAAACTACTGTGAATTCCCCGCATGATGAGTCATAGGCGTGTGCTGGGGTGGTTATGGGGTGGCATATTTTTGAACCATGGTTAAGGGTCGACATATTTTTGAACCATGGTTAAGGGTCGACATATTTTTGAAGCATGGTTATGGGTCGACAAATTTTTTGATGAGTCAGCAAATTTTTTGAACCATGGTTATGGGTCGACACATTTTTGAAGCATGGTTATGGGTCGACAAAATTTTGAAGCATGGTTATGGGTCGACAAAATTTTGAAGCATGGTTATGGGTGATTTGCAAAAGTTGAACCATGGTTAAGGTCAAATGTTCCAGAATAGTCTTAATCTATCTAGGGAGACCTAATATAAAGTCGGACATCAGGCAATCTCGGACAAAATTTCTGCCGGCCTGCCTAGCGTGTGAGACTTCGATCACCAGGTGGCAGTATATTAGATTTTATTTGCAGATGGTTCATCTAGTGATTAAAACTTATTAACCTCCATAGGAAGTTTGCCTCTATTTTAAAGACGCGATTGCTTTTGATGTAAATCGAATTTCTGAACTTTTGCAGGTTGACATAATGAAATCCTTTATTCAGTGTTAAGGGTTTACGATTATTTTTATTGCTGAAGAGGAAGAGTTTTGATTTCTATTATATAGATTAATGTATGATGCCTGTTTTGCGTAACTTGTTTGAGCGATATTGAACTGGTATCACGCTTGAAACTGTAGCTGTATGCTGTCCGACTTTGCCATAGGTGCTTGTTTCAAAGTCGGACACTCTTGCTAAGACCTGCCTGAAGTGTGTCCGACTTTACCATCAGGGGCTTGTGGCAAAGTCGGACACTCTTGCTAGGACCTGCCCCTGTGTCCGACTTTGCGTAAATGAAGTTATGCTAATGCTTCAGATTTCTTATTTTTTTCCACGTAGGCCTAGTTGCGACCATGGCAAGGATCCTAAATGTTGGCCAGAAACGAAAAACGAAGAAAAAGAAGTCACAGGAAACGCCAGCAGTTAGCCAAATAAAGTCACAAAAACGAAGACCAGAAAAGCTGAACAGTTGGAGTGAAGAAAAGATGAAATTGGCCCTAGAAGAGTTTAGAGACAAGAAAACTGGAATAAGGACATTGGCAAGACAATCTTTGTAGCTGGCCAAGACGTTGACTGACCTAAGCTTACTGATTTTTGATTTGGTATACCTATATTTCATTTACCTTCAGTGTTCAATGAAATTTTTCTATTAAATTTGGCGCAGATCTTGGTGAAAATCGTTCAGTTTATCGATTGTCCGACTTTAACAAAATATGGTTGAATCATCAAATTATTATTGTCCGACTTTAACAAAATATGGTTGAATCATCAAATTATTATTGTCCGACTTTAACAAAATATGGTTGAATCATCAAATTATTATTGTCCGACTTTAACAAAATATGGTTGAATCATCAAATTATTGTCCAGGTTTAACAACCAAGGTGTCCAGCTTTACCCGAAAAACCGAAAAGTCAAATTTTGTCAGCTCGCTATACTTGGCACTCTCCTGATCGAGTTCATATAAAATTGGCCAGGTTTAACTGACTGCATTAGTTGCATGAGATGATAAGCTACACAATAAACTTTACCTCATGTAGATGTGACGCTGCGTTACGGAGTAACCTCGGTCAGAACAAAAGGGTGTCCGACTTATATGATAAGACCCTACTTATCTATGACATGACTTGACATACATGTAGTAATGACAGCAGCAGGAGTAGAATATGATCTGTAAGCTGATGGTATTCACTGCGCTAAGGAGTTCTTAAGGTTTCAATGAAGGCCAAAAAGTTCTGAAAAGTTTCATTTTGTTTGCATGTTTGTGTTGTTGCATTTGATTAAATCTGTAAGCCTATAATATTATGCATGCCAGCGTTGCAATTCTCGTGACTCTCGTTGCTTCAGTGAGTTTTCCAAGGAGCGCGAGAAGGCGAAGGCGAGGGGAGACTTCAAGAAACTGCGGGAGAAGCAACAGTTGGACGAAGACCTCAAAGGATATCTCGAGTGGATCACGCAAGCAGGCAGGCGCTTCCTACTCCGACTTTTCCATCTCCACCTCCTTGTCGTCGTCGTCGTCGTCGTCGCCGTCATCATCTTCATCATCATCGTCATCATCAATCAACGCAATCGTCACAATCTCCTTTATATAGAGCACATTGTGATCTTTGTCGCAATGGCCTGCCATGCATCTATGGCCGTATTTGCATATATGACTGATGTTGCCATGCAGTATCACTAAAGTTATTGTCATCATAACTATTCTCATTTTATAGTCTATTCATATTCGTCTACGTTACTGTGTTGCTTTATCAAATTAGATGTCACTGGCATTCCCATACATGTATATATAAGCAGAGCTTCATCAGAATATCGTAGATTCATGCACAATCATCGCAAGATCTGCATGCAGAGTCTATGGCTAAACTTCTTCATATATTAATGATAATATTTCAGCTGTTGAATACGCATAACCATGCATATTCACAGGGTGGGCCAAAAAAGACCCCCCTAGGATTTTTGCCAGTATCTTGGCCAGAAGTTCGGAATGAAATTTTACAGGCTTAGAGACAATTCATATTTACACATGATGGCCGGATTTCAATAAAATATTTCAAACAGAACAAAAGTTATACCACTTTTAGTGAAGCCACCCACCGTTTTTTGACAATTCAAAAACTCGACGCAACAAAAAGTAACAAAAAATCAATCTAATTATTCTTTCCAATATCTTGGCCAAAAGTACGAATATCGAAATGAAATTTTACAGGCTCAAAGACAATTCATATCTGCACATGGTGGTCAGATTCCATCAAAATATTTCAAACAGGACAAAGTTACACCACTTTTAAGGAGGTCACCCACCTTTTTTGACGATTCAAAAACGAAACGCAACAAAAAAGTAGCAAAAAGACGAATTTTTCTCATCTCAAATAATTGGTATCAAAAAGCCTTGATATTGCTAGATGATCATTATTATTACTATTTAAAAGAGAAGCAGGGTACCAGCGTAGCTGCGCGTCACTTAGAAGTCGCTTAGCAAGATGATAATCAAATTGGTAAATAAGGAATCTGTCAGATTAATCAACAGGTCCATCAAGAACTTTACAAAGAGACTCAAAAGAATTTTGGCACGGGTGGTGGGCACATTGAACAAAGTTGTGAAGCACTACCAAGTTCATTTGACAACAGTTATTTGAGATGACACTTAATAAAATCTTGTTTTTATTACGTTTTTGAATCGTCAAGAAACGGTGGGTGGCCTCACTAAAAGTGGTATGACTTTTGTTCTGTTTGAAATATTTTGATGAAATCTGACCATCTTGTGTAAATATGAATTGTCTTTGAGCCTGTGAAATTTCATTTGGAAATTCTTACTTCTGGCCATGATATTGGCAAAAACCCTAATTTTTTTGCGTTTCGTTTTTGAATCATCAAAAAATGGTGGTTGGCCTCACTAAAAGTGATATAACTTTTGTTCTGTTTGAAATTGATGAAATCTGGCCAACATGTGTAAATATGAATTGTCTTTAAGATTATAAAATTTCATTTAAAAATTCTTACTTTTGGCCAAAATATTGGCAAAAAACCTAGGGGGGTCTTTTTTTGGCCCACCCTGTAGTCTGTCATGTATAAAGGCGCGTCGATGTCTATATAGAGTATATATAGACTAATACAACAGAGGAACGTTGCTATCGCTTAGTTCTTCACGTTTTCGTTAGCCATAATCATTAGGCCTATTTATAAGCTTAGTTTGCTATTTCTTGCTACTGTACATAATATAATGTTAAAATGACTGACTAGTTTGTCTTTGCAGAGGACATTGAACCAGAAGGAGATGAGGAGGAAGATGAGAAGCAGCCAGACGCACCGTCTATCAAGCAGAGTAAGTATACGACATGCATTATATACCAAATGCTTATCTCCTGTGTATACAACTATATACATGTATACATGTATACGCTATAGAGTTCATGCTCTGGTCCATTCTAAGCACACACGCGCACACACACGCACACACGTACACACGTATTATATTTAATGTATACAGTATACATACATGTAGTTTCTTTGGCCTAGACTCAATTGTCAGTTAATATACTCACACTCAAACAATAATAGGCATATACTATAGGCCTATCTTCTCTATCATAGCCCAACTTTACCTTCGACCTCATCCTCCTATTCAGGGAGATAAACCATAAAATATAGCACTACACTATACATAAAAACGATCGCTAATAACAACAATAAGAGAAAGACAAAGGAACTGGGTTGGGCACGTATTAAGAGGAGACTCCCTCCTGAAAGAAATCACAGAAGGGAGAATGGAAGGAAAGAGAGGGAGAGGAAGACCGCGGCAAATGATGCTCGGATGGATGATGGCCAACGGATACAGCAAACTGAAGGAAAAGGCACAGCACAGAGAGGAGTGGCGTCATTGGAGGTTGGAACCTGCCGAAGGACAGAGAACATAAAGAAGACACTATACATAACATTGACCTTTCTCATGCAGTAAGAGAACTGTGAAAAAATAATTGTTGGTCAGGCGTTGTTTTATGTGGAATATGAGTATGCGTGCAATTAAGACTTTACCATGGGATCCTAAGACATATACAGGATTGAAATCCTCAACCCCAACCGCCAATGCGGCTCGCCTGACCTTTCTGCGACCTTGCTGATCTGTTACTTGTTCCTTATGCCAAATCTGTATTTAAAATGTTCGTGTGTTTGTTATATATATATATATATATATATATATATATATATGAAAATGGAGAATTGAATGTTGGATGAATTTAAAATGAATGAACGAAATAAAATAAAGAAATAATCTAAAGTGAATGAAGGAAATGAACGAACGACTGAATATTAGATGGTTTTGGGAGACATATGTGACATATAAGTCGTATTATTACATGGAAGGCAGGCATGTTCTCCCGACCCTTCAACTATAAATTATCCCTGTACATACATATATATATGTATATATATACATATATATGTATATATATACATATATATGTATATATATACATATATATGTATATATATATATATATAGGCTGCAGCTCATGATGCAGGTTGCAGCGTCATATGTCTGCTGCAGCAGTCTGACGACGACGACGACGACGACGACATCGTTCATTACAGTGCAGAGTGCAGAGTGCAGAGTGCATGGCAGTAGACGGACGTTCGTGATTGTTTTTCCACTGGAGTGGAGCTCTATACATGTACATGTACCTCTTCCATAGATATCCAGCTGAACATCTTCTGCTTCATCCTAATGAGATTGTGCATTGACCCGTTTCCAATTCCTCTACATTACATACTCGCCTTTCAGTTACGGTTAATAACAGAACTACATATATTGCCTATAGACTACACGCACGCTATTAACGAAGAAAGGATTTCTTTTTAATCTTTTAAATATATTATAATACTTTCTTGAGGTAAATATATCGACTACATGCAGTCTCTCAGGACCAAGGGTCTGTTATTACTTTTGTCATTCTTATTACTGGGCCTATTATGTTTGCCCCGAGATAAATTCAGTTCCTTCTCGAGTTAAAAAAGTCCGGAAAATGCAATAAAACAATCGGAGCGAATATATATATAGGCTATATGTATAATTGTATATATATAATATATATACATAGTTATAGGATTCGGCGGAACGAGATGGCCACGGAAGGCAATGGCCTTAAAGCGTTGGATCATGATGGCAAGCATGCAGACATGGGCGCCTGCATGTTCAACTTTGCAGATGTAATCACCCATGGGCTTTTCAGACCCTTAAATTCACCGGATCCTGAGTTTTTTTGCACTCCTCTCTCTGCGTACATACCTCTCTCGGCGGCCTGATCATGCTCCAGTGCATGTATGCGTTTTCTTCCCCTTTCATCGCTCGAGGCTTCAGTCTCGAAGCGGCAATTTAACCAGCCAATCACCCTCACTTGTCTTACTGGCTGGCATCTACAGGGTGGCTCAAAAAGTACCACTAGATAAAATGCGATAACTTCGCAACCGATTGACATTTTTTGCGAAATTTTCTTAATTTGCAGGGAAATGAATTTCCAACAATCCCTGAAAGTTTCACTTGAAAATTCTCATGTTTGCAAAAGTTACAGTTGTTTAAGCTTTCAATTCCGTTTTTTTCAAATATCCGGAGAATTATATTCCAATTCTTGTGATTTCATTAAGATATTTTGCAAATTACAACACACAAATTGATGATGATGTCATACAACCTCACTAAGAGCTGCAAGGAAGCTGTTTATGTAGCAAGCTATTTGTATTTGGTGATTTTTTAAATATATTAATGTCTTAATTTGTGAATCCATTACTAAACGTCATAAGCAAAGTTTCTGCGGATGATAAAATGGGAGCTCGGACGTTGCGTGAGCAGAGACTGGGACATCACATCGCGTGATCATAGCAAAATACCTACATGTAACTGAAAAGTGGAGCCTTTGCACATTGAAGGCTATCTGTAAATGTGTTTTTGTAACGGAGATCAGATATCGGAAGAGAGGCAGGAAGGCATTTGGACTGACGGAAAAGGCGCGATTTTCTCGAAATTCGCTTGTTATTCGAAAGGGTCAAGTTTGCAAAGCACATCATGGTTTCAGCATCAGATTAGCTGCCATGTGTCTCGCTGCAAGAAAAGACTGCACTTCATCCTATTCTGCAATCAGCAGGTCAAGCTTCAAACTTATCGTTGAACTCTCTTAACCATGCAGATTCATTGAAGACTGCAGATATATGTTGTAAATTGTAAAATCTGGTTTTATTTTCCATGCAGCAGGACGGTGCGCCTGCTTGCTCGCAGGGCAAGGTTGATTATGATGACGCTACCTTGGTGTAGTTCTCCTGTCTATCCATAGTGACATTGACATCCTCATACATGTGTATAGGCCTATAATTATACAGGCCGACGCAAAGAGCGCCACTGATTAGCCATGTTATATGACTTGCGCTATATAACAATTGCTAGTATGCCTTGATGTACTTGCTACGTGACTTATATACTTGTGCATTTATCGTGGCGTAAATTATTGTTTATTGAAGTTGTGAGAGAGTAAACTTGCATCTCTCTCAACGTGAGTGCTGCGCATAATGCAATGGACGCACATCGAAAGTTATTCTTTTTTTAAAGCACTATCCTTTTATATCCATTCGTACATCTGCAATGTTTTCTGCATGGTCTCGTTCGGTTTCATTGCAGTTCAAGGAGTCTTTTCTGTTGGCATTTTTACGCTGACTAATTTTCCTTCACTTCTCGATAATATGCCTGGATGTCTGATGAAGACCTTTTTTATCAGTGTGTGCATGCCATGTATCATGGCCGTCTTTATGATTTTTGATGCTTTCTCTCAAGCGTTGACCTGCTCTTTCTCTCTTTATCTGTATCTCTGTCTCTTTGTATCTGCCTTTGTCTCTGTCTCTGTCACTGTCTCTCTCTGTCTCTCTTTGTTTCTCTCTGTCTCCCTATGTCTCTCTCTGTGTCTCTCTGGGTCTGTCTCTGGCTGTCTGTCTCTCTCCCTCCCTCTCCCCTCTCTCACTGTTTCTGTTTCTGTTTCTGTTTCTGCTTCTGTCTGTCTGTCTCTCTTGATATATAGTGTCTCTGGCTCTGCTATTAGCCGTTCAACTCTCTTCCTAATCCTCTCTATCTTCGCGGGCTGAGCGCTGCATTTACGCGAATTATAAACGAAGTCATTCTGTGATTATACGACGATAATATCAGACGATGTATATACATGGTATACTTTATACGATCATCGAAGGCTCTAAACTAACGCGATCGTCATGCATCCATGGCTCCGTCGTCCGTGGCCATTTTATTGCAAGTCCCTGCCGCAGTCATCCGCCTCAGTCTGATTAATGTCCGACAATCCGATTGGATGTTGCCATCGGATGTTGCAGAATATAATTTATATATTCTGTGATTTCACACGATTGACTGCAGCTTTCCGGTTTTAGTCCAATGTGATATTTTGTAAATTAATGCGTTTAGCCTATAAATATTATATGCATGCATCCGATTGGTGTCTCAACCAGGGCCGCATTAAGGCTTGTGTGGAACCGGGTGTTGTGATAACCCCAATTGGGTCCCTTCTGAGAACCCACCCGTCCACCACGCACATATTTGTTAGGTTACAGCGGGCCCATCAGGAGTAAGGCATGTTCAACATGTTCGGCCGAACTGCAGGGCCGAACATCTTAGGACCCCATTCATGCAAAAGAAGTTAATTTCAATATAGAGGATTCTATTGTAATTTCCTAATCCTAATCGTAGAAAGCGCAAAAACTCAGAACAAATTATTCGAAACAACTCATTTTAACATACATACATAGGCAACACATCTCTCGCACATTATTGTGCAAACTGTACAGCAGATGTGTCGGTCGCTACTGAGTATAAATAAACTATCAGGCAGATTCATATCTAAATCAGCCTGAAATTCTAGTGAGACTTATTTTGCCTTGCTTCTTTAAGCACTGTCTATATTCTATAAGTATATAGCCTGCATCACCAGCAGACCAGAACTTAACTGCTATAAAATGACGCAAATTTATTGTGCAAACTACATGTACAGCAGATCGAGATTGCATGCAACATGCGACCCGTGAGTCTTTATCCGTTCTATATGTCTTTATGTAGCAAAATGACATTTCCAAATATTCTATGTGACAAGGACATTGTCCTTACAGCAAGTAGCCTAAGCATGCAACATGTTTATGAACAAAGCTAATGATGTAAGAATTAGGTATATACGATGTAAGTCTACATTGCTAATGGCATAGCAATAGTGTTGCAAACCAAGATCGTCATAATAGTATAGGCATGGTACATATTGAATTATAGGCTACTGCAGTCATAAGCAGCAACTTGAACAGACATGTCACATGATGTCGGTTTATGTACCTATACACCAATAACCTTCTCCCTTCTTCCTTCGCTTCCTAGCATATAATATTATACTTCTCTTTAATATTGAATCCTGGGCTCTCTAGAGGTAATAGAGGATTCAGTAGGCTATTATTTTTGCAAAAACAAAATAATGTTCGGAAATTCTCCATTAAATTCCAAGGCCCTGTCATATACGGAATAAACTCCCAATCGACATTCGAAAGGAACTATAGCTTCACTCATTTCAAACACATCTTACGTGTAGGGCCTACACACAATGTGCTTTGTTTTCTTAAAATAATATGAGGGGTTACTCAATACTCATGCTCTTGATAGTTTATTTTTTCTCTTTTTCTTTTTGATGAGTATATTTTTTGTGATATTTTCTGTGTTTCTTCCTGTTGTGTTTGCTTCTTTACCTTAAAATTGTCATTTTGTTTCTTTGTATCATAGTTAAGTATAATTTGATGCATTCTAATGTGTTCCCTACGGCTTTACTACGCATTGTCTTATTGTGCTTCTCAATGGTAATTATAGGCCCCGACTCAGCGGGACTTGTCCCTTTTGGTGTGCCTATTGCTCCCACGTTGTTATTCTGCCTACTCTTTATGTGAATTTGCTTAATTCTGATTATGTTTATATTTAGTTTCATATATGTATACTTGTAATGGGATCAATAAAATGTCTAATGTCTAAGCCGAAACATGAGCATATTATATATAGATGCATATATTATATATATATATATATTGATGTTCTCTCATCATGGATGGCATCTAATCGCTTGCTACTAAATCCCTCTAAAACTCAGTTCATCTGGTTTGGTACACCCAGGCAATTGGCATCCATTGACCTGCACTTAATAAAAGCAGCAACTTTCCCTGATATCTCGTTCTCTCTCACAGTGCGATATTAAACGGCAACGCAGGGATGATCACTGTGCATAACTATGAAAGATGAGCAATGAGAATGCTGGCTAAGCGTGAAAAATTTTGCCAGATGCAGAGCACTAAATGCAGATTAGGCGGATAACGATTAACGGTCTAAATAGCCTACGTATGCAGCGGTATGCTACGAGTTTCCTTCGAAAGCTGCTTCATGTTTTCTCATTGTAATGTCAAGATAATTATATAGGCCTTCTGTATAGCTATTTCTAGTCTACGTTAGACACTCCATTAATGCAAGCATTGCCATCGTCGAAAGAATAGCAAACCCCACAATTCCCAGCATGCACAGCGTGTTTGCAGTTGAATTCGGAAACCTTCCATCGACGTCGTCTGTTCTATATATGGACCAAACTTTCTATTCGTCTTCTGTGTGATTCAGTGCATAGCGTTGTAGACGTTTGTAATTATTATTCATGGAAAATCATCGAGCATCTGTTTGCACCTCTTAACCCATGAAGGCAGTCATTCCATTGTTCAGTATAATATATATATATACATATTATATATGCGCATATATATATATATGCGCATATGCAGGAGGTGCATCACGGGCCAATAATTAGTCACTATTCTAACTTCTTCTATTGCTGGATCTGTTGAATGGTGAGAAATAAATATTAGTTCCCACATTATATGCTATTTGATTGGAAAGCTATAGTGTTAAAACTAGAGAAAACGAATGGACAATAGAAATATTATCTCAAGAAAAAAGTGTAATTTATTATAGACTTCGGTGCAAGTGTAAGTCTTGCAGCTGAGAATGTTTGATATGCAGACTCAAATTTCATGACAGCAACAGAGATGTTGATGTCTCAAAGTGCTTATTTCAGGTCTCGATGATAAAGGACTCAAGAATTCTGCCGTACATGTGCATGAATGATGTAAATACCTACGTATGCTACGAATTTCCTTCGATAGCTGCTTCATCTTCTCTCATTGTAATGTTAAGATATATA